>JAMPIV010003987.1:5000-385000 GCA_024509875.1 Oreohelix idahoensis | reverse complement strand
AAATCTGGCCCTTTTATATTTAGGATAATTGTATTTCCAAGGGATATCACCAAGAGTAGGTAAGCGTGATTGAGTGGCCACTGTATGAAACAGAGAGTGAATAATTGTTCTTTGTTACAGCGAATTTACCAACGTTGGATTTTGCTTAAACTTGTTTACTTTACTGGGTAGCATATGTAGCAGGAACTTGTTTCTTTACTGTCTATTCTGTAACATAGTGCTAACCTTTGACCCTTGGGGTTATTAACTTTTTGGGTTCTTTTCTCAATAGCACTTTTATTCTGCTATTTCATATGTATGTAAATCTGATTTTATTTATTCTTTCTTTAGATATTTGATGTTGTCAAGTTTAATGATAATAAACAACAAAGAAAACTTACCTTTGTATGTTGGTCAGACCCATACCCAATTAACCGTAGTTTTTCACGTTTGTGTGTCTTGTTGTCACATAGTTGTGTGTGTGTGTGTAGTTAAACTTATATTTATATGTATGAGTAGGGCAAGGTTGTCTTGTACTAAATTATAGTCGAATAGATAGGCTGGACTAGAGAAACTTACTCATTCCAGAGACATATCTTCTCCTTAAGCTATTCACCCGTGAAATATATTTCTCACACCTTTTTCTCACGTACTTATCACCATCCACTCTACTCAGACGGGACCAAAAATAACTCACAAACCTATTGGTACGATACACATGAATAAACAACATTACAAAAATCATACTTTAACACGCGCTCACATCTGCCAAAACGACTTGGCTCAAGAACGGAAACATCAGCTCCCCACTTCGCTTCACGACTAGAATTGACTAAATCAGTCAGTAAAGGAAGATCTGTTGCCAGCAGCTACTCAAAGAGAAACAAAAATTCAAGGTTCAGTCATCCTCCTGCGCATGTCCTTAGAATTTTTAAGCAGACGAATCATCTGATCACAGTGTCAATCAAATAGCTGTCACGACTTGATTCTAATCTTCCAGTCCAGAACTAGGCCGTGATAAATACCCCTACGACCCTAGTCTCATAAGAGAATATAACCTCCTTTTCAACAGCACATTTTCAAAGATTTCTTTGTTGAAATATTGACGAGAACGCCTAACCACAGTTAGCGAAGAAAGATGGCGAAGTATGTAGCAAAAATATGAGGGTCAAAACATCTTCAGAAAATAAAGTTCAAAATACCGAGAAGAAAAGACAAAGAGGAAAACACTGCTCGTGACTTCCGTTCCAGAACATGTATGCGTCATTAAGTATTTCTGTGATTATTCGAAAATACATAACACCAAACCTTAGTAAATAGAAATGTATCCGCAAAGGTTTATCCAATAGGAATTCTTTTTTTTTTTAATCCGTATGAGTTTTTTTAGATTGACACGAGGGTAAATAGACTTACGCATAAGCAGCGTTTCTCAAAGTGTAGTAAGCAAATACCCCGATAATACGTGAGAAATGTTCAAGGGGTACACTGCTTAATTTGTTATTTGACTGTATCATACTTTGTTTAGCCGCAGAAAACATTTCTTTAACATTTGATATATGATAATGGTGTAATGTAGAAATACATATTAACTTTGCCTTGGAGACGATGCCTGTAGGACTCAGCCATTATAAGGGGTACACGATTATTGTAAGTTTTGGGAACACTGCTCATAAGAATATGGCGAAATGTCAACATTACATCTATAAGGCGGACGATAAACCGTGGGTTTGCCTCCTGCTGGGGGGAAAACTTCCATTTATTTCAGGCTCTTTCGAAGGGGGGCGTGGAGGATATTACTGGGGACATCAGAGTCGCATATGCCAGTTCCTATAAAAACCAAAGTTAACACTTTTTTTTTAAGATTTATACTTTTTCGCTAGTTGATTTTGGTCAGTATTTCCAACTGAAGGCTGTCTAGTTTTGTGAACACTTCTATGACGTTGACAGATACATTAAGCCAGATTTCTTGGGATAATTCTACTACAAAGGTTTGTATTTTTGTTTTTATTCAATGCGTCTATTTCAGTTTACTTTTACTCAATAAAATTGTGAGAGTGAATTGAAAGATCGGGAAATTTGTTTATTTTTTCTTTTAAGCTATAAAGCAGTGATAGGCAATACAGGAGCTGTTGTGGGAATCTACTTTAGATACATTCATCTCTCTAAATATCTGCCTTGATAAAATCATGAATGTTTTTGTGTTTCAATGTATTTGGAATTTAGAGTAACAACTACATATATGAAAACTGTTGTCTCTGTCGGGCGATTCTTGTATTTCCATCTACAGAGAGGTGAACAGTTTACAGTGAATGATATTTTTCCCAAATATTAACTTCGCTTTTTTAAAAAAAATCCGTTTCCTATCTTGTGCAGTTCTCCGAGTTAGGGAATTTTGGTTAGCTAGCTTATTTGTTTCTCTGGGAAAAGGGGAAAAAGTAGATTTTATCCCGAGAACATCGCACTTTTAAAGAGAGGCTGCTTCGAAAATTTCCTACCTTAAAATTTTGTTTCTCACATCCGTCACTTCAAGATCAAACAAATCATCCCCTGAGGTCTACCGGCACCACGGGCTCAACCGGTTTTCTTTCACTGCTATAGAGTAATTCAGCAACAATGTCGTAGCTATTAAGCTTATGAGTGATTACATTTGAGATCAGGATGGCGCACGAGTGTTTTTAGCGCTAATGTGTTGTTAATGCCGGAGTGCAGTGTTTCTCAAACTTACAAAAATCTTTGTAATCCCATAGGAGATACTGCCATATGGGAGTGAAGTGTTAGAGAATACACTATACTACAGCTTCTTCTATCAGTTCCCTTCCTTGCTGCCTTTTCCTTTCCTAACTCAAGTTCAAAATCAGGCACCCATTCACAGATGGGTATACTGAAGTGTTTCGATACCGTTAATACCTACTATTCTGATAGTATTCTATACAGACAAATGTATCGCTCGTAAAGCAAAACACAACTCACACTCGTAAATAGAAATGTATGTATATGTACAGTACACTCTTCTCAAATATTACATATTGATGAACTGTCTTCTGCAGCGAAATAAAGTAGGATAACTTAAAATAACAATTCTACTGCGTTCCCCTTGAATCATTTCGTGCACCTTAGGGGTCACGCGTACCACACTTTGAAGAACACCGCCATAGTGGATTCGAATTTAACTTCATTAGAAAAAAAAAAAAGTTCCTTAATTTACTGTTCACTTTTTTTTGGTTCACTTTTGTCGGAATTTCGCTCTATAAGAGTGAAAAAAAAAGTAATACTTCTTACTAGGACAAAAAACAAAGAAAACAAAAACCTACATTGCCGCCACAAGGCCTTTGTTAGGGACAGACGAATAAAAACAGAGAAACTGAGGACGAAGTAGAAAGCATGAAAACAGAAGAGAAAAACCTCCATGGTTAGTATCACATGGCTGAATTAAAATGACTGAATTAACATGACTGAATTAACATGACTGCTGATTGTCGGAAAGTGTAGTAGGGAGCAGTGGTTTTCTTTCTTGGTCTCAATGTGTGGTATTGCCTGCTGTGACCGGTGCTGGGGAAGGATTTCTGTAATATTGTCTCATATACACACACACATATATATATATATATATATATATATATATATATATATATCATCATCATCATCATCATGTGACGTATTCTTTCCAGAACGTTGTCTCCATTACAGCTGCTCTGAACGCATCACGATTCTGGGCAAGTCGACCTGCATCAGCCAAAGACAAGTTCAGACTCTCTGTGATGTCCTGGGTCCACCGTCGTCTAGGTCGACCCCTTCCCCTTTTTCCAGGGACCATGCCTTCCATCACTGTTTTTTCCAGACTATTATGTCTTTTTATAAGACCGAAAAATTTCAGCTTCCTTATTGCGATGGTATTTAGGAGCCAATGTTCCTGTACGTTTAGTGAGTGCAGTACTTCTCTGTTGGTCTTTTTTTCTGTCCAGGGTATTCTCAACATCCTTCTGTAGCATTTCATTTCGAATGATGTAATCTTTTTTTGCAACTGTTTTATTGAGTGTCCAAGTCTCGCAGCCGTATGTTGCTACTGGGAATATACATGCTCTGATCAGTTGTAACTTTGTTTCTTTGCTTGTGCCTTGCCATAGGTTTTTCATCTGTATTAGTTTATGTGAAGCAATTGCAAGTCTTCTTTTAATTTCCACTGCACAGTCGCCAGAGCTGTTGATGATTGATCCTAAGTATTCGAATTCATTAACACTTTCCAGTTCTTCGTTATCAATTTCAATTTCTGGTTTGGTCTTTACTTTGATATATATATATATATATATATATATATATATATATATATATATATATATATATATATATATATATATATATATATATATATATATATATATATATATATATATATATATATATATATATATATATATATATATATAATAATAATAATAATAAAATTCTTTAAGCGCCAAACACGGCGCATAAGGCAGAAACCAGTGCTCTCCAGGTTGTTCGTTGTGACGCCACTCCTCTTAGCTCTTGCACATTATTTAGGCCCAACGTTCTTCCTTCTCTTATTATTGTTCTTCTGAGTGTTTCTTTTGGTCTTCCTTTTTTCCGCTTACCCTCAGGAACCCAAGTGAGCGCCTGTAGTGGTATTCTGTTGTTTTGCATTCGTAGGACATGACCGATATATGACCATCGTCTTTTCCTTATATAGTCGGAGACATATTTCTGCCTAGAGTCTTCTCTTATTTGTCGATTAGTCTTGAATTCTTTCCAACTGATGTTCATGAGTTTTCTAAGACATTTGTTCTCGAATGTATTCAGCTTGTTCTCCAATGATTTTGTTATTTTCCAACTCTCACAGCCGTATGTTAACACTGAGATAACATTTGAATTAAACAGACGAAGCTTGGTATGTATATTCAATGATCGTAATTTCCAAATGTTAGATAATCTATTGAAGGCGCTAGCTGCCAAAGCAATTCTAGTATGGATTTCTCTTGTTGTGTCACCATCCTGAGTCATTTTACTGCCTAAATAATTGAAACTTTCAACTTTCTGTAGTTTTTCCCCGTTCAAGATGATATCAAAGGTCTCGTTAGAAAAGTTCATAGCTTTAGTTTTAGAGGCATTTATTTGGAGACCAATTTCAACCGAGAGATGACACAAATTATTTATTGCTTCTTGGGATTGTCTTGGTGTTGAACTTAAGAATGCTACATCATCTGCGAAATATATATATATATACTTGTTTAAGTATGTCCCTAACTAACGACACAATACACCGCTGAAGGATGGGGTCAATCATTAAAATTGTTAATAAAAAAAACTAACCGAAATACCAAGGCGCGGCGGTGGTTTAATTGTTTGAAAGCTTGCCTTCCAAGCAAACGTCCTGCATTCGATTCAGTCATATTTCTTCAGTTTTTAATAAGTGAGTGTTAATTTTAATTTTCAAGTGTTTGTTTGTGTTGACGGGTCTACTTGCTGGGTGGAAGGTAAAAGGCGAAAGGAATTGGAAAAGACAAAAAAAGACAAAGTTTGACAAATGAATTAAGGAGAAATTGTGCTATTCTCAGGACAGGAGACAACAATCGTAAACCTAACTACTGGAATCAATACATAACACCAGAAATTAAAACATGATGCAAGGAATCAGACCTGAGCTTAACATCACCCAAAGGTCATCAACCTTCAGTGATTACCCTCCCATTGTGGAATCACATGAAATGAGAGAGCAGATACTTTATCTTGAAATAACAGTAAAACGGAACAATTCAGCAACCAATCCCTTATAGAGAGGCCAAAATCATTATCCACAACAAGAACAAATGCCAGAGGAAGAAGGAAGGTAATATATACATGACCCAATTCACCAGCTTCACAGACACAAGCAGACCACAATTTTCCGCCTGAGAACTGGCCACTGCAGATTACTAGGCCACCTCTATCGCCTCAAGATATCTCATAAGAATGAAAGTCCATGTGGAACCGGAATCCTGACCCCTGTACACATTCTCAATAACTGCCCAACCCAAGATGACCCACGACGCATTTGGTGCTGAGTTCAGGCAGAAGTTAAGGGGTTGCCGCGTTGACCTGGAAAAGACTGCGGACTTCGTCCTGGCGACAGGCCTGCAGATTTAGCATGATTACAAAGTGAACGCAGAAGAATAAGACGCACACCCTAATTCTCTGCCGCCATTTCTTGACGGGTTACTTCCTTATATACATACATACATACATACATACATACATACATACATACATACATACATACATACATACATACATACATACATACATACATACATACATACATACATACATACATACATACATACATACATACATACATACATACATACATACATACATACATATATATATATGTATGTATGTATGTATATACTCACTACGTGCGAAGAAATCAACCAGTTTTTAATCTCCCAAGGAAAAAAAGGAAAAACTGAAGGTAGTACCATAGCATATTCTATTACAGGGGATTGAAGTGTTAGAGACTTCACTGTACTATAGCTTTGTTATGAGGTGGATGCCTTAATGCCTTTGATTTCCCTATCACAAGAACAGTATCGGGTACCCGTTTACAGCTGAATCGACTAGTGGGGGGAAGGGGAGGGGGGCTGCTGACGACACCATGTCCCAAGGAATTCGATAAATTCAAAATGATTGCATATTGAATGAAGATTAATGGTGTATGTGTCGGACAGTATAAATTTATATGATGAAGATGTTGAAGATGATGATGATGAAGATGATGATGATGATGATGATGGTTGCGTGTTTAACCAACTCGGAAAATTCAAAACAAAACGAAAGAGAAAGAAAGAAAGTTTCTGGGTAGAATTTCCCACAACGGATTCAATTACTATTGACGGGTTTGCTTTATAAAGTCTTACATGTTTTGAAACCACCTTAGCTTTCTTTTTTTTTTTTTTTTTTTAGTACAAATGGTAACAACCAAATTCAACAGTAGAGGGGTTCATGGTCTCTTAACCTTTAACCTACCCAGCGGAATCGATAATCAGTGAGCAATGACCATTTTCATCCCGGGTCCGGATAAGAGCCAGTCTGTCCAAGGCTGCAAACGCAGTTCTTCTCTAATGTCACAGTTTAAAATGAAAATGTTTGAAAAGTAATAGCTAAGTTTTTATCTACGTACAGACATTTATGCTTACAAAATTTAAATATACATTATTACAATTCTCTGGTCCTTTCTAGGACATACCCTCTACTGTGTATTTAAAGTGTGCTCCGTTCAGGAATCGTATGTTGACACTGCTAGGCTTAATCACAATGTTTAAGTATACCAGACGATTTTGGGACAATTCTTACACTGTTTGACCGTGATTTCTGGTTCAGTAGTGGGGCTTTTCATATGCTTGAAATGCCAGTCTCGCATCTGTGTTTGTCAAACAGATTTTGTCAATGGTCTTTGCATAGATCCTTTCATAGACATCGGCGAACTAAGAATGGTATATTTTTTTTAATCCTACGAAGGTATGTTTTGATAAGTTCAGCGAAAGGTTTGACAAATTTAGTGGGTTGTTTCCATAACACAGGAGACGTGATGGTGTAAGATTATGTCAAATGTCTTAACTGGCCACTTTACCATCAAAACAAGACGAATAAGAAGTCATTATCATCTTCATTTGTATCTCCCCAAGGAGCATTGGCCTGACCCAAACTCACGCCATATGCGCCTGTCCCGTGCCATCAGCTCAAGGTCTCTCCATGTTTTCCTCAACCCTTTCAATCTCGTTTCCAGTTTTCTTCCCCGTGTGTTTGTCGTCATCATCTACGAGACTGTGTGTTTGTCGTCACCATCTACGAGACTTTCTTATTCTTGAGATTCCAGAACAAATCATCACTATTTTCCTTTCCGCTACTTATGGAGCATAGAGCAACCATTGCTGGGCCTCCTTGCATGAAGCAACCATTGCTGGACCTCCTTACATGGAGCAACCATTGCTGGGCCTCCTTGCATGGAACAACCATTGCTGGACCTCCTTACATGGAGCAACCATTGCTGGACCTCCTTACATAAAGCAACCATTGCTGGGCCTCCTTGCATGAAACAACCATTGCTGGACCTCCTTACATAAAGCAACCATTGCTGGACCTCCTTATATAAAGCAACCATTGCTGGGCCTCCTTGCATGGAACAACCATTGCCGGACATCCTTACATAAAGCAACCATTGCTGGACCTCCTTACATAAAGCAACCATTGCTGGGCCTTCTTGCATGGAACAACCATTGCTGGACCTCCTTACATGGAGCAACCATTGCTGTACCTCCTTACATAAAGCAACCATTGCTGGGCCTCCTTGCATTGAACAACCATTGCTGGGCCTCCTTACATGAAGCAACCATTGCTGGGCCTCCTTACATGAAGCAACCATTGCTGGGCCTCCTTACATGAAGCAACCATTGCTGGACCTCCTTACATGGAGCAACCATTGCTGGACATCCTTACATGGAACAACCATTGCTGGACCTCCTTACATGGAACAACCAATGCTGGACCTCCTTACATGTAGCAACCATTGTTGGGCCTCCTTACATGGAGCAATTATTGCTGGACCTCCTTACATAGAACAACCATTGCTGGACCTCCTTACAATGAACAACCATTGCTGGATCTCCTTACATGGAGCAACCATTGCTGGACCTCCTTACATGAAGCACCCATTGCTGGACCTCCTTACATAGAGCAACCATTGTTGGGCCTCCTTACATGGAACAACCATTGTTGGACCTCCTTACATGGAGCAACCATTGTTGGGCCTCCTTACATGGAACAACCATTGTTGGGCCTCCTTACATAGAGCAACCATTGTTGGGCCTCCTTACATGAAGCAACCATTGATGGGCCTCCTTACACGGAGCAACCATTGTTGGACCTCCTTACATGGAGCAACCATTGTTGGACCTCCTTACATGGAGCAACCATTATTGGGCCTCCTTACATGGAACAACCATTGTTGGGCCTCCTTACATGGAGCAACCATTGTTGGGCCTCCTTACATGGAGCAACCATTGTTGGGCCTCCTTACATGAAGCAACCATTGTTGGGCCTCCTTACATGAAGCAACCATTGTTGGGCCTCCTTACATGGAGCAACCATTGTTGGACCTCCTTACATGGAGCAACCATTGTTGGGCCTCCTTACATGGAACAACCATTGTTGGGCCTCCTTACATGGAACAACCATTGTTCGGCCTCCTTACATGGAGCAACCATTGTTGTGCCTCCTTACATGAAGCAACCATTGTTGGGCCTCCTTACATGAAGCAACCATTGTTGGACCTCCTTACATGAAGCAACCATTGTTGGGCCTCCTTACATGGAGCAACCATTGTAGGGCCTCCTTAGATGGAGCAACCATTGTTGGGCCTCCTCACATGGAGCAACCATTGTTGGGCCTCCTTACATGGAGCACCCGTTGTTGGACTTCCTTACATGAAGCAACCGTTGCTGGACCTCCTTACATGGAGCAACCATTGCTGGACCTCCTTACATGGAACAACCATTGCTGGACCTCCTTACATGGAGCAACCATTGCTGGACCTCCTTACATAAAGCAACCATTTCTGGACCCCCTTACATGAAGCAACCATTGCTGGACCTCCTTACATGAAGCAACCATTGCTGGGCCCCCTTACATGGAACAACCATTGTTGGGCCCCTTACATGAAGCAACCATTGTTGGGCCCCCTTACATGAAGCAACCATTGTTGGGCCTCCTTACATGAAGCAACCATTGTTGGGCCTCCTTACATGAAGCATGTCAAGCATTTACGTGCTCATGCTGTAGAGGTTTCTGTAACATAATGATATTTTCATCTACACGTGCAACCTCATGTTCACCGCCTTGTACGACATGCTGGAGGGAGCAGTACTGCCTTGTAATGCTATCAAGAAGTTTCCTCATTGTATATCCTATCCATTGCCAGCGTCTTCTTCTCATCTTATGTTCCATTGGAACTTGTCTGGCTCTTGTCATCAGTTCCACATTGGTGAACTTGTCATACCACTACAATCTTTCTATTATATGCAATCACTCCTTTATGCAAGTCTGTTTTTAAAAAAAGTCACCATATATCAACAAATGTTTCACCATGTCTTGCAACATTAAATTTTTTAACGGTTACATTTCTTAAGACAAGACGTGTTCCACGTGTTACAACTGTATGCGTGGTCACAGCTTTTGATGTTTGCTCTAAGCATAACCTTGTTGACTCCTATCCTGGCTCAAAGGCATCAATTAAACCTCTGCCACCTTCATCTCACCCAAATTACTCTATACATATATATTATTCTTTAAAGTGGTTATCTTGTTCGTCTTAAGAAAGGAAGAACCATTGAAAGAAGCACAAATACAAGAGGCGTTGAAAGAAACCCTGAATCCCTTGCCAATATTTAACCAGACTGGAGTCTTTTTGTACCGTCAGCGTCTTGAGACAGTTGTGCGTCATCGTGAGGGTTGTAATGACGATAGGTCGAATGCTCTATTTTGTGTGCTGTTTCTGGGATCTATCTATCTATCTATCTATCTATCTATCTATCTATCTATCTATCTATCTATCTATCTATCTATCTATCTATCTATCTATCTATCTATCTATCTATCTGTCTGTCTGTCTGTCTGATTGATTGTCTATCTGTCTGTCTGTCTACCTGTCTACCTGTTTGTCTACTTACTATCTTGTCTGTCTGTCAACCTGTCTTTCTGCCTATCTATCTGTATGTCCGTTTACCTGCCTGCCTGTCTCTCTGTCTACCTGTTTATCTATCTACCTGTCTGAATGTCAACCTCCCTGCCTGTCAGTCTGTCTACCTGCCAGTCGGTCTGTCTACCTGCCTGTCTATCTGCCTGCCTGTCTGTCTATTGGTTTGCTTGCCTATCTGCCTGTCTACTTGCATGCTTGTATATCAGTCTGTCTACCCGTCTGTCTGTCTGTCTGCCTGCCTGCCTGCTTGTCTGTCTGCCTACCTGGTTGTATGTCTGTATATCTGCCTGTCTGTCTACCTGGTTGTCTGTCTGTCTGTATACCTGCCTGTCTGTCAACCGGCCTGCGTGTCGGTAAGTCTACTTGTCTATCTACCTACCTGTCTGTCCGTCTGTCTGCCTACCACCCTGTCTGTCTCTCAGCTTGCCTGTCTGTCTGCCTG
Source organism: Oreohelix idahoensis (assembly GCA_024509875.1). Classification (NCBI taxonomy): domain Eukaryota; kingdom Metazoa; phylum Mollusca; class Gastropoda; order Stylommatophora; family Oreohelicidae; genus Oreohelix; species Oreohelix idahoensis. The sequence goes on along the minus strand of JAMPIV010003987.1, from coordinate 373,832 downwards.
TCTGTCTACCCGCCTGTCTACTTGCCGGTCTGTCTACCTGCCTGCCTGTCTACCTGTCCGTCTGTCTACTTGTCCGTCTGTCTACCTGTTTGTCTGTCTGCCTACCCGTCTGCTTGCCTTTCCGTCTGTCTGTCTATTTGTCTACCTGCATGTCTGTCTGTCTGTCTACTTGCCTGTCTGTCTATCTCTCTACTTGCCTGTCTGTCTGTCTATACGTCTGCTTGTCAGTCTGTCTGTCTACCGGTCTACCTGTCAAAACGTACAAAAAAGAGAATTCAAGATTACAAAACGACCGTGTGACTGCAAACCGCAATAGAAACCACTATAATAATCAATGTGGGTACACCTTTACTTTTCCAGCAATAAATGACCCAGTACAGCATTTGATCCGGATAAAATAACGATAAGGTAATTCCCACGAGGGCCAGACTCATCCTTTCCAATTTGTTCTCTTTGTTGAGTATATAACTATCACTGCAACTGGTTCCTTTGCATGAAGAATGTATCAAAGCATATATGTGCTTTTATAGCGATAATCTTAAAAACAGAAGAAGAACTGGAAGCCCATTTGCAGACTAAAATGCAAATCACCACTACAAGAAGCAACAATTATAGCAAAACAACCTCACCTCCCACAGACACGAGAAATAATTGAACAATACCCAGTCATTTATCCCGGAAAGGAGTTAAAACTTCCAATAATAAAAACCACACTCACGGATAGCACTCTAACAAGTGACACGAACCCAACAATACTTTAAAACAGCTACCGTACTTTAGAGACTATAGACAGCTACTTTAGAGACTATAGACAGCTACTTTAGAGACTATAGACAGCTACTTTAGAGACTATAAACAGCTACTTTAGAGACTATAGACAGCTACTCTACCACTGCAATTCATTCATACACAGATGTCTCAGCATTCAAGGCCACCATACATGCTGGACTTGGAGCGTATGTGAAATACCCAAATGGCAGCACATTAGAAATATATGAACCATGCGGAGAATTCTGTACAAATTACCAAGACAGATTTCAACAATAGTAACGACCCTCACAGGAATAGAGAGCCAATTGAAACAATAAATCTATATGCTCTCAGATATCATAATCTTCACTGATTCAAAATCAACACTTCAGACTGTAGAAGAATACCTCCACACTGAAAATAAACGAATAATAATACAGCTGGCCGAAACAATTGATAACCTGCTAACAAAGTACGACATCACAGTGGATATTAGTGTGGTAGGGTGGGAGGGATGATGATGATGCTGTTGTGATATGTGATCACTCTCTTGCACACTCGCAACCGACCCGATCAACAATAAAACTCTTGATTCTAAGGCAGGGGCTGTATTTATTTATACAACCCAGTCAGTGGCACTAAGCAAACACAGTAAACATTAAACAAATAAACCAACAAACAAAACACCCAGCCAGTGCTCAGTTGCTAATCCTGAAAGCAAACAAAGCACCGACTAGTTAAAATTATTATAGCAATGAATGAGAAACACCACGCTCTCACCTGTCAAACTGTCCTTCTTCCACGCTACCTGCAACATTCAACTATCATGCACACACACTCAGCTCATGCATGTCGTCTAATCAGACTAGTATGGTGTTGTGCATGAGGCTGGCAATCTCACCATGTAACACAGGTTGCTACCCAAACCACTACTGCAAGAGCATCTGAATGCCTTGTGAGGGCTTCATGTGGATGCCAGCCACATTGGTGGCCCCATGCTCCATAAGGAGCGAGAAGAGAAATATATATCTCCAAGTGAGCCCACGTGCTCTAACAAACCATTGTACACATAACTATAATTAAATAATAATAAAATGGACACAAAATAATATTCAACTATATGTACAACAAATACTCTCAATAATGAGAATATGCTACTACCTCTCAACCGATCCACATCAATACTAGTTCCTGCACTCTGAACATGTCGTAAGTGACGACTGGTGCGCCTGGCCACAAGCGTGTCGTATATGACCCCTGATGAGATTGGGAACTCATCACACGAAACACATTGTTACAGAAACAACCACTGCAATAGCATAAAAATGCTTCTTGTGGGCTTGCGATGGACACCAGTTGCATTGGTGTTTCCATGCTCCGCAAGAAGCAAACAGAGAAACACCTGTCTCAACGTGCCTTACGCACAAAGGAGTGGTATAGCGCTCACCAGAAATCTAAATAACTATCAAAGTAAACCACTAAAGATAAACAGTAGGATTATGATAAGTTTCGTGAAATACACTCAATTACCATCGCATCAAAGAATAAAATATAATTATTCTTGACTTAACAAAACTAGAATTAAATTCAACACCTAAAGGAAATTTACCACGAAAACTCTTTCTCTTCTATTACTGGGGAAAATTACATTAACCTACTTTCACCCACGTGTCAATTCACACAATATAAAACTGGAGCCTTCTTTATACACACGCATGGTGACGCGCCGCCTTTATACACATTGCATGATGCTTTTCATGAACACGTAGCTGCCATCTTGATAACAGTTAATATTATCTAAATTCAAGTCCCTGATAACACCTCTGTCCAGTTTCATGTATGAAATAGTTTCCTACTATATTTGCCCGCTCTGGACTAGTGAAATCTATCCACACATTATTTTCACTGATCTATCATTTCAGAACTAAATCTAATGCTCTTCAATCCTTAGGAAACACTACCTTTTATCTATTTCATTAAACATTAGAACAGACACGCTAAATCTAATAATAAAACTAGATCACTAAAGCTAACCTAAATTAACTCACGTGTCATGTCTTTGTTCTACCCACACAGGGCGCCTCGTATCTTCGTTTTCTCTTGTCTGGACGGATCTTCAAATAAGCCTTTTGCCGGCTCGCTATCTCTTTATATAGGCCCTAGGGCGAATCACTCAACTTAGTGCTCTGCGCGTATTGATTGTGCCACTTAAATAACACACGCGATTTGATAAATAGAAATAGCGAAAACACAAATATAACACACAACTATTTTTAGACTTTATTGTGGCCTAGTAATAAATCTTCTTTTTGAAGATAATGTGGTTAAAAGACACTAAACCACTGAGACTATGGTAGTGACAAGATGACGCTGTCACACTAGGACACACAGACATACCAGGCAACGATAAAGCAGACAGACTAGCAAAACTAGGAGCACCCATGGTTCAAACAAACGCTCCAGCAAACATGCAGACAACTAAACGAATACTCCAAGACAACTTAAAGAGAAATGGCTGAACCGGTGGGCAAAAGTCTCTACAGGACGTGCATTGTATAAAGAAATGGCCCATCCTAACAAAAATGACAACACTAATAACCTACGATGTGTGGATCAGAGCCCAATATTCCAACTAAGAACAGAACACATCAGACTCAACCAGCACTTAAACAAATTAAACCCCATACATGAGCCTAGTTGCTGCAGCTGTACCCATCAGTATGAGACAGTAGCATGTGCTGCTCACTAGCCAGGACTCTCCACATAAAGACGACAGCTATTGCTGGGCTCCCCAACAAACACAAACACTCTATACAGCACTATTCAATAGCTGCAGAACACATGCACATTCTTCAGCTTGGCATTGACTGCTAAAGAGTGACGAGCCCTTATTAACCAACAACAACAACAGCGATAATCCATGTAGCAATTTGTTTGACGTGCTGGGGCTGCTAGTGATAAGATCTCTTTTTGGAAGACAGACGTCATCATCATCAGTTGATAAACTCTTATAATACAAGACCCTTGCCCTGAGCAAGAGACATGCTGAAAAAATCTGAAGCTCACTCGAACATCACCAGAGTTAAATACTGTGTTACAAATAAGGGAGGGAAACCCGAGGCCTGTAAACAGTAAATTAATATGAAACAAATATAAAGGTATGTTATCAGGCACTCGCAGGAAATAAAGAAGTAGAACACCAGACAACAGAAAAACAACAGACATGAGTGGCTTACCCAGGATTTGTCGCACGGAAGGTCCAGTGTTCAAATCCTGGGTAAGCCACTCATGTCTGTTGTTTTTCTGTTGTCTGGTGTTCTACTTCTTTATTTCCTGCGAGTGCCTGATAACATACCTTTATATTTGTTTCATATTAATTTACTGTTTACAGGCCTCGGGTTTCCCTCCCTTATTTGTAATAAATGTTTGTACAATACCAAACCTACCCACTATCCTGTTCTCACTGTTCTAGTCTACTATCATTTACTGGACACAGTATTAAGGTCCTAAGGGTCTTGTTGGATTCGGCCTATACTGCTTGATAGAAATACAACAGAAGTGATTGCGTCATTAATAGGCTGAACTGCCCATGGAGGACTTCTGGTGTCGTGTATTGTGGTTCGCACTATTGACCTGCCATTGAAACATCATTTTTTGATGATGCGTAGATGGCAGAGCGGATAGTGTGATTCGCTTGCATGGCTAGGCGGGGTTGTCGCACGGAAGGTCCAGTGTTCAAATCCTGGGTAAGCCACTCATGTCTGTTGTTTTTTCTGTTGTCTGGTGTTCTACTTCTTTATTTCCTGCGAGTGCCTGATAACATACCTTTATATTTGTTTCATATTAATTTAAATACTGTGTTGTTGTGTTGCTCGTGGTTTGAGTATGGAATGTCAACTTGACCTACGCAGTGGTGTGTAGACATAGATTGAGTGTATAACATGCGAATGATAAGAAGAGTTCGTGGTGTTGACAAATGTTCTTTTCTCACACTCATGTATGGCTGGAAGTCATCGACACCAACGACTGTGTACCTTTACTACAGTTTAATTTGGACGTACACACTCGACAGCACAGATAGTGACAAATCACAGGTTGGCATAATACATCATGGTACAGTGGATAAATGGTCTTGCAATGTTACATGGGCACTCATGTAGAATAATAGTATAATGGACTGTCAGTAGCCAAGCACTCAGTATTGCCCATATATATATATCATCTGAGTTTACTGACAAAGCACGTCAGATTATAAACAATGTCCAAGATGGCTTCTAGACCTAACCTCGTCTAGCGAAGATTCCTTAACATAATGTCCAGCACAGATTTTTCCATATAATCAAATTGAACCGCTAGCAATGGGTTCTCATGTGTAGCAGTGATCTCTGGACTAATCAAGCGATAATACGGGCATCCCTTTTCTCTTCTTGAAAGTCACTAAATGTTTGGTTCCAAGATGGCTTCTCTCGTGAGCTGTCACTCACGTTTGGATACAGATAATGAACCTGTCTTAAAGTTAGTCATTCATTAAATGTTTCATTGCTCTGTAGATTCTATCATGATACAATTGACTGCATTCTACAGGATATAGTGCTGCTAGGAATCAGAGTCGTTTTCCATCTAGTTAAATGCATCCTCTCAGATGTACGAAATCGTACCTATCGAAAAACGGTGGCTTCGTACGAGAGTTCAAAAGAGTATCTTTTATTACCTGGGTATCAGAAATATGATTCTGCCATTCCTTGGCAATAAGAATGAACACTGGGGTAAAGCATACATGATAGGTCTAGACGACTATCACTTTCCCCATAAATATAGAGATCACTTTTTCCGGCTACAAGCCGACATAGAAAAACACAGCCCATCATCAGGGCGAAGCCAAAACACACCTCTCTCGCGACACATCCGCCGAACAGCCTTTGACCTCTCTAGAGACAAAAGAACATATAGTTCGACTTAGATATGTAAAGATATACAGATATAAGACAGACTCGTCCTACTCAGACAAACAATACACATAAATTCAGGCCATAGATATTCTGAAGCAAGAACAATCTATTACTACCCAAACAAAGAATAAATCGCAGTAAAACTGGATTCATCCGCGGAGTTCGATCGAAAGAGACGACACAACTTTCAAGGGAAGTAACTCAATAATGACTTTTCCTTAAGCACTAAAAAGTATCTATTTTGTTTACAAAATATTTGCGAACATAACAAGTATACCAATGTATAATATTGTAAGATATCAAAGACTGCACGTAACAGTCTTACCACACCTCCCGGGAAAAAAAAATGGAACATTTTTTTTTTTTTTGAAATACATCTAGGAGCAACGTACAATAGGCTCACAACGCATGAATAATGCGTAGATGAAAATATCAGGAATAAATATAACGCCTAATATGAGGCTAAGTCGACTTATGGAGCGACTGGTGAGAATGTGTCTCATAAACTGAGAGAAATTATTTCTCTACAAGTAAATTTTTCCAGGAAGGTGTCATCAAAGTATAATACAATTCTGGCAATTACACGATGCCTAAAAAATTCATACCATAATTTCGTATTAGATATCTTAAATTTATGATTTATGAAGAAAAATCATCAAAGCACAGCGGTGAATAAACATCAATGAACCGCTATGTAGTGATACAATCATTATATTATTAAATTACAAATGTGTATCTATCATGATATAGAAAAGGAACTACTATAGAACTAGACATATCAAGACGTCTAAGCCCTAATAGTTATGTGGAATCATGTGGGCATCTTGACAGAATGTCTGCCATCACATTATCTGATCCACGAATAGCTCGCACAGAGAAATGAAAAGGTTGAAGAGCAATTGCATATCGAGTAGACCTCGACCTCTTCAAATTCTTACTCTGTATAGCAGTAAGAGCTTTTTGGTCGGTTTCTACTATGAAATGTGCGCCTAGAAGGAATCTCTGTAGTTTGAGGATCGACCAAACCATAGCTAATAGCTCACGGTCTAAAACCGAATAATTCCTTTCTGCCGCATTAAGTTTTCTGGAAATATACATTACAGGATGCAGAGTTCCAGAGTACTCTTGCATTAGTGCCGCTCCAATCCCAGTGGATGAAGCGTCACTACGAAGAACGAATGTCTTATCTTTAGTAGGTAGCACTAAAATAGGTGGTGTTGAAAACAATGTTTTAATCTTATCCAGAGAGCATTGGCATTCCTGAGACCAGTGGACCATATTAGGCGAACCTTTCTTTAGCAGTGTAGAAAGAGGTGCCATGATAGAGGATAGATTCTGAATGAATCTGCCATAAAATTGAATAAGACCTAACAGACTTCTCACCTGTTTTTTAGTCTTAGGGATCGAGATGTTAAGTATCTTACTAGTATTATGGTCCTCTGTCTTTAGGAAACCATGACCAACTCGGTGGCCTAGGAAAGAAATTTCGCTAAAACCAATATAGGCTTTAGAGGGTTTCGCTGTCAGGTTGTGCTCGCGCAAAGTAGACAGCAATTCATCTAACCCTGAATAGTGATCTTCCCAAGTATCGCTGAAAAGACAGATGTCGTCTAGATATGCAATGACATCTGACCGATAAGATAGGATTCGGCGCATCATGCGTACGAATGTAGCTGGTGCGTTCATAAGACCGAAAGGCATAAAATTCCATTGGAACAAACCTCTAGGTGTTGAAAAAGCCGTGAGAGGTTTGGCGCGTTCAGATAAAGGAACTTGCCAATATCCTTTAGACAAATCAAGTTTAGTGAAAAAATGAGATTTGGAGAGTCGAGTAAGTAGCTCTTCCAGTAAAGGCATAGGTTCGGCATCGAACTTCGTTACTTGATTCAATTTTCGATAGTCAACGCAAAGACGTATGTTATTGTCTTTTTTACGAACAATAACCATCGGCGAAGAATATGCAGAGGTGGATGGTTCGATTATTTTCAAATCTATCATCTCATCCAACTCTTTCTCAACCTGTGCTTGAAAATGTATAGGTATAGGATAAGGTCTAACCCTAATAGGAGTATGGTCAGTTAGAACAATGTCATGTTCAATGACATGCGTTTGTCCAGGGATGTCAGTGAGTACATCCTGAAATGTTTGCAACATAGTTGAAACTTGTCGCTGTTCTCCTAGAGACAAATCAGGAGAGACAGTAACGTTCTTCCATGATTCACTAGAATGAAGTGGGATCATTGGAAGAGGAAGATTTACATCTGAAAAACTTGTTTCCTCATCCTGTATCACGGACAGTGATGAGTAATGACCATGTTGTACTGGAGAATTGTCCGTTGCTTGGAAAATGGGTTGCAAATAATCCGGACGTTCATGGAATTCAGTAAGCATATTGATGTGGAAGGTTTTATGCTTCCCATCAATATTGACAATATAGTCGACATCGGAAATTTTCGATATTATATCGTACGGACCTTTCCAAGAAATAAGTAGTCTGTTTTCCCTACAAGGTAGTAATACAAATGCTTTGTCACCAGGACAAAGTTGTCGTAAGCATCTCTTCTTATTGGCAAATTGCCTTGCCTTCTGTTTCGCAAATTCAGAAGAAGAAGTTGCTAATTTGCATGCTTCGATAATCTTTTGTCTCAACGCGATGACATATTCGTAGGATGACTTTGTGTCATCGTCAATATTGTCAGCTGTTATGAGATCATGAAGCAACGACATAGGGCCACGCGGACGCGCGCCAAAGACGAATTCAAAGGGAGAAAATCCTGTATGTTCATTGGGTACCTCTCTGTAAGCGAAGAGGGCCGCAGGTAAAACTCTGTCCCAGTCTTGAGGATGATCCTCAGTTATCTTCCCTAGTAAGTTTTTAAGTGTTCTATTAAGGCGTTCGACCATACCATTAGACATTGGATGGTAGATACTACTTAAAGATCTATCTATCTGCAGCGTAGACATTACTTGAGACATGGTATCTGATATTAGTTGGGTGCCATGGTCTGACAATATCTCTCCGGGGAACCCCAGACGAGAAAATATAAGCCAAAGAGCATCTGCAATGTCAGCAGTAGTAATGCTCTTCAGAGAAATAGCCTCTGGCCAACGTGTGCACATATCAACACACGTCAAGATAAACTGATGTCCTCTGGCAGACTTGATCTTAAATGGACCAATAATGTCTATGGCCATTTTTTGAAACGGTCGAATAGGAATGTCCGCCGCCTGAATGGGTGCAGCATGCCGTGGACCTTTGGATTTAACTTCCTGACATACTTTACAAGATCGACAATAAATCCGTATGTCCTTGTTTACCAATGGCCAAAAGAAAGCCGCAAGGACTCTTGACTTAGTACGGGAAAAACCCATGTGTCCAGCACACTGAGAGTCGTGAGCGTGCTGCAAAATTTTAACTCTCAAATTCTTGGGAACCAGGATTTGAGAATGACTTGACGTAATGGAGTCTTGAACCATACGTACAAGTACGCCATTCTTCTTTGTAATCCACGATTTACGACTTGTGTCTTTATTCGGATCACCTTTAGTTGCAAGAATGAAGAATTTCTTCAGAGTGGGATCATCTTCTTGCTGTTTTATAAACGAGTCACGAGAAATTACCAAGGGATCATCTTGGTTATGCACTTCATTATCTTCAGTAGATGAAGTTTGAGGCATATTAAGAGCCTGAGCTCTAGTGACTACAGCGTTAGCAATCTGCATGTTTTACCTTTCCCACGCGGAAATTTGTTGCGGAGTGCATTCTTTGACTCCATGAATGCGACCGATGATGAGGTCAGCGATCGGATTCGGAAGAAGACATGCGTGTACATCTCCTGTAAAGAAAGGAGTAGCAATCCTAATGATAGCAGTAGAGTATTTCTCTAATGTGCCGCCAAATGTTACACATTTGACTACTTGTCCAGTGGCACGGGAAGGATCTACGAGTGACTGCCTAACACCAATTGTGGTGCATCCAGAATCAAATAGCACAGAGACTGGATTGTTATTTACTAAACCCTTATGTAAGACAAGAGAACCTCTTCCGTCATGCGCGACTGATGCAGGAAGAGCAGGAAGAGGATGGCCACAGCTTAAAGTAGACACTGTGGTTGGCTCAAATAATGTTTTGCATTGGGGGCACTGAGATGCTCTCCCAAAATCAAAAGCGGCACATGCCATATTACTAGTATCATTATTATCTTTACTCTGTTTATAGGCTTCATGGGACTCTTGTTGTGCAGAGTTTGCCTGAAAATGTGGTTTATGTCTTTTGTTTTGAGATCTACCTCGGTTATTATCACCTCTGTAGTTATTGTTACCTCTATTGTAACCCCTATTTGGGTTTGAGTCATAGTTCCCTTGGTTACCATTATCATATTCATTATAATGAGTATCTCTGTAATTATGATCTTGTTGACTCCAAGACGGATAACCCGGATAGTTTCTATAATTACTTCCTCTACGGAAATTCCTATAATTATGACCACCCCTGTGTCGCGAGCTATCAGCTCGTCTCCAGTTCTTTGAAGAAGAACCCTGAAATGATTGGTTACCTTGGTTTTGATAACTATTATGGTTACCTTTTTTATCAAATCTGTTTTGAGGTCCCTGAAATCTGTGTGAATAATTGGGATTGTATGGTGTTGCTGAAGCAACTGGCATACTCTCCTTAATCTTAGTGTTGCTAAAAGTCACGTCGGGGTGTGCAGTGACATATTGGGAACAATATTCTTCCATTTCCTTTAGAGATTTGGGTTTACGCTCATGTATAAATTCAAGGAATGGTTTGTTAACACATGACATAATCTTATCTCTGAGCAACAAATCCATAAGTCCTTCATACGTTTTTTCTGTTTTGGAAAGCTCAATCCAACGATCAACTGTGAGACGTGCCTTTGCAGTGAATTCTGAGAATTCTACACCTGTCTCAGGCACCATCGTCTTAAACAAAAGGCGATAGCCTTCCTCACTTAGCTGGTATTTTTTTTTATCAAAGCCGCCCTAATGACATCATAATTATCCTTATCTGCTTCTCCTACAAGGCATAATCTAGTCAAAGATTCACCTTTCAAGTTTTCTGCTAATTGATTAGCATATTGAGATTTATCTACATTATGAGTACGACAAGAACGTTCAAATCTATCCAGCCAGAATATAATATCGTCACTGGACTGATTGAACGGTGGAACCTTAACCTTGTAAGTAGAAGGTTTACCATTACCACTAGATGCCTGATTAACATTACTCATACTTGTCAATCTCAATTTCTCTAACTCAAATTCATGTTCTCTTATTGCTTTTTTTCTTCAGCTTCTCTGTCTAATCTTTTTTGTTCAGCATCTCTGTCTAATCTTTTTTGTTCAGCTTCCCTGTCTAATCTTTTTTGTTCAGCATCAAATCTCCTTTGCTCCATCTGCATCTGCAATTTCTTTTGTTCAGCAGCAGCCTCAGCTTCTCTTTCTAATCTTTTCTCTTCAGCCAGAGCTTTTCTCTCTTCTGCAGCAGCTTTTCTCTCTTCTGCAGCTAATGCTTTGTCACATTGAGCAACCGCCCATTCTTCTAATTGTTGACCAGTTTTATCAAGGGATTTCCCTTGTGTAATGAAGTATTCTAATGTAAACATGATGTCTAACAATAATACTAACCACTTGAAACAATAATAATACCACAAGTTCTTAATGACTTGATTAATCAGTACACTATCCCAATATCTGTGGGTCACAAGCCTTAATAAGGTCTTGTATAACAGTAATAATAATCAAGTACTGGTTTATACCATAATCCAAGTGCAGTGCACAGGCAATAGTGTCTTATGAAATATACCTATATAAAACATATGTCAACCAACAGAATACATAAAGTACAAATAGGACTGACAATACGAAAACGTTTGCAGAAATCAAATAAATCAAATAGGGAAATCAATGAAAATAATCACTGAATCTGCAAGGGATAACAACACAAATGACGTCACAGTATATGAATATAAATTGTGAATAGAACTGAAAGATAGAAAAGGGTAGACCAACAAATTACAAACAAATCAAAACAAAACTAAAGAACAAAGAAATATTACAAAAATAACAATAATTGCAGTCTTCACAGCTAACACAAAAGCAACAGTTGTCGCAGCAAATTTTCAATCAAGAAAACTGCACCTATAGAAAACGCCCACAACGGACCCTCTATGACGTGGGATATTCTGTTGTGAGGACTCCGCCCAACCTAAACACAACCCGCTGACATAGAAACTAACATACTATACAAACAAATAACATGTAAACATAAATATATAAATTATGTGTATGATAGTATGTGTTGCAAAATAGGCTCAGTTTTACAGTAATGGCAAAGTTATTTTTATGAAAATAAACAAACTGCCACTTTATTCAATTAAACATTCTGGCCTTAAATATTAAAGTTCATATATAGAAAACAAGAAGATCCATCGATGAAAATAGGTCTTCTTAGTTCAATAATACTGTCTTCCTGTTAATATTGACAAGAATTGATCCAACTGTTCTGTGAAACTCTGTAATGTCTAATGTAAGAATGTCAACAACGCTGACCTACATACTGCATTCACTTGACAGGTCACGTGACGAAGTGTTGACAAAGAGCAAACCAATACTGCAAGTGTGTCGTATCAGCCACAGGAAACGGTCTGGTATCGGTAATCTGTTGACTTCTGAACTTCTGCGAGGTCAAACCCAGAAAGCTGGTCCACCAGTTGATAAGATCTCTTTTTGGAAGACAGACGTCATCATCATCAGTTGATAAACTCTTATAATACAAGACCCTTGCCCTGAGCAAGAGACATGCTGAAAAAATCTGAAGCTCACTCGAACATCACCAGAGTTAAATACTGTGTTGTTGTGTTGCTCGTGGTTTGAGTATGGAATGTCAACTTGACCTACGCAGTGGTGTGTAGACATAGATTGAGTGTATAACATGCGAATGATAAGAAGAGTTCGTGGTGTTGACAAATGTTCTTTTCTCACACTCATGTATGGCTGGAAGTCATCGACACCAACGACTGTGTACCTTTACTACAGTTTAATTTGGACGTACACACTCGACAGCACAGATAGTGACAAATCACAGGTTGGCATAATACATCATGGTACAGTGGATACATGGTCTTGCAATGTTACATGGGCACTCATGTAGAATAATAGTATAATGGACTGTCAGTAGCCAAGCACTCAGTATTGCCCATATATATATCATCTGAGTTTACTGACAAAGCACGTCAGATTATAAACAATGTCCAAGATGGCTTCTAGACCTAACCTCGTCTAGCGAAGATTCCTTAACATAATGTCCAGCACAGATTTTTCCATATAATCAAATTGAACCGCTAGCAATGGGTTCTCATGTGTAGCAGTGATCTCTGGACTAATCAAGCGATAATACGGGCATCCCTTTTCTCTTCTTGAAAGTCACTAAATGTTTGGTTCCAAGATGGCTTCTCTCGTGAGCTGTCACTCACGTTTGGATACAGATAATGAACCTGTCTTAAAGTTAGTCATTCATTAAATGTTTTCATTGCTCTGTAGATTCTATCATGATACAATTGACTGCATTCTACAGGATATAGTGCTGCTAGGAATCAGAGTCGTTTTCCATCTAGTTAAAAATGCATCCTCTCAGATGTACGAAATCGTACCTATCGAAAAACGTTGGCTTCGTACGAGAGTTCAAAAGAGTATCTTTTATTACCTGGGTATCAGAAATATGATTCTGCCATTCCTTGGCAATAAGAATGAACACTGGGGTAAAGCATACATGATAGGTCTAGACGACTATCACTTTCCCCATAAATATAGAGATCACTTTTTCCGGCTACAAGCCGACATAGAAAAACACAGCCCATCATCAGGGCGAAGCCAAAACACACCTCTCTCGCGACACATCCGCCGAACAGCCTTTGACCTCTCTAGAGACAAAAGAACATATAGTTCGACTTAGATATGTAAAGATATACAGATATAAGACAGACTCGTCCTACTCAGACAAACAATACACATAAAATCAGGCCATAGATATTCTGAAGCAAGAACAATCTATTACTACCCAAACAAAGAATAAATCGCAGTAAAACTGGATTCATCCGCGGAGTTCGATCGAAAGAGACGACACAACTTTCAAGGGAAGTAACTCAATAATGACTTTTCCTTAAGCACTAAAAAGTATCTATTTTGTTTACAAAATATTTGCGAACATAACAAGTATACCAATGTATAATATTGTAAGATATCAAAGATTGCACGTAACAGCTAGCCTCATCCACGACCGTGTCACGTAGGTTTTGATCATTAAATTGCCTATAGCGTCTTCCTATTCTTTCACCCGAATTCTTTAATTTTGTTATCTCTCTTTATTTCCTTTTTTCCTGTATATTTTGCATCCATTCGTTTGCGATATATATTTTTTCATACTATTCCTTAACGTTACCTGTTTCTTTTCTCAAAACGGAGAATCGCAATAGTGATTCTATTACATAGATGTCAGTAGACGAAAGGTGTGATTATGTTTCATACCCAGACGAAAGAGCAGACTTTTGGTCTACCATTTTTCACCTGACACTAGCGTAAGGTGTCAAACCCGGCATCCTCACAGTGCAGGAACGAGACAGCTGTCTACAGTTTGCAGAAACACATGAGGTTTTTCGTCAGAAAAACCCGGCGTAGCGTGAAAAGTCGCTCCGCACCGCAGACAGACTGTCTGAGATTGGAAACTCATTCGTACTCTCGGTCACTGATGGCGATTACGTCACGCGTTAAGCTGACGTAGGTGTTTTACACGTAAAAGGGGAGATGATTTCGGAGTTGGAGTAAATGTGGGATTGTTTGCCCCTGTTTTCAAATATCCACCCAGGAGCTGAAATCTGATTTCATTTCAGTCTTCAACATTTTTCAGTGGACGGAACACACGTGCTAGTGAATGAAGCTTTATAGCGAATTTCCTAGTTCTCGTCAGATTTGTGACGAGCTTCTAACTATCTATCTAGTGAATTATCCTTGTCGTTGTGTTACCGTAGTGCTGTGGTGAGATTAATAAAATAGATATCTAGTATTTTGGAAAGTGTTTAAAGCGTTAAATCGCTCATTTCATTCTAACTAGTTTCTTTTGAACAGAGCGCTTAATTTATATAGTCTGTATTATTTTTCTAGTGACGTGTTTCAGTGGAAAGCAGAACAAATTATAATTTCTAGCATTAAACAATAATGTAGCTATAATGAAGTTAATTTTACTGCTAAGTAATCAGACGAGATCATATTTTCTAAACTAACTCATAAATGCTAGATGCGACATCAGTGAATATTGACGGAATACGCAGATATTCCTATTTCCTGATGATTGATTTAAATATAACTTATTTCACCGGAAGTTTAAATAATAAGTCAAGCGGTCGGCTTGCTGTTTAAAATGTAAGTTATATTGAGTACATAATATGTAAATGATTTATATGTGCTTTTCCTTTTATTCAGGAAATACTGGGGTGACCCGAACTTTACCGGCATTTAATAAGAGTTTCATATTTGTGAAGAAATAGACAGTCTTTATTTTGAACCACGTGGGTTTCTCAAGTAACACTGGTCTGACAGGGCATATGCCAACTGAGTTAGACAGAAATACTATATCCCACTAACGGGTTTCAAAGACTGTAATGATCAATATGGGGCCTTTGCGCCAGATCTTAAATTCTTTCATAAACTCTACGTAAATTTTCTGCCTGGCGGAGTGAATATTACAAGAAATAACATTAACATTGTCCGACTAGATTAATTTGTGGAAAAATCTGTGGTGTGACCAAAGTAAATCCTATACGGAGAGGATGCACCGATCTGACATTCCTTAAATTCTAGAAAACCAAAGCTAATGACATTGTGCTCTGCTAACTTTCGTGCCTGGACAAAATTTTATGTGACTTAAATCAGACATTCGAAAAATTAGAACACCCAAGGAATCGTTCCCTGAGACAGAGAATTCAGTACGTCTTTTGGAACTGGGGATTTCTTGGTCGATGACTGCATTTTCGGGTCTGTGTGAAGGTCCTAGAATTTATTATGTTCCCAGAGGCAGCGAGCAAAGTTGTGAGTATACCTGTGAGCACATGGCCATGGCTGAATGAATGAGTGTACGCAGGTCAGAGTGTTATTTTACCGTTGTATACTGTCACCCATTTGATGTCTTAATTATTTTTGTTTAATCTGCAGAATTTGTTGCTATTGCTAGAGTTTTCCTTTTTTCTTAGGCTAAATCAGATTATTCAACTCTGTTCATACATTTACGAGGAAAAAAAAACAAGAAAAACTCTTAGACTCAAACCCTATGTATCTATAACTCTTTGGGCCATCATCTGTTCTCTTAACGGGGCTGTGAGCTAAACCTAGAGTTAAGATTCTAACGGGCTATTATCCTTGTAGCATTTTTCTTGAATTTTATGACTATTTGTATATGCTTTTCCTTGATGTATTTCTTTGGTGTTGTGAGAAGATTTTAAATGATAATTAAAATCTCTCTTGAACTTAGAAATCGTGTTGGTCAGCTCGTTCTAATATATATATATATATATATATATATATATATATATATATATATATATATATATATATATATATATATATATATATATCATTGTTATAGTTTCCCACGTCTGTGTGTTTAACTGTCGTCACGTGTATGTGCGTGCCCGTGAGTAGATAGAGATTTATGTCATATATATCTGTGGTTTAGACTGTCTGACTACTTTAGATCTGTCGTAGAAGATAGGTGAGAGAGAGAGAAAAGATTTCCTGCTCTCAGAGACAGCCTCTATATCACGATACTATCATCTCACTCGTGGAATTCTATCGCCTTTTCACTAACTCTCACTGTGGCTATCGCTTATTCTAGTCTATACAGAAGGGACCAACCCAAGTCTTAATTCCCCTATCAAAAATCTACGACAAATGGGGTCTCGTCCGACGGATTTTTGAACTTAGAATAGGAAGACGAGTACGACAAATGTGGATTCGTCTATCGGGTTTTTGAACTTAAGATTCTTTATTCTGAAATAGAGTAAGAGTGTGATGTCTTGTGAGGTGTTGTATCTTTAAATAATTTATCCCCTAGACTAACGATCTGTTTACGGGCGTGCTGACCACACAAACTGATAAGTTTTTCCACAGCATTTTGAATAATATACATTTGAGTTACAGGTGGATTTTGTCGGAATATATTTTATTGTTGATTTGTAATACTAAACGCTGGTAAAGTTTTGTGAGTGTATAACATTCACAAGGGTTCTGAAGCAGGAAGGTGTTTGAACTAAGTTAAGGAGTGCGTTTCGGACTATTTGTCCAGATTAATTGCCTCCCTCACCCTAACTGTCTTCAGGGGTAAACTTGGACTTGAGATTATGGTATGGAGCGGGAGCGGACAAAGCTGAGATACTAATGTCGCGCCATCCCAAGGTGGATGACAGAAGCGAGAGGAACACCCGGGTCATGGATACTTGGAGAGGAGAGTCCGAAAGAATTTTGTCAGAAAAGCAGAACGTTGTGAGAATATCTGGTCAGACGTCAAATTGCTGGGTTTAGGCTAGCGTGAAGCACTAGTCTGTAGTGCCCGGACGAGGAATGCGGCCTACGAAGCATGTAGATGAGCAATAACTTGGTTATCGTCATAGTGAGACGAAAGAAGCAAGCATGGAGTAGCCCGTCTATGAGATGATGCGTGGGGATTAAGTCGCAGATAAGTGCTCAGCTCCTGAAGGAATGAGTGGATAGGCACGTCACGTCTTTTACAGCAATCGAAGTAAGAGTAGTAGGAGCTTAGAATCTGCACCAGGAGAAATGGAGCTCCCCCGGGAACAGTGACGTTCAGGTTGCACTGCAGTTATGACTCCTCACAACAATACTCTAGGAAGAGATTCACACAACCCCATCCCCCACCCCCCCCCACCAACTCGAACCCCCCCCCCCCCCCAGGAGAGACACGCTGGTGAGGACTCTAACCTCACAAATACTAGAGCTATAACGAGGAGTAGAATTACAGGGGCGCACCGGATGTGTGTTAGGTTGAACAGTGCTAACTGCTCCTCATCTAACTCTCAGAAGTTTTCAAGACACATAGCTATGTGGTTTCTACTCTTGAGCCTCCTACCCCTGGTCACAGCTAATGGGAGAGATTCTTGATCCACCGTGGTCTCGCCGATAATCTATGTGGTGATGTACTTGTTTCCCTCACTGTCACGCGTTAGACATCCCAGTGGGTTCACGCCAACGTGGCCTTAAAACTACTCGCTAATATGCGGCAACATATTTCATGTCTTACGGCCCACTCAGTGATAGGTGGTCCCCTTGCCTTCCGTACTGATACTAGATTCTGGGACACTTGGCTAGAGGTTTAGAGCATAATTATGCAGGAACACCACATACAAGCACGACCTGTACGGTGTGCATGTTGACCAGACGACGCTCTAGCGTTGGGAGAACAGTTCCAGAGCTTTCGCACATGCGCTTTGATAAGTCCCACCATATAGATGGTTTTTTGTCTGCCAACTCGATGTTCCCAGCACACGCCACACAAACCCGAACAGGACAGGGGGAATTCAGCCAAAAGCACTAGACAACTCATGCCAGCTGTCTCACGATTCCTCGCCTTCGGAAGAATGAGATAGAGGAGCTCCATCCTGGGTTGCCAAGTTAGTTTTCGCAAGACTACCGAGCAGGAGTATCCCCCCAGAATTTGGAAACACCCTTCATAGCGCTCTCCACGGCTATTGCTCGGTCACACTCGCCCCCTCAGCGCTCGCCCTAATCTAATGGGAATCAGAGATGTCTAGAACGCGCTACATCTAAAGTGCTGCCAGATAACCATCGTGTCTCGACTCTTTCATGAGCTGAGCCAGTGGGCGGCAGACAAGCCTTGCATTAGCCGTAATATTCACGCCACAATGTTTTTGTCTGCAGCGTTAGCCCAATGCGCAGGATGAACTAGTGAACTACCCGGCTCACAAAGCGGACCGCCAGATACGTCTGATAGAAGCAACTTTTCGGAATAAATATAATCTGGACCAATTTTTCATGCGCTTCTCATACTTCTAAGTTCTAACAGAAATAGATCACAGAGCCCACTCTAG
Organism: Oreohelix idahoensis; assembly: GCA_024509875.1. Classification (NCBI taxonomy): domain Eukaryota; kingdom Metazoa; phylum Mollusca; class Gastropoda; order Stylommatophora; family Oreohelicidae; genus Oreohelix; species Oreohelix idahoensis. The sequence goes on along the minus strand of JAMPIV010003987.1, from coordinate 354,998 downwards.
ACCTCAAACTCCTCCGCTGAAAAAAGTCTTAAGATTTTAACAAGAACAGAAGAGTACTCCCCACAACCAACCCCAAATCAGTGTATTGCTGTTTCTCAGAACCCGGTCCGCCCTACATTTCAGGGCAGCGTGGCCAGAAAAGGTGCAAATGTGTGGCATAAAAAAAAAGGGCGAACCCAAAGAGCCACGGGGACATATGATGTACAAGCCACGCAGAGGCACCAACGAGACGAGCCGAAACCGCTTCGAAGGATTATGCTTATTAACAGGTCTCGCAAGCGTGTGATTGCTATGTTGTTTGACAGTTGATTCCCACCAACATGTTTGGAAATTGAGATACGCTCCTCATACGACGTTAGGTTCTTCCGTGGTATTTTGAATCGCGGTTCTCAATAACTTCTTGTTTATTTGGACACCTGGGGGCTTTCCTTTGATGGCATTGTTGCTCCAGGATAAATCTGGTTTAAACTCAGAGTCAAGAGACTAGAAGAGGGGACCGTCCACAAGGGACTTTGTGGTGTTCGTTCAAGGAGTGAAGCTCAAACCTACAAGCGACTTCCCATGAGCATTTGGTGGTGGGAGTGATTTTACACTTCTGAACTTTCGTCAGAGGTTAGTGATCAAAAAGCGGCCTGTCTTATGGATGTGATACCCATACTACCCAGTCTTACTTGGCGGGAGACTACTTGGTGTCTTGGGGAATACCAGGAAGAGGCCAGATTTGTCTTAGGTGAATGGGTGGGCAAGCGAGTAGACCTATTTATGTCGCGTGAGGCAAGTTGGCAAATTCAAGAAAGGGAGGGAGCGAAGCGGGTAGGCGCTGCGCCTAATTTGTTACCCATGGAAACGTAATAGAAGCGCAATACAAGGACGACCCCTACTTTGGCAACCTTGCCTTAGGAAAAAAAACTGCCCATGGTAAGGATATACCAGACTGCACGGGGGACACTTTATTCTAAGGATGGCGCATACGGTATCTCATAAACGCGGCAAGCATATAGACCAAGGTTTTTCAACACAACAGCTCCTAGTTCAGATAATACAGTGCAGATGCCAAATCCTAGGAAATGGGGGCACTCTCTTCCCTTCAGCGGAACAGATGGGACAGGTAACGGCACAAAACCAACGTATACATACCACTCATTTATTGGTGGCCAGCCGACGTTAAACACCTGATATTAATCAGATATGTCAAAATCCTGTGGGCCCAGTAGCCTCAACAGTGTACCACGACTATAAGCATACGGACACCACCCGTCTCGGTGGAGTGTGATAATGACCCAATTAGTGGGGATAATACACACTATTCGAAAGGGTTTGTGAATCGACTCAATTTCTAAGCGGCCCTATTCGGGACAGAACTATAAAGAATAAGAAACAAGGCTTCATTCTGACTCTTTCAGTCGATGCTTGCTCGTTTGATGGACAGATAGTCAATACCCTCAGTAACATGCGCCAGAGGCCATGCATGTTAGCAGAAGGCCCTCGTGCAAATTTTTCACTCGGTTGGGATTCCCTCATCAAAGTGTTGAGGGATTAACGGCATCTCCATACCGATAACCTGTTGATGGATGAGATCGTATATGAATCTTGTACGGGACCCAACACAATCTACACAAAGCAATTATACTCCGGGCCGTGAACCCGGAAATGGGGCTACGTGGAACGTGCTATTGGTAAAACACTCAACATTGTTGCTTAAGTTAAAACTGGCACAAGTGTGACACAAACCTGAAAGATTGGGATCTTTTGTATTTTCTGCCAGCTTTTTTATTTCGGCTACTAAGAGAATCTCCTCATTACTTCCTCACAGGATTCTCCGCCAGCTACACTTTTATTTCGTCAGACCTTATCAAGGGGTGCCGCTATTGAAGCTTTACTTCTGTCTCTGACAGACGCGGAAAGCGGATGAGACAGTTGTCCTCAGGACAAGTAACTACACGTGTCGGTTTTAAAGGAAAGGTTGATGAAACCTAGCGCGTGGGACCTAGCGACGAAACTATACTTTTAAGCCAAGCTCGCTCACAAAGCTCACGCTAACCGTTACAAGAATAGTCGCCGAAAGAGAAGAGAACTGAAGCAGGAGATGACAAGTTTTTGTGTTTACTTTCTCACCTACCGAGAAACAACAAACTGAAGACTCGGATGGGCTAAGGGCCGTTTACCGTCCTGAAAAAGATTTCTAAGGCTAACTACCAGATCTCTATTCAAGGAAAGGAGACCCCAAGGCTTTTCCATCCTAAATCTGTTAAAGAAGAGATACTTGGAAAAGAAAGACCTCCTCCAGTGCCAACCTTCCACGACCCAATGTCTCCTGACGATCGCCAGAGTCTGACGAAGATGATGATAAAAAAATGGCAGGATATTCCACCGCAATCAACACGGAAATCTTTCCAAAAATGTCAAAAGTCGGCGGACGCTCTTTAAAGCGCGCATGGGAGACATTCCAGAGGAAGGAAACTTTGGGGAGTAGACTTGATGAGTAGGAAATTTGGAGGAGAGATGGAGGGGGAAAGTATAAGAGGAAGAAGACAGACACCCCGAAGCTTAACGGTTATAGGAAATTTAACATTCCATAAAACGTAGAGACATGGAGTGCTTCACACCATATCTTAAGGGGGGACGTCCTGTCACGTAGGTTATGAATCATTTAAAATTGCCTATTAGCGTGTTTTCCTATTATTTCAACCCGAATTCTTTAATTTAGTATATTCTATGCTTATTTCTGTTTTTCCTGTATATTTCGCATCCATTATCGTTTAGCGATATATATTTTTTTCATACTATTCCTTAACACGTTACCTGTTTTCTTTTCTCAAAACGGAGAATCGCAAAAGTGATTCTATTACATTAGATGTCAGTAACGAAAGGTAGTGATTATGTTTATTCATACCACATGACGAAAGAGCAGATCTTTTAATGGTCTACTCATTTTTCCACCTGTCACTAGCCGTATTATGTGTCAAACCACGGCATCCTCACACGTGCAGGAACGAGACAGCTGTCTACAGTTTAGCAGAAACGCATGAGGTAATTCGTCAGAAAAACCCGGCGTAGATGTGAAAAATCGCCTCCGAGCACCGCAGTACAGACTGTCTGAGAATTGCAAACTCATTCGTACTTATCACGGTCACTGAGGCGGCGATTTACGGGACACGCGTTAAGCTGACGTAGGTGTTTTTTTAACACGTAAAAATGGAGAGATTGATTTCGGAGTTGGAGAAAATTTAGGATTGTTTGCCCCTGTTGTTCAAATTTATCCCACTCCACACCCCAAGAGCTGAAATCTGATTTTCATTCTCAAGTCTTCAACATTTTTCAGTAGACAGTGCGCTCGGAACACACCGTGCTGTAGTGAAGTGATAGCTTTTCTAGCGCAATTTCATAGTTTTCTCGTCAGATTTTGTGACGAGCTTCATAACTACCTATCTAGTGAATTATCCTTGTCGTTGTGCGTTACCGTAGTGCTGTGTAATGTAAAATTAATCTAAAATAGATATCTAGTATTTTGACGCACGGATCATTATTATTTTTCGTTTGTATAAACATTTTTTCATATGTATGATCATTTTTTTTGACTGAAGTGTGTATTATGTTTTCTATGGTCAAAGGGACATAATCCGAGTTATCGAGACTACAATTTTTTAGGAGTTTGCCTTCTCTTGTATAGAGACACGTTCGGTCTATAATTTCTTGAACGAAGCGTGACCACATCTCCTTATTTGGTAGTACCAGTCAACTATGGTAGATGTCTGAAACCTTTCTTAACGCTTCTTTTCATGACCATAAAAGGCGCGACTGTGTGTAAGACTTTTATCTCGAATGTTCTTAGAATCGTCTTATTGTGAACGGCAACTCAGAGATTGTCGTTCTGCGCATGTCAAAAGCTGGGAGTTCGTTCTGTGTGTTCCGCCCAGTTCGGGCAGTTGAGAAATGGTTTAAGAAGCGAGCAGACGCGACCTGCGTCTTGTGATTTTCTGAGGGAAATACATGTGTCTTTGTGAGTTAGTTAGCTAACTAGACTATTTCCCAGTATTATTCACGCCTGCCTGCCTGGAGGCATATGTTCATGGTTGATTTTCCGAAATAAGGTAATTCCTCTTGTATCGAACTTTATGCTATCATCTAGAGGTTCGTCATTTTGTCGCCTATTTGCTCGCCTGTGTGATGCAAAATGGAGAGGTACTTTGACTAGGATTAAGTCACCGGTATCTGTATACCTGAACTAGTTAAATATATATGGGTCGCTCTAGACCAACAAGACTATTGTCTGTGTTCCAGGATTCGTTATATCAGAGATCACGTCCAAGTCAGATGGTTAGACTTAGGAACATTATAAAGGTCGAGCTGACCTGTAGCCCATGTATGCTATTCACGTGCAGACAGTGAACGGACTTATTGTATACAACTGATCTGCTAGCATCAGAATGGGAGCATTTATTATTGTTTATGAACATTGAAGATCTGTAGCTGACACTGTTGCAGAAGTTATAGAAATTATTATTATTTATACAGCTTCACGAACTAGAACTCTATGATTTATGAATTTCTGAATCTATTGAACTGTGATGTCTTATGACGCATATATATACAACAGCTGTCATTGCTGACTACAGAAATTGTTTTCAATGTGCCATATCATCATCTTGCTGAACTCGTTAACTATGTTGATGTCATAAGTATCATGACTGTTTTGTGGCGTGCAATAAATGGAAGAAACTTATACAACGAAGTTACCCTTTCTATGACTCTACACGTCATGTTGCCTGTGTGATAACCCTGTGAACTGTTCCACTACCACATACACAGCAACATCCTAAATCAGAGAAGACACCTACATCTTGCACTTTAATACCAGGTGTCGATAAGGGTGGCAAGTTACCACTTCAGCTCAAATCCACCCTTATCATTTTTGGTGGCCAGAGCTGGTTCTATCATCTGATATTTTGGCGCACCATATCATTTTTGGTGGCCATAGGTTGGTTCACTCTGATTCCAGCTATCAAGGGGGTCAGCAAACCCAGACATCATCATCATACTAGATACAACTACAGCATCAACTACCACCTTACAAGAAATTTTATTGAAAGTATCCGGATTTTCTGACAGTTGCTGATTTTGAAACTACCCGGCGCTGCTCGGCAATATTGAAGTTTATGTAAAATTAGAAGGACAAGTACCGAGCGAATGGATTTCCTGATCTGGTGAAAAGAAGGACAAGTGCCGTAACAACTGTTCCGGTCTCAGGGGTACTGTTGCGGGTTCAGAAGGTCAAGTGCCGGTTAAATCAATTTAGAAGATTCAGAAGGTCAAGTGCCGTAACAACTGTTGCAGTATTAGAAGCTCATTTTCCTTCGTCATGGCTGTTTATGGGAGCAGAAGTTAATCAACGTTGGATCATTATCCTCAGAATGCTGATTACATCCTGTTCTGCACCGTGCTGACGCTGGATTTATAGAAGTTAAGTGGCCTGTTTTGTTTGTGAACTGTGCCCTTATGTTCTAACTGAGCCTTCTGTACTTTCACACTTTCTCCTATTGTTTTCATGATACATGTTTATATGTTATATGTTATTTGTTATTTGTATATTTATATGTTTATATTTCAGCGGGTTTTCTCGGTTGGGCGGTGTCTTTCAGTAGAAGATACCACGTCACAGAGGTTCTACTGTTAGCGTTTTCGTTAGGGACTGTGCGAATTTCCTACAGTGAAATTTGCTAGCGACAATCGTTGCTATATCTGTTTAGTTGTGACGAGTTGTGCTTTATTTTTGTTTCTTGTATATATATATTTTTTTTTCTTTTTTCTTTTCTCTCTTTCTTTGTGTTTTTTAGTTTCGATTTCGATTGTTTGTATTTGTAGGTCTCCCCTTTGCTATTATTCAGTTCTTTACGTATATTTTTGTGTATACACTGTAGCGTCATTTGTTAGTCATATCTTCGCATATTTCTTTTTAGTTTTGCTGTTTGTGTATTTGACTTATGCGAATGTTTTCGTATTGTTTGATCTTTGTTGTTGTTTACATTGACTTTGATCTTTGTTGATTGTTTACATTGACTCTGATCTTTGTTATTGTTTACATTGACTCTGATCTTTGTTGTTGTTTACATTGACTCTGATCTTTGTTGTTGTTTACATTGACTTTGATCTTTGTTATTGTTTACATTGTTGGTGACCTTTGTTATTGTTTACATTGTCTTGTTATTGTTTACATAGTTCTTGCATAGTTAGCTTTCACTATTGTTAATATATGCTCATGCACTATTGGTCTATAGTGCACTTATCATAACTAACTGGTGTTTTTTGCTTATGCACTATTGTAGTGCAGTTATGATAAATAACTGATGGTTATGCACTGATTTGGGTAGTGCACTGTTAATTAAGAGGTGACTTGTGATATTATTATACATTTGATAATACAAGTTGGTGTCAACTCCTGTTTCCCACAGAGATTGGGTTCAACATAGAGATTATACAAGCACTTTATTAAGTCTTGTTGCTATTTAACATTGAAATAAGATAATTAATTATTTCAGGTTCTGTACTCACATTTTAGACATCATGTCTACATTTGAGTACTTTATTGAGCAGGGTAAAGCCCTTGGGAAGACAGGTGATAAATTAGAAGAATTTGCGACTGTTCAATATGCCAAGGCATTGAAGTCGGAAGAAAAGAAAATGAAAGAACAAACTGAACAAAAGAGAATAGAGGCTGAAATAGAACAAAAGAAACTGCAGATGCAGGTGGAGGAAAAAAGATTTCAAATGGAAATGGAAAAACAAAAAAGAGAAGCAGAATCTCAGGAGAAGAGGCTTCAGGCTGAAGCTAAAAATAAGAGACTTGAAAAAGAAGCTGAAAATAAGAGACTTGAAAAAGAAGCTGAAAATAAGAGACTTGAAAAAGAAGCTGAAAATAAGAGACTTGAAATAGAGGCTGAAGAAAAAAAAAGTTACAGGCCCAGGCTGAAGAAAGAAAGTTACAGGCTGAGGCTGAAGAAAGAAGGTTACAAAGAGAGGCTGATGAGAGAAAAGCAAAAATGGAACATGATGAAAAAGTCTTAGCTTTAGAGTTAGAGAAGTTAAAGTTATTGAACACTGGTAATGCTAATGATGCAAATAAGGTGTCAAATAAGACTAATGCTAAGGATTTCAAGCTTAATCTACCAGCATTTAATCCCTCAATCGATGATATAACATTTTATCTAGATAGATTTGAAAGTGCATGTAATGTGCATAATATAGATAAAACATTATATGTGTATCATCTGTCCAAGATACTTAGAGGTGATGCTTTGACTTTGTTGAGTATGGTAGATGTGCCTGACAAAAACAACTATGAGGTTGTCAGGGCGGCATTGTTAAAGAAGTACCAACTTAACGAGGACGGATATCGTCTTAAATTTAAAACCATGTTACCAGAAACTGGAGTTGAATTCTCTGAATTCATCTCAGGCATCCGTCTTACTTTTTTACGATGGGTTGAGTTGTCTAAGACAGAAAATACATTTGAAGCTCTTATGGATTTACTACTTAGAGATAAGGTTATGTCTTCTGTTAATGAAGCTTTCTATCTTTTCTTCATGAGCGTAAGCCTAAAAACATAAAAGAAATGGAAGAATACTGTAGCCAGTATGTTACTGCGCATCCGCACATAACCATTAGTAACTCTAAGGTGAAAGAAGGTCTGCCAGTTGCTTCGGCAGCACCTTATGGCCCAAATTTTATGCGTAAATTTCAGGGTAGCCAGAAAAATTTCAATAAAAAGAGTAATCGTAATTATGCCCAGAACCATAGTGATCAATTCCAGGGTGATTCTTCTTCCCAGAACTGGAGACAACCTAATACTACACGTTATTCTACTCCGGTTAACTTTAGAAATTTTCACAAAGGTAATCGGTATAGAGGGAAATATTTTATGCAGAGACCTCAATACCAAGATAATAGAGGTTCTCAACAGCATAGAGATAGTAATGACAGTTATGGAAACTGGAACTCAAACCAGGATAAAAATTACAGTAGGGACTTTAATGATAATTGCAGAGGCAATAATGGTCGCGGTAGATCGCAACATAAGAGAAAAAGATATCAACAGACAAACTCTGTTCAACAAGAATCTCAGGGAGCAGATAAACAGGTTAATAATGATAAAGACCATAATGCTATCGGATGCTCATCTTTTGATTTTGGTAGGGCAAATAAATGTATCCAATGCAGTACTTTATTTGATCCGAAAACCGTTAGTACTTTAAGCTGTGGTCATCCTTTGCCCGCTCTTCCTGCTAATGTTGCTCATGATGGGAGAGGTTCTCTTATATTACATAAGGGGCTAGTAAATAGTAATCCAGTCTCAGTGTTGTTTGATTCTGGATGTACTACTGTCGGCGTTAGGCAATCTCTTGTAGATCCATCCTGTGCTACAGGAAAAGTCATCAAATGTGTCACATTTGGTGGCACGTTAGAAAAGTATCCTACTGCTATAATACACATTGCTACTCCTTTCTTCACGGGAGAGGTCCACGCGTGTCTACTTCCAAACCCTATGCGGACCTTATTATTGGTCGTATTCACGGAGTTAGGGAATGTACCCCACAGCAGATTGCTGTTTGGGAAGAGCAAAACATTGAAGCTACCAATGCGGTGGTCACAAGAGCACATGCTCTGGATCCACCTCAAACTTCATTAACTAATAATGATGAAGTAAATGACCAAGATAGTCACTTGACTATTACACGTGACTCATTTATCAAATTGCAAGAAGAAGATCCTTCTTTACAAAAATTCTTCATTCTAGCAAAAAAAGGTGATCCTAATCAGAACACTAATAGGAAATCTTGGATTTCTATGAAGAACGGCGTACTTGTACGTATGGTACAAGACTCGACTACGTCCACTCATTCACAAAATCTTGTGCCTAAGAGCATGAGATTGCAAATATTGCAACATGCTCATGACTCGCAATGTGCTGGACATATGGGTTTTTCCCGTACAAAGTCGAGGGTTCTTGCGGCTTTCTTTTGGCCATTTGTGAGCAAGGACATACGAATGTACTGTCGCTCTTGCAAAGTATGTCAGGAGGTCAAATCTAAAGGACCACGACATGCTGCGCCTATCCAGGCTGCTGACATTCCTATTCGCCCTTTTCAAAAAATGGCAATAGATATTATCGGTCCTTTTAGAATTAAGTCGGCTAGAGGACATCAATTTATCCTTACATGTGTCGATATGTGCACACGTTGGCCAGAGGCAATACCTCTCAAGAGCATCTCAACTGCTGATATCGCAGACGCTCTTTGGCTGATATTTTCTCGCTTGGGTTTTCCCGGAGAAATATTGTCAGACCATGGCACTCAACTTATATCAGACACTATGTCACAGGTAATGTCTATGCTACACATTAAAAGGTCTCTCAGCAGTATCTATCACCCAATGTCTAATGGGTTGGTCGAACGTTTAAATAGGACTCTGAAAACTTTACTTGGTAAAATAACTGAGGATCATCCTCAGGATTGGGACAGGGTCTTACCCGCGGCTCTCTTTGCGTATAGAGAGGTCCCCAATGAACATACGGGGTTTTCCCCTTTTGAACTTGTCTTTGGCGCGCAACCGCGCGGCCCTATGTCTTTACTTCACGATCTAATCACTGCCGATAATATTAGCGATGAGACTCAATCTTCTTATGAGTACGTCATTGCTCTTAGGCAAAAGATCATCGAGGCATGCAAACTAGCAACTTCGTCTTCAGAATTTGCTAAAGAAAAGGCAAGGCAGTTTGCAAATAAGAATAGATGTCTACGACAACTTTGTCCAGGTGACAAAGCTCTCGTTCTACTTCCTTCAAGGGAGAACAGACTTCTAATTGCATGGAAAGGTCCATATGCAATAGTCTCCAAAATTTCTGATGTCGACTATGTTGTCGATATTGATGGAAAGCATAAAACTTTCCACATAAATATGCTCACAGAATTTTATGAAAGACCTGACTATTTGCAGCCTATTTTCCAGGCTACGGACAATTCACAAGCAACTCATGGTCAGTACTCATCTCTGTCAGTTATACAGGATGAGGAAACTACTTTTTCTGATGTCAATCTTCCTCTTTCTATGGTCCCACTTTATTCTACGGAATCTTGGAAAAACGTGACCGTTTCTCCAAATCTTTCCGCTGAGGAACATCGACAAGTTTCTTCGATGTTGCAAACATTTCAGGATGTTCTTACAGACATCCCGGGACACACACATGTCATAGAACATGACATTGTGCTAACTGATCACAATCCTATCAGAGTCAGACCATATCCAATACCTATCCATTTCCAGTCTCAAGTCGAAAAAGAATTGGATGAAATGATACGTTTGGAAATCATTGAACCATCCACTTCAGCATACTCTTCGTCTATGGTTATTGTTCGAAAGAAGGATAATAACATTCGCATTTGCGTAGATTATCGCAAATTGAACCAAGTTACGAAGTTCGATGCTGAACCTATGCCTTCATTAGAAGAGCTACTCAATAAACTTTCTAATTCTAGATTCTTTACCAAACTAGATTTGTCTAAAGGTTATTGGCAAGTCCCGCTAACTGAACGTGCCAAACCTTTTACAGCTTTTTCTACACCTAGGGGTTTATTCCAATGGAATTTCATGCCTTTTGGTCTTATGAACGCCCCTGCTACATTCGTACGCATGATGCGGCGAATTCTCGCATATCGTACAGATGTCATAGCATACCTAGATGATATCTGTCTATTCAGTGATTCTTGGGAAGATCACTATTTGGGTTTATACGAATTACTGTCTACTCTTCGCGAGTATAACTTGACTGCAAAACCCTCTAAAGCCTTTATAGGATTAGCGAGATTTCTTTCCTAGGTCATCGGGTTGGTCATGGTCTTTTAAAGACAGAGGACCACAATGTTTCAAAAATACTTAACATTTCGGTCCCTAAGACGAAGAAACAAGTAAGGAGTCTATTAGGTTTGATTCAATTCTACGGACGATTCATTCCGAATCTGTCCTCCATTATGGCACCGCTTTCTACTTTATTGAAGAAAGGGTCGCCTAATCTGATCCGCTGGTCTAAAGAATGTCAATCCTCATTGGACCAGGTTAAAGCCCTATTTTCATCTCCACCTATTCTTAAGTTACCTACTATTGAGAAGACTTTTGTTCTTCGAAGTGACGCCTCGTCAACTGGGATTGGGGCAGCACTAATGCAGGAGTATTCTGATACTTTGCATCCGGTGATGTATATCTCTAGGAAATTAAACGCTGCAGAAAAGAATTACTCGGTTTTAGACCGTGAGTTATTGGCTATGGTATGGTCTATTCTGAAGTTACAAAGATTTCTTCTAGGCGCACATTTCATTGTGGAAACCGACCAGAAAGCGCTTACTGCTATTCAGAGCAAAAACTTGAAGAGCTCGAGGTCCACTCGTTATGCCATAGCTCTTCAACCATTTCATTTCTCGGTTCGAGCTATCCGTGGTTCGGATAATGTAATGGCAGACATTCTGTCCAGATGTCCACACGATTCCACATGATTCTTCTGTCATATATATATATATATTTCCTGATATACAGTCCAATGTTATAATGACATGTTAGTAGATTTTGTCTCACTTTTTTTTTTTGAGGGAAATTTATAACATTGTACCATGTAATTATCTAAGAAGGCTTAGTTAGTGATATACGGGCCAAAAGATCACTCGGCCACATTTAAATAAATTATTTTCAGGATTGTATTAAGAAATTTACCAGTTGTCTTTAAGATTTGTGTTATTGATATTTTCGCAGCACATCATTGAAGTCTGCGAGTTTATGTCCATTGTGGAACTTTGAGGATATCAAGTCCTGTCCTACATTGGGAGCGGATGATGTCCACATCTTCTTCTATTGAATGTTTTATGTCACCGAAGATCAACACATGTATTACTTATTAATTACTGTTACTTTATATAATGTAATAATATAGTGCGGTATATTAGTAAATTACACCGCTATTTGCAACACATTGTATGATAACACATAATATATTTAATTTCATATATTGGTATGAGAATAATTTGATTGTCATTATGTTGTTGCCATCATTGTGGCGTGTGTTGGTGGCACCTTCCTGGAATATATCAGCGTATACTTAGATAAATTTTTTCTCTAAGGATCTGAGATATGATCTCAGTGTCGCTCCATGCGTTGAGCTAATTTGTTAGGTATATATCCACGCATCATACGTGCGTTAGGAGCCTAGATTTTTTCCGGCTCCAGGATTTAAAAAAAAAAAAATGTTTCATTTTTTTTTCCAGGGAGGGTGCGGTAATGTTACGCACGGATCATTATTATTTTTCGTTTGTATAAACATTTTTTCATATGTATGATCATTTTTTTGACTGAAGTGTGTATTATGTTTTCTATGGTCAAAGGGACATAATCCGAGTTATCGAGACTACAATTTTTTAGGAGTTTGCCTTCTCTTGTATAGAGACACGTTCGGTCTATAATTTCTTGAACGAAGCGTGACCACATCTCCTTATTTGGTAGTACCAGTCAACTATGGTAGATGTCTGAAACCTTTCTTAACGCTTCTTTTCATGACCATAAAAGGCGCGACTGTGTAAGACTTTTATCTCGAATGTTCTTAGAATCGTCTTATTGTGAACGGCAACTCAGAGATTGTCGTTCTGCGCATGTCAAAAGCTGGGAGTTCGTTCTGTGTGTTCCGCCCAGTTCGGGAGTTGAGAAATGGTTTAAGAAGCGAGCAGACGCGACCTGCGTCTTGTGATTCTCTGAGGGAAATACATGGTCTTTGTGAGTTAGTTAGCTAACTAGACTATTTCCCAGTATTATTCACGCCTGCCTGGAGGCATATGTTCATGGTTGATTTTCCGAAATAAGGTAATTCCTCTTGTATCGAACTTTATGCTATCATCTAGAGGTTCGTCATTTTGTCGCCTATTTGCTCGCCTGTGTGATGCAAAAATGGAGAGGTACTTTGACTAGGATTAAGTCACCGGTATCTGTATACCTGAACTAGTTAAATATATATGGGTCGCTCTAGACCAACAAGACTATTGTCTGTGTTCCAGGATTCGTTATATCAGAGATCACGTCCAAGTCAGATGGTTAGACTTAGGAACATTATAAAGGTCGAGCTGACCTGTAGCCCATGTATGCTATTCACGTGCAGACAGTGAACGGACTTATTGTATACAACTGATCTGCTAGCATCAGAATGGGAGCATTTATTATTGTTTATGAACATTGAAGATCTGTAGCTGACACTGTTGCAGAAATTATTATTATTTATACAGCTTCACGAACTAGAACTCTATGATTTATGAATTTCTGAATCTATTGAACTGTGATGTCTTATGACGCATATATACAACAGCTGTCATTGCTGACTACAGAAATTGTTTTCAATGTGCCATATCATCTTGCTGAACTCGTTAACTATGTTGATGTCATAAGTATCATGACTGTTTTGTGGCGTGCAATAAATGGAAGAAACTTATACAACGAAGTTACCCTTTCTATGACTCTACACGTCATGTTGCCTGTGTGATAACCCTGTGAACTGTTCCACTACCACATACACAGCAACATCCTAAATCAGAGAAGACACCTACATCTTGCACTTTAATACCAGGTGTCGATAAGGGTGGCAAGTTACCACTTCAGCTCAAATCCACCCTTATCAAGTACATAATATGTAAATGATTTATATGTGCTTTTCCTTTTATTCAGGAAATACTGGGGTGACCCGAACTTTACCGGCATTTAATAAGAGTTTCATATTTGTGAAGAAATAGACAGTCCTTATTTTGAACCACGTGGGTTTCTCAAGTAACACTGGTCTGACAGGGCATATGCCAACTGAGTTAGACAGAAATACTATATCCCACTAACGGGTTTCAAAGACTGTAATGATCAATACGGGGCCTTTGCGCCAGATCTTAAATTCTTTCATAAACTCTACGTAAATTTTCTGCCTGGCGGAGTGAATATTACAAGAAATAACATTAACATTGTCCGACTAGATTAATTTGTGGAAAAATCTGTGGTGTGACCAAAGTAAATCCTATACGGAGAGGATGCACCGATCTGACATTCCTTAAATTCTAGAAAACCAAAGCTAATGACATTGTGCTCTGCTAACTTTCGTGCCTGGACAAAATTCTTTGTGACTTAAATCAGACATTCGAAAAATTAGAACACCCAAGGAATCGTTCCCTGAGACAGAGAATTCAGTACGTCTTTTGGAACTGGGGATTTCTTGGTCGATGACTGCATTTTCGGGTCTGTGTGAAGGTCCTAGAATTTATTATGTTCCCAGAGGCAGCGAGCAAAGTTGTGAGTATACCTGTGAGCACATGGCCATGGCTGAATGAATGAGTGTACGCAGGTCAGAGTGTTATTTTACCGTTGTATACTGTCACCCATTTGATGTCTTAATTTTTTTTGTTTAATCTGCAGAATTTGTTGCTATTGCTAGAGTTTTCCTTTTTTCTTAGGCTAAATCAGATTATTCAACTCTGTTCATACATTTACGAGGAAAAAAAAACAAGAAAAACTCTTAGACTCAAACCCTATATATCTATAACTCTTTGGGCCATCATCTGTTCTCTTAACGGGGCTGTGGGCTAAACCTAGAGTTAAGATTCTAACGGGCTATTATCCTTGTAGCATTTTTCTTGAATTTTATGACTATTTGTATATGCTTTTCCTTGATGTATTTCTTTGGTGTTGTGAGAAGATTTTAAATGATAATTAAAATCTCTCTTGAACTTAGAAATCGTGTTGGTCAGCTCGTTCTAATATATATATATCATTGTTATAGTTTCCCACGTCTGTGTGTTTAACTGTCGTCACGTGTATGTGCGTGCCCGTGAGTAGATAGAGATTTATGTCATATATATCTGTGGTTTAGACTGTCTGACTACTTTAGATCTGTAGTAGAAGATAGGTGAGAGAGAGAGAAAAGATTTCCTGCTCTCAGAGACAGCCTCTATATCACGATACTATCATCTCACTCGTGGAATTCTATCGCCTTTTCACTAACTCTCACTGTGGCTATCGCTTATTCTAGTCTATACAGAAGGGACCAACCCAAGTCTTAATTCCCCTATCAAAAATCTACGACAGACCGTCAGATTAGTTTACATTTAATTAATAATTTCGTTTCATTGATACTACTGATTATACACTGAAGCACATTAAAAACGCACAACCTGTATAATCCAGGAACAGAATGTGAAATGTAAATATAAGTGTTTACAAGTTTACATATTTGGAATCTTTATTCATTTTCCTATGAATCCATGCTGGTCATTAATTTGTACATTTGATTGTTATGAAATTCATTGCATTCTGTGCAGGCAAGGGAGAAAACCAAAAAAGCAACCAATAAAAAAATTCATTCACACTATCCTTAGTATCTGGTATGTCCACCGTGTGCTTGCAAACAAGCTTGGCAGCGGCTCCGCATGGAACGCACAAGTCTCTGAAGGAAATTCCGGGGAACCAAGTCCCATTCACGTGTAAGAGCAGCTTCGAGCTGTTGCAGATTAGCTGGAGAACCTTGCCTGTAGACTCTGCGTCCAAGCTCATCCCACAGATGTTCTATAGGGGACATGTCTGGTGATAGGGCAGGCCAATCAATCGTCACAATGTTCTGCTGCTTTAGATATTGCTGCGTAATGCATGCGGTGTGCGCACGAGCGTTATCCTGCTGGAGAAGCTGCAAGTCTGGATCATTTGTGAACGCAGGAGCAACCAATGCATCCAGAACCTCATCTCGATATGTCACATCATTAACATTTCCACGGAAGACGTGAAGAGGCAAGCAATGGTGAAAACTGAATCCTCCCCAAATGTGAATACTGCCACTTCCAAATCGGTTGTGCTGACGAACACAGCAATCTGCACAGCGCTCTCCACACCGTCACCAAATCCGCATACGTCCATCAGCAAAGGATATGTTAAATCTGCTCTCGTCTGTGAATAGGACAGCATTCCACTGCAGTCTAGTCCATCTGACATGTTGCTCTGCCCATTGCAGGCGCTGCTGACGATGTCTGTGAGTCAAGTTTGGCCCAACATAAGGTCGTCTTGCAGTAAGGCTTTGTAGTGAAGTGAATCCGTATGACAACACGCTCAAATTCCCCACTTAAAACGAACTAGCTATCGTAATTTTAAATCTATAAATTACTACAGTATTTGAAATTTGTCTGAGGGCCCTGTCGTGGAATATTCTAATCCACAAATATAAATTAAAAGGTAAATGTAAAGCCTAACAAATAAATTTAATAAAAGAAAAGAAGAATGGTAAAGAACAGTGCTGTCACAATGACTGTACGCAAAATCCCCCTGTGTTCTCCTTCGTCTGCAAATTGTAACGCTTTCACGTTGATAGTAAAAGCCTACTGTATTATTATCCGCTTTCTTCAATGAAACGTGTACTGTATTTCTTGGAAAAACCTTGAGATACGCAAGCTGATCAATGACCTAGATTTAATATTTCATTCATTCCATACACGGCGTAACTAAAAGACAGATGGACTAAAGGATAGAGAGAAGGGAGAGGCAGAAAGCGAGGACACATGCAACACTAAACACGCGTCGCGCGATACACAATTGCTGCCATCACGCGTGTAAGGCCACATGCACTAACTTTATTTCAAATCGACAGTGATAAAATTCACTACCCATACCAGAGTTAGGTTTTAAAATCCTGAAAAACGCTTATTGGGAATTATGACATTATACCGGTTTACGTTTGAAAACATGACAGTACCCAGACACCCTCAAGTTTGGAAGTGAGAAGGTAGTAACAGCACGACTATCCTAGAAGAAAATGCATATTGGCTCCATTAAATTCGTATATTTGGGTTCCTTAGGGTTTGCTGACAAAGAATATGTAAAACGTTACGCAAATAGTCTAGGAATTACCAAGTTATGGCCAAAATAAAATAGTGGGGGTGCCTGACAGCATGAAATCATTTCTGCTCATAAAATTTTTTTTATAACGTGTTTGAAAAAACATTACGTTACGGAAATAGCCTACCCTGTTAACTCCTATTTGATTGGAGCGCAACAAATATAAGACTAAACACGATTGGTCGGGCTATAAATACTATCTTGTGTTGTCAGGGGAAACGTGAAAAGGAGTACTTTTTTGAAAAGATGTGTAGACATGGTTTGATTGGGTAGAGCTGCGAATATACTCAATTCAGAGCGTCTGTTCATTGCCACATCTTGTAATAAACCTACTAAGAAGCAGTGCGTTGAGCACCAGTGTATATTTTTTATAAAATAAAGCCTGGGACATCGGCAGATCGGAGTTGTGCTATATTCAGTGCCAGTCAACGAAACTGTTTATTATTTCCATGAATTGTGGTAAGCTTGAAATATTCAATATCTTTTAATGAAAATTGAATGTAAATTGATAATTTATGTCTGTACATATGTGTAGTTCAGTAGCGAACATGATGTAAAGCCTATAGTGCTCCAGCCTGAACAGAAGGTGTCGGAGGAAAGTAAAACTGCATGGAATGGCCAAACAGTACACTGACACCTAGATTATTGACTAGAAAGAAATAATGCTGGAATTGCAGAGGCGTAGTAACCATTAGGGAGGAAAATACTGGTATAAAGTATTTCAGATGAAGCTGACAGTTGGCCTAACGCTCTGAACTCAATGTTTGTGATGTATTGTGCTCAGTGTAGAAATAGAGTGTAAATTAGTTCTGACGTAGAAGGTACAACCTTCTTGTTTCACGGACCGTGGTCTTAAAGTTATTGAGCAGCACCTGGTCAGAGCTTTGCTGAAGCCAGAGGTGGACAGCATACTCCTTGGTCCATATAGCAACCAGTGGGGTGGCTCCAGAACTCATTAAAGTAATCGAGCAGAGGAGTCTTTTACTGCAGTCATCACGAAAGATAAGAGAGTGTGGCCATGGAGCTCAACATTATGTACCCCCATCTTAAAATGACATTGTAAAATAAAATTAAGACGGGAATTTAATTGTTTTAATACCAGGAACTGAGAACATCTCCAATACTAGTTCCAATAGAAACAAACTATTGAAGTCATGATGACAAATACCAACAGAGCTTGAACAAAACAAAACCAGTATTACCTCATATTACTACTACACAACTGACACACATAGGATACTATTAATAATATTTGTCACTACAAGAATCATATTAATAAATTCTGTACATATAACTTGTAATTAAAATTGATTGTGATTCCTGGTTCCCTTTGTATTTGAATCAGGACACATATACATTCATGACAGCACTGAATACATATTGTTATTTGAAAAGTTATCAGTGACTCCTTTAAGATATCCTCGTAGAGTGTTTTATGTATGTGAGTGTCACAGTGTTGTCAAGTGTGGTGGAATAAATTAAATTGTTTATCTGTCTGTTGTTGTTATGACTTACACTTCATCATACACATACCCTAGACATATAACGTAGTCATCACACTATTCCAGAATAATTCTGACTGAGGTATACATATGTGGCAGCAAGTAAGGTTATCTATAATACACTACTCTTATTAGATATAGATACCTTCACAGCTGATCTCAGTCAGTACACTAAGTCCCCTATAAATATTTATAACATCCCACTTCACCATATATATTGGGGTCTCGCTCTCGGGATTTTGAATCTTTCCCTATTAAAAATATTGGGGGTAATTCACTTCAGGGAATAATAAGAATTAAAAGGTATCCTTGGGTGAAAATAAATAAGGTTGAGCTCACAGTGCCTGTATTGTCCTGAGTTAATTAGTCATAGATAAAATTGTTTAGTTAAATATTTTAGACATTTATCTGTTAGACAATGGCCGACCTGGCAAAATTTCGATCTGCTGCTGTACAGACTGCGAAAGAGTTAGGAATGGACGGGCAAATTATGATTTCTTATGTCACTGCTGAATGTGACAAATATATTGAACGGGAAGAAAGAAGATTAGAAAAAGAGGCCGAAAGAAAGTTAGAGGCTGAAAAAGAGATTAAGAGGTTGCAGATTGAGGCTGAGGCTAAGAGGTTGCAGATTGAGGCTGAGGCTAAGAGGTTGCAGATTGAGGCTGACAAAGAGGCTAAAGCATTGGCTGCAGAAAGAGAAGACAAAAGATTAGCTGCAGAAAGGGAAGCCGAGGAAAGAAGACAGGCTGCAGAAAGAGAAGAGAAGAAATTAGCTGCAGAAAGAGAAGAGAAGAAATTAGCTGCAGAAAGGGAAGACAAGAGATTAGCTGCAGAAAGGGAAGCAGAAGATAAGAGATTACAAAGGGAACATGAGTTAAGACTAAGGGAGTTTGAGTTTCAAGGCCATGCTCCTGAAAATGGTGCCAGTCCCTTTGCCTCTTATGCCACTGCTAGCCAGGGAGCCTCAACCTCAGCTATGAATTTTCATTTAGATCATTTTGTTGAGAAAGACGATGATATAGAGAGCTATCTAAATAGATATGAACTATTGGCTACCACATATGGGTTAGAGAGAGAAAGGTGGAGCTTAAAGTTATCTCAAGGACTTCGTGGGGTAGCTTATGAAGTTTTTGCAAAAATGAGCAGAAGTGATCAGGAAAATTATGACATGCTAAAGCAGGCTCTTTTGTTAAGATATGAAAAGAATGCAGAATTTTATAGGAAAAAATTTAGGAATGCTAAACTACTGTCAGGTGAAACCTATCACCAGTTCTCTGCACGGATAGAGACATACTTGGAGAAATGGACTTCTCTGGGGAAAACCCAAGATCTTAAGGAAATGGTCCTTATAGAGCAATTAAGAGAGTCCATGGCTCCAGACCTGAGAAAGTTTCTCATGGAACAAGGTGCAGAGAGGCTGGGTGAGTTGCTAAATGTTGCTGAAAGGTATCAAGCAGCTCAAGCAGAGGTAACAGGTAATAAAAAGAAACAAGTGGATAACTTTAGGGCACCACAGAACTTTAATAAATTTGATCCTAGGGATCAAAACAAAGGTAAGCACCAGTTTGATAGGCCACGGTATGAAAATAAAAATAAAACCCCACAATTCGATGAAAGGAAATATGATGAAAGAAAATCTTTCAACCAAGGAAAAAGGTGGTGTAAAAATTGTAAGATGAACAATCATGACACTGACCATTGTAGAAGGAAACCTCCTCATTGTGCTGCTATGACATCGGGGAAAAAGGAAAAGAAGGTCAAACCTGAAGAACTACAGGAACCATACCACCCCCCAGTGTGTGAAGATGTCATCTGTAATGGTGTCACTATAAGGTGTTTATATGATACCGGTTTAGATTACGATTCCGTTGTGAGTTCTCACCTGGTGCAGGCCGATCAATACACCACAGAAACAGTGGAGATTCAAACTGCAACCAAGGATGTAGCTACCATGACACTTCCCGTCGCCCGAATAAAAGTGAAAACGCGATATGTGGAAGGAATCATAAAAGCAGCAGTGATAAATGAGCCAATCTACCCTCTGATATTGGGGTGTAGATATGTCTTCTTGGGGAATCCCAAGAGACCTGTGATATTGGCAACAGTGCAGACCAGATCACAGTCTAAAAAGGAGGAGGATAATCCAATAAATACTCACCCAGATGAGATGAGGAAGGCACAGGCTGAGGACAAAACCCTCAAGCCATGTTTCAAGAAGTTGCCCAAATCTCATACACCTCCAGGCAAGGGAGAGTTTTATATGAAGAACAAACTGATATATAGGAAGGCTGGATCTGAATCCAATGGTCACGGACAGTTGGTCCTTCCCACTTCATATAGGACTAAAGTGTTGGAACTAGGGCATGCGATTCCCTTCAGTGGTCATATGGGAATCAGCGCAACAGGACAGCGAATAGCTTGTCATTATTTCTGGCCAGGAATAACTGAAGATATCAAACGATATGTAAAATCCTGTCCAGAGTGCCAACGAGTAGCACCTAAACATTGGACTGCACCAGCAACTCTGGGGGAAATGCCCATAGTGGGAACACCCTTTGAGAGAGTTGCCGTGGATCTTGTGGGACCTCTCACCCGAAGCAAGAGAAGGAACAGCTACATTCTGACTCTGGTGGACACTTGTTCTATGTGGGGAGAGGCAGTAGCCCTGTCATCGATTGATTCTAAACATGTGGCAGAGGCATTGCTCACAATTTTCACAAGGTTAGGCTTTCCCAATCAAATCTTGACTGATAATGGCTCTCAGTTCAAGGGGAAACTAACTGAAGAAGTTTTCAGGATCTTCCAGGCCAAACACTTCCATTGTAGTGTGTACCATCCCCAAGGGAACGGCCAAGTGGAAAGATTTAACGGCACGTTGATGTCGATCCTGAGAAAGTTGGCACACGAAAAACCAGATACATGGGACCAGTACCTGCACGCCGCCCTCTTTGCTTATCGGGAGGTACCCCATAGTTCAACCGGTATGGCCCCGGCAACATTATTGTTTGGAAGGCCAATAAAAGGTCCACTCGAAGCTTTGTTAAGAACGTGGACTGATGAAAAGGCAGAGGAAAACATTACATCTTCATACCAATATGTGAATGAGCTGACCACTCGTTTAAAAACTGGCTGGAAACTTGCCAATGAAAATTTGAAACAAGCCAGGAAGAAACATGCTGCCTATTATAACAGGAAGGCGAAAGACAGAGATTTGGCTGTGGGAGAGAAGGTACTGCTTCTTCTCCCCGGGAGTCAGAATAAGTTACAGATTGGATGGCAAGGTCCATATACAGTTTTAGAGAAGGTGTCTAGAACAAATTATAAGATAGATAAGAAGGGGAAAGAAAAAATCTATCATGTGAATCTCCTGAAGAAATATTTGGAAAGAGAACATCAGGAAGAGACACACTTGTTGACCTTGTCCATCGCCATGGAGATGAAAAAGGAACCACTTTCATCATTTGAATATCCATTACACCCCTGTGAGACAGCAGCACAGGTGAAAATCAGTACACATTTAACGAAAACTCAGAAAGAGAGAGTGCAACAGGTTCTAAATAATCATGCAGAGGTGTTAACAGACCGACCAGGGTATACAAACCTATTGGAATATGATATGAAACTGATAGACCCCACACCTGTCTGTATGAAACCATATTCGATTCCGTTTGCTAAGGATAAAGCTTTGAAGGAAGAGATAGACTATTTGTTGAAGGAAGGAATTATTTCACACAGTGAATCCTCGTATAGTTCCGGTGTTGTACTCTTAAGGAAGCCCTCTGGAGAACATAGACTCTGTATAGATTACAGGAGACTGAATGCTATTACAGAAGGACAGGTGGATCCATTGCCGGATACAAATCAGCTGTTTGCCAGACTAAATAAAGCTAAATATTTCTCAAAAGTGGATCTGAGTAAAGGATACTATCAGATTCCAGTAAAGCCTGAGGTTAGACCATACCTAGCTTTTAGTACCTCAGAAGGACACTATGAGTTTAATAGATTGCCATTTGGATTGAAGAATGCACCTAGTGTCTTCTCTAGAATGATGAGAAAATTATTGGACCCTCTGAATAATCCATGTATAACAAATTTCATGGATGATATCCTTATAGCAACAGAAACATTTGAGGAACACATTGACTCTCTGAATATGCTGTTTAATCGACTTAGGGAAGCAAATTTAACAGCCCGACCAACCAAATGTTGCGTTGGATGTAAAGAATTGGAATTTTTGGGACACACAGTTTATCAGGGAAACATGACCCCCTGACCCAAAGAATTTAGAGAAACTACAGAAAGCCCCGAGACCACAAACCAAGAAGGACGTGAGATCCTTTGTCTCATTATGTGGTTTCTACCAGAAGTATATCAAAAACTTTAATTCCATATGTGCACCGTTAACTGATTTGACACGTAAAGGACATCCAGATCGCATTACATGGACACCACAATGTGAAATGGCTTACCAGGAATTGAAGGAAAAGCTCACAAGCAAACCTATTTTGAAATTACCTGACTTAAGTCAAGAATTCATAGTAAGGACGGATGCCAGTAATATTGGGTTAGGTGCAACTCTACTGCAGAAATCAGATGCATTGGATGGGGAATTAAGCCCAGTGGCATATGCTAGCAGAAAGTTGAATAAAGCTGAAATCAACTACTCAACTAGCGAAAAAGAATGTCTTGCACTAATATGGGCAATAAAGAAATTCAATATTTATCTGTATGGAAAGGCATTTAAGTTGCAAACGGATCACAAACCTTTATCGTTTCTAGCACAGGCTAGGCATGAGAACTCTAGGTTACTCCGATGGTCCTTGCTTTTGGCTCCATATAATTTTAGCATTGAGTATATATCTGGAAAAACAAATTTGGGAGCGGATTTTTTAAGCCGCCATCCGTGTGATGAGAATCACCGTAAACCCCAGAAATAATAATAAATTTCTCTATGTGTATATAGAATAAAGGACTGACATATAATGTCTGTTTTAAGAGGGGAGATGTCGTGGAATATTCTAATCCACATATATAAATTAAAAGGTAAATATAAAGCGTAACAAATAAATTTAATAAAAGAAAAGAAGAATGGTAAAGAACAGTGCTGTCACAATGACTGTACGCAAAATCCCCCTGTGTTCTCCTTTGTCTGCAAATTGTAACGCTTTCACGTTGATAGTAAAAGCCTACTGTATTATTATCCGCTTTCTTCAATGAAACGTGTACTGTATTTCTTGGAAAAACCTTGAGATACGCAAGCTGATCAATGACCTAGATTTAATATTTCATTCATTCCATACACGGCGTAACTAAAAGACAGATGGACTAAAGGATAGAGAGAAGGGAGAGGCAGAAAGCGAGGACACATGCAACACTAAACACGCGTCGCGCGATACACAATTGCTGCCATCACGCGTGTAAGGCCACATGCACTAACTTTATTTCAAATCGACAGTGATAAAATTCACTACCCATACCAGAGTTAGGTTTTAAAATCCTGAAAAACGCTTATTGGGAATTATGACATTATACCGGTTTACGTTTGAAAACATGACAGTACCCAGACACCCTCAAGTTTGGAAGTGAGAAGGTAGTAACAGCACGACTATCCTAGAAGAAAATGCATATTGGCTCCATTAAATTCGTATATTTGGGTTCCTTAGGGTTTGCTGACAAAGAATATGTAAAACGTTACGCAAATAGTCTAGGAATTACCAAGTTATGGCCAAAATAAAATAGTGGGGGTGCCTGACAGCATGAAATCATTTCTGCTCATAAAATTTTTTTTATAACGTGTTTGAAAAAACATTACGTTACGGAAATAGCCTACCCTGTTAACTCCTATTTGATTGGAGCGCAACAAATATAAGACTAAACACGATTGGTCGGGCTATAAATACTATCTTGTGTTGTCAGGGGAAACGTGAAAATGAGTACTTTTTTGAAAAGATGTGTAGACATGGTTTGATTGGGTAGAGCTGCGAATATACTCAATTCAGAGCGTCTGTTCATTGCCACATCTTGTAATAAACCTACTAAGAAGCAGTGCGTTGAGCACCAGTGTATATTTTTTATAAAATAAAGCCTGGGACATCGGCAGATCGGAGTTGTGCTATATTCAGTGCCAGTCAACGAAACTGTTTATTATTTCCATGAATTGTGGTAAGCTTGAAATATTCAATATCTTTTAATGAAAATTGAATGTAAATTGATAACACTGACAAACAACATTTTTCTTTCTTATATAAGAATAAGTGTTCTTAGGTCAGTTTTTTGCGCTGATTTCAAATCTGAAATCCGTTTATCTCTATCACATCGGGTTCTTAAGATATGTGTGAATAAATATATTTTTGGGAAACCGTTATTTGCTCCGTTTCATTTTTACTATATAACTTATTAAAAATTAATAAAATGCAAAATAATTCTACTTTTTATACTGCTAAAAGATGCATGACATATGTTACGCTATTTTTCAAATAGTTACTGTATTTTGAAATAATTCTGAGCGAAATATGGCTTCTAGAAGTTGTAGAAATTCGGCTGATCTGTTCTGTTACGTGTGCGGATATTTTACTGATCGTGTTCACCAGAAAAACTTTACACCATTACTAAAGAAAGCATATAAACTTTATTTCGATTCGAAAGTTGATGATGCAAATAAATCTTGGAAGCCAAATGCAGTTTGTTCGACTTGTGCAAATACATTGGCAGGTTGGTTACGAAAATCGCCGAAGCATAAGTCGATGCCTTTTGGAGTGCCAGTAATATGGCGTGAACCGACAAATCACGCTACTGATTGTTACTTCTGCTTGACAAATATCCATGGTTTCACTTTTAAAATTAGAAAGTCTGTGGTTTATCCAAATATTGAATCGGTTTGGAAACCAGTGCCTCATGATCCAATCACGTGTCCGATCCCAGTTCCACTAGAACAATATCCGTTGGACGTGAATGAACCATCAGAAAGTGATAGTTTACCTGCTTTAGAAACTAATTCTGACTCGGATTATATACCGATGAATGATGGTGTTCACTTAATTAACCATTCAGAACTTTCAGATCTAATACGTGATCTCGCTCTTACCAAAGGACAAGCGGAATTACTCGGTTCGCGACTCAAAGAATGGAATCTTTTAGCGCCCAATACTCCGATATCTAAATTTCGTCATAGACACAGAGAACTTGTTCAATGCTTTGAGATGGATGATGACATTTGCTATTGCAAAGATGTAAACGGTCTAATGGTGCACCTCGGTCATGAGCACATAGTCAACGAATGGCGACTTTTCATCGACTCTTCCAAGACTAGTCTAAAAGCCGTATTATTGCACAATGGAAATTTATTTTCATCAATTCCAGTTGGCTTCTCTGTTCATATGAAAGAAACGTATGACAATATGGCTATACTTTTGGCAAAAATAAAGTACAATGACTACCAATGGCGGATTTGTGGAGACCTAAAGGTCATTGCAATTCTCATGGGCATGCAGACTGGGTATACTAAATTTTGTTGCTTCCTATGTGAATGGGACAGCCGCAACAGACAGGAACATTATGCAAGAAAGGTGTGGCCTATCAGGGATCCTATGCAGCTTGGGCATAAAAATGTAATACACGAGCCATTAGTTAACAGATAGAATCATTTTACCACCGTTACATATAAAGTTGGGGCTCATGAAGAATTTCGTAAAAGAGTTAGATAAAACGAGCAAAGCTTTCACTTATCTTCGAGAAAAGTTTCCGCAAGTTAGCGATGCAAAGATAAAGGAAGGTATCTTTGTAGGATCTCAGATTAGGAAAGTTATTGCAGACAAACAATTCGAGAACTTGTTACATGGTAGTGAACTTCGCGCATGAATGGCATTCAAATCGATCGTCGATAACTTTCTGGGAAATCACAAATCTGTCGACTATGTGCATATTGTTAAGCAGTGCATAGATGCATACAGAATTATGGGCTGTAACATTCCCTCAAAATCCATTTGCTCGATTCGCATCTTGACTTTTTCCCTGACAACCTTGGCGAAGTCAGCGATGAACATGGAGAACGATTCCATCAAGATATCGCCGTAATGGAGTCACGTTATCAAGGACGGTGGAGTGTGACCATGCTTGCCAATTATTGTTGGATGCTTCATCGCGATGTACCACATGCCATTCACCGACGAAAGTCGACTGTAAAGAATTTCAAGCCTACATAACTGTTATACTTCTTGTACGAATGATGTTGTAATACTGTATGCATTGTTAAAAAACTTCAATTGCGTATTTCTAGAGATCCCGACCTGATAGAGAAAAACGGTTTGCAGATTTAAAAACAGCGCATTAAAATTGACCAGAAAAACATAGAAATGTCAGAGAAAGAAATTTTTTTTTTTATTTTGTTAGCCAGTGTAATTTATGTCTGTACATATGTGTAGTTCAGTAGCGAACATGATGTATTGACTAGAAAGAAATAATGCTGGAATTGCAGAGGCGTAGTAACCATTAGGGAGGAAAATACTGGTATAAAGTATTTCAGATGAAGCTGACAGTTGGCCTAACGCTCTGAACTCAATGTTTGTGATGTATTGTGCTCAGTGTAGAAATAGAGTGTAAATTAGTTCTGACGTAGAAGGTACAACCTTCTTGTTTCAGGGACCGTGGTCTTAAAGTTATTGAGCAGCACCTGGTCAGAGCTTTGCTGAAGCCAGAGGTGGACAGCATACTCCTTGGTCCATATAGCAACCAGTGGGGTGGCTCCAGAACTCATTAAAGTAATCGAGCAGAGGAGTCTTTTACTGCAGTCATCACGAAAGATAAGAGAGTGTGGCCATGGAGCTCAACATTATGTACCCCCATCTTAAAATGACATTGTAAAATAAAATTAAGAGGGGAATTTAATTGTTTTAATACCAGGAACTAAGAACATCTCCAATACTAGTTCCAATAGAAACAAACTATTGAAGTCATGATGACAAATACCAACAGAGCTTGAACAAAACAAAACCAGTATTACCTCATATTACTACTACACAACTGACACACATAGGATACTATTAATAATATTTGTCACTACAAGAATCATATTAATAAATTCTGTACATATAACTTGTAATTAAAATTGATTGTGATTCCTGGTTCCCTTTGTATTTGAATCAGGACACATATACATTCATGACAGCACTGAATACATATTGTTATTTGAAAAGTTATCAGTGACTCCTTTAAGATATCCTCGTAGAGTGTTTTATGTATGTGAGTGTCACAGTGTTGTCAAGTGTGGTGGAATAAATTAAATTGTTTATCTGTCTGTTGTTGTTATGACTTACACTTCATCATACACATACCCTAGACATATAACGTAGTCATCACACTATTCCAGAATAATTCTGACGAGGTATACATATGTGGCAGCAAGTAAGGTT
Organism: Oreohelix idahoensis; assembly: GCA_024509875.1. Taxonomy (NCBI): domain Eukaryota; kingdom Metazoa; phylum Mollusca; class Gastropoda; order Stylommatophora; family Oreohelicidae; genus Oreohelix; species Oreohelix idahoensis. Next base: position 327,151 of record JAMPIV010003987.1, on the reverse strand, counting down.
ATCTATAATACACTACTCTTATTAGATATAGATACCTTCACAGCTGATCTCAGTCAGTACACTAAGTCCCCTATAAATATTTATAACATCCCACTTCACCACAGGCCCAGTCAAATTTACCGCCAACAATTTAACTAGAGTGTTTGAATTTTCTAAGAAAACAAGTTAAAAGTTACCACCCCCCCCCCTCTTCCCCCCCCACCCACCCCAATATTTATCGAAGGACGTAGTAAAATTTAACAACCAATCAAATCGTTACCTCTTTTTTGTAAGGACAAGAAAATTTTGGTTGAAGTGGAAATAATGAATATTTTGGGTTTTTGACCGAACTTAGATAATTTATTTCTTGATAACTAAAGATAATTAAAATGCAAGGAATATCTCAAATTATAGCGCTGATATTGCTTAACATATACACATAGAGATTCCCTCATACAAAATTATCTTAACTTAGAAAAATTTAATTTAGTAATATTTTCACATCAGGTTAAGATCAAATTTAATTACAAAAAAATTAACCCCATTTGAATGCAAAAGAATAAATAAAGGAAATCTATATAGAACGATAGAGAATAATTGGCCGTTTAATTATCACTTTTGATAATTAAAATCGGTTTACAAATAACTATGATATAAAACAAACAAATTCGGTCAGATTAGACAAACACGCTTTAAGTTGACTCTCAAATAATGAAAAGCACCTATGTTCATAATAACTTCTCACCGTAGTGCTTTACAATATTGATTTTGTATGAACACCATCCAATACTCTCAATTGCACCTTTCTACTATTGATCTTCCCTTGTACATACATTAACTACAGTCTATATACCCACAAGTAAAACTAAAGCGGGATAGATTACTGGTCTAATCATCGTAACGACGGGAAGTGCACTGATTTACTCGAAACGCACAGAGCTGACCTATCAAAACATAGATCCTCAACCTTTCGGTAGTACTACTCATAAATCCAAACTGTATCCTCCTCCTCCACATCATCTCAAGAACCATAGTCACGTTTACCTCATCTCAGATGTCTTCCAAAAGATAACTTCATTCTTAACTCCATAAGAAGCGTACCGGACATAGGATTCACTTCGCCCCTCCTCAGTAGGGGGAACTTCACTGCCATAGGTCTATCGGGATATCAAATTTAATTCAAAAAGTACAAATCCGGGGCCAAAATGGGGGGAGTGGGGAAACATCACTCGCTTCTGTCAATCATTTACACAGGATATAACAGATCTCATTTTTTTTAAAGTATCCTTGGTGGGATGGATTTGGTCTAATTATAAACGAAAACAAAGTCAGATTTCCAATATCACAAAAATACTAAATCGTACACGGACTCGCTTACAACGGCTCACTCACTCCAACATACAAAGTACAACAGTCCTGGCTACCCACTATTTTTTCACCGTCTTCAGGAAGTGGGCGGGTGGGTTGATCCCCTCGTTCTTCTACAAGAGACTAGAATTAACAACATCATATACAGTCTTCCGCCCTACTCCTTATAAGTCTAAAAACAAACTCTCTGATATCTCTGCACAAAACTATCTGAAGAATCATCTTTCAACTACACTATTGCAAATTAAAAAGGTGATCAGGGTTGAGAAAAATCCGTACTGGTATCCTAATACCCTATGCAAATCCCATAGCAATTTACTATCTGTCATAAATACTATTCATTTTCCCCTCAGTTGTCTGTTCAACCGTAAGGGTCAACTGTGTCCGCAGTCTTGAACACGCATTTCTTTCTATAAAACTGTCATTTTCCTTGCTTCTAAACTTCAGAATCTTATTCTGTGTTATTGTCATCAAATTGTGCTAAGAGTCCCATTATTATTCTCCACTCGGCAGAAGAAACTGTCCTAACGACTATTCCCCAGGAACTTCTACTCAATTATGGATGACTGCAGAATACTTCATTCTATTAGCTAAAAGGAAGTTCTGAACAATACTCTTCTTAATCCGATACCGATCCTTTTCACTCCAAATTAGACGCTTTATCTCGTGACCATTCACATACACTCTTACAGAAAATATATATACATAGACACCTTCAATAGTCCTAAATACTTCTGAATAGCACATCACTCCATCAAAATCCTCCAAATCACAATAACTACAAAATCATAATAATAAAAATCATCAACCATCTCATCTAGTCCAACATATTCGTCTTCAGAAACCCATCATAACACAATCACATACTCGTGTCTTTTATGACTATATCATGAATTCCCCATGTTGCGTATAGCATCTATCCCACCTATCAACATCATATACTGCATTGATGTAGTAACCTTCACAAACCTATCACAGCACCAACCCCAACACAACCAGGAGTGTTACACACCACACTAGGACATGACACAACCCAAACCATGACCAAGTCCATCCACCACCTTTGTCAACACCCTAACCAGCCACATGCCCACTTCCACGAAGTCGTATAGTCTCTATCACAACCCCCACCACCAACCACCTCACCTCCCAACCCACCCTTCACATACCTGAAGAACTTTGCTCACACCCAGACACATTGCACGACCCCCCTGTTTTACTAACTTTTTAGAATACCCCGCTGGTCCTACCTACTAAACGATGTCCAGGCCGCATGAACCCACAATAGTTACCCCACTTTACTGTTCCCAACCAAAATTACTATGTGTGTTCCCGTCACCTAAATGTCTTGAAACACCATCCTGCCCCTTGTCAAAGCAATCCTTGAATAACTGCATGGAGAGTATGGGTTTGCAGGATCAACATCTATAACGAGCCCTAAACACATTCGCGCCGTCTAATTCGCAACCCATACACTCAAATTCATCCATACGCTGCGCACTACACATCTATATAAATATTACTAACCCTCCTTCCCCCCCCTCACCTCTCAAACCACCTAAATTAGACTCGACAAGAGAGACAGTCTACATTTCTGTGGACCAGTCTACAAAATGGGCTCTTATGACAACATTATCTTGTCGCCAATGTGGGCCTAGAAAGCCTATACATTTCAGAATGACCAACAAACTGTGGGTTTTACCAAACCAACAGAGCGAGCATTATGACCATTTATTGTTGACATTTTTATGAATCCAGAAATTTTACATTCTGGTTGCTGGTATTTGTCAATCGTATGAAGGACTCCAGTTTTTATAGCTCTGAGAAAGTTACAAGATAGGACATAGTACACATTACACTCTGATCTGTGGGTCCTCAAGCATACAACACGTGACAGCCGTAAACACACAGCGCTCCCACTCTAGCAACATGCCTAAGTTTTGGCTACAACAGATGACAGAAATAGGTCATCAACGTGTGTGACGTCAAATAAACATACGATGCAGTTTATATTACTAATGGCCTACATGAAAGACATAACCATAGACGTGTCAACCATTTATGAGTTAATCTACTAGGCACATTTGCTTTACGTGGATAACCATAACTGCATAGAAGGCGGTTTATCCTATAGATAAACAACTGTATGCATCTGGATGTGTAACACGTTTTCATTCAACAACAGCCCACTTTTCTTCTAGGTCAGAGCAATTCAAAGCTCACATTTGTTGGATGGGGGGTCATGTGGTTATGGTAAGATACACAGTACGTAAACGGAAAATAGTTTAGAAACGATTTCACTCTATGTGTGTCTAAATTAGCCCTAATATTGAGATAGCGTAAAACATAGTATACTTTGGTTTCGCAGTGGACAAACTGAATACCACTTTATGTTACAGTGGATTTGACGTTTCCAGTGCGCGTTTGGAAGAATTTCCAACATTCTGTTGTATTGTAAGATGTGTAATAACAATTTCTGTCCAGTTCCAGCAAGGAGCAGTGAATTTTATTTTAGTATATGTTTCAAAAGAGGCTGTTTGACTTGAAACTTGTTATCTGCAAAACAGCATTGAAATTGATTGCTATATGTATGTTTACTTCTACTGTTTTTGGTGTAATATTTTCTCTGCGGGTTTTTCGGTTGGTGGTCTAATAAGTTATACGGTAAATGATGCCACTTGATATTAATCGAGGCTTACTGTAAGCGTTTCTATAGGTGCAATATGCCAATTTTGCTTAATTTGGGAAATTTTTTTGCTATGTGGACAATCGCATGTGGTCGGAACGCTATTGATGTGTTAGCTGTGATGTACAATTGAATGTATTTATTGTAGAAACTTATCTTAAACGTTACGTTTTTGTAATATTTTTGTCTGTTTTTATCAGTTAAATTGACGATAGTCAATCGATTTGTAATTTGTTTTGTGATTCTTGATTTATAGTCGTCTGTCCTTTTGCTTTGTATGTATTTCTTTGTGCTGACCGAGAATACTTACACCTTTTGGTCTAAAAAACTGGTTAGTTGTGCGTCATTTGTATTGTTTTTGTACTTGTCTTAAAGCCCTTGTGATTTTTTTTTTGGTTGTACTACATTACTTGTATGACAGGTCAATCACCAGTCTACTGGTTGATATGGACATACTTGGTTCTGGTGTTTGATTAATTATCTGATAAGGGTTAGTATAGACCTCATCATATAGATGGAGTGTCTTAAATGTGGAATATTATTATAATAAGTATATTGGGAAATTTATCAACGATTCTTTGAAAAAAGGGACTTTCGTTATCTACAAAGATTGAGATCGACAAATGGTGAAATACATCTTTCAAGTTCTTTATAAAAAAGACTTTGTGCCCGTGGGTGGGATATAGTTTTATTTCACTCAGAAGTAATCTACAGTGGAATTATTTTGTTTTGGTATAAACATTGGAATTAAGGTTTAGTTTCTTTTTCTCACAGGTACTCAGGTGATTTTTTGCGGAAATAATAAATATATAAACAAGAGTTTTTATACTAAAGTCTAGCATGTTCAACGCATGTCTCCCATTAAAGAAAGATAGAAGGTAATTTATTAAACTTTAGTTATTTATCATGTTCAGTCTTGTGGCTAATTGCGGATAGGCTCAGTCTATGCAGCGAATTTGGAGAGATTGGTGTCTACACTAAGGTGACTATTCAAGTTGACTTTAGTTAACTGTCACAAGGATGACTTGTGACCTTCAGATGTGAAGTGAGGATTATACAAGATTTTTTTTTCACATGGTGACCTACTCCAAGGATTTTTTGGGTACTCAATTACTATAGAACAAAGAGGAACGCATTAGCACTGATTTCTGTCAGACTCAAGCAATGGGTAAGAAGAGAAAGTTACGCAAGTATTACAAAAAATAGCATTTCAGTGGGTCTTGTCTCCTCAAGATACTAACAGTGGGATACATAGTATTTTATTTTAAGCTAGCTGACCGACGTAAGTAAAGTCTCGCTCTCATGTCGAGTTAAAAAGAAGTCTTAAAACACATTTGGCAGACTACTTGCTAGGAGCAAATAGTAAGGGAGAGAGAGCCCATTAGATAAGAGAACTAGGTGCTGAACACAGGAGTATCTTAGAACTATGGTCTAGAGACTATCTGTCAGAACTGTACAATCTCATTAGGCTGCTGAAGAGGATCGTCATGTCGTTGAAGATGTTTGGAAAAGACAGGCTGCTTGCAGCCGATCGAGTATAATGAAGAGATAGCTAAGCGGCAGCTGGCAACAAAAATAATGGCTACGACAGAATGCTGATATAGGGCTCTGAACATTTCAATTGCAGAGGAGCATGGAGGACATAGGTCGCATTTGAAGCTTGGAATTCAGCATCAGAAGTGCTAGGAGAGAAAGTATAGCTACTTGAGAGGAGCAGTAATAAGCTTAAGCTGTCACTGCAGAGCACCAGAGGAAAAGCAAATCTTCAAAGCTGGTATAGTCTGAAACGGCTGAAAAAATTGAAATAAGTGACAGACCATACTCATATGGTTCTGAGAAAGAAATCAGAGTACGGGTTGCTCAGCTGCAATCAAAGACAACTTCGAGTACGACAAAGGAGTTTGTTAGTAGGATTAAATTGCCTCATTTCAATCCTTTAAAGGATGACGTAGCAGATTATCTAGATAGATTCCAATTTTTGTACGATACGCATAACATAAAAAAGGAAAAATATGTTGAACAACTGATGCCATTTTTTACAGGTGACACAGTGACTACTCTTATGACAATAGACGAACATGAGAGGACTAATTATGATGTTGTCAGGGCAGCATTACTAAAGACATACCAATTAAAACAAGAAGACTATCGTCTTCGTTTTATGACAATGTTGCCAGAAAATGGAGTAGATTTCTCTGATTTTGTTACAAAGATACGTCGTACATTTACACGATGGGTTGAGTTGTCTCAGATTGAGAAAACATATGAAGGTCTAATGGACTTATTATTGCGAGATAAGGTTTTGTCATCTGTTAATGATTCTTTTCTTGCATTCCTTCATGAGCGTAAGCCTAAAAACTTAAAAGAAATGGAGGAATACTGTTGTCAGTATGCCACAGCACATCCCCATGCTACAGTTAGCAATTCTAAAGTGAAAGAAGGGTTGCCAGCTGCTTCGGCAACACCATATGGCCCTAATTTCAAAAAAAAATTTCAGGGTGCTCAACAAAATTGGAATAGGGGAAGTAATCAAAATTACACTCAGAAGCGGAGTAATCCAACACATGATGGTTCTTCGTCTATGCAGTGGAGACAAGATGGTAGTTCTCGTAATTTTAGTGGTAATAATTTGAGACACTTTCGCAAAGGCTATCCAAATAATAACTATTCAAATTTTCGAGGTAATCATTCTCGACGTCAAGATTATGACGATGGTGAATTTAGAAACCGGGATTCAAACCGGAATGATGATTACAATAGGCAATATGATAACAATTACAGGGGAAATGATAGTCGAAATAATTACAGGGGAAATGATAGTCAAAATAATTACAGGGGAAATGATAATCGAGGTAGACCTAGGTTTAACAAGAAAAGACCTTACCAACAGGCAAACTCTGCGCAACAAGAGTTTGATGGAGCCTGTAATACAGTAAATGATAGTGGTAACTCTAGGGCTATCACTGGTTGTGCTTTCGATTTTGGGAGAGCAACTGAATGCCCCCAATGCTTAACATTGTTTGACTCATCAACTGTATCTACGCTAAGTTGGGGTCACCCTCTTCCTGCTCTACCTGCTACAGTTGCGCATGATGGGAGAGGATCTCTCATCTTAGATAAAGGTCTAATAAATGATAGGCTAGTCTCAGTACTTTTCGATTCGGGATGTACTACCGTCGGGGTTAAGGAGTCTCTGATAGATCCTTGCTGTGCCACTGGAAAAAACAATCAAATGTGTTACATTTGGTGGTACTATGGAAAGCTATCCTACTGCTATTATTAGGATTGACACTCCTTTCTTCACAGGAGATGTCCATGCATGTCTTCTTCCTAATCCTATTGCGGATCTTATAATCGGTCGTATTCATGGGGTTAAGGAATGCACCCCGCAACAAATTTCTAGTTGGGAAGAAAAAAAACATTCAAACGGTCAATGCAGTGGTGACAAGAGCTCAAGCTCTTAATCCCCCAACTTCATCTGATAATAGTAATGAAGTTGATAGCCAAGACGAGCACTTGGTGATTTCCCATGACTCGTTTGTTAAACGTCAAGAAGAGGATCCTTCTTTGAAGAAATACTTCCTTCTTGCAAAGAAAGGGGATCCCAATCAAAATACGAATCACAAATCGTATATTACTATGAAGAATGGTATATTGGTACGAATGGTACAACACTCGGACAAGTCTATGCATTCGCAAATTCTTGTGCCTAAGTGTATGAGAGCCTTAATTCTTCGGCATGCACACGATTCTCAGTGTGCGGGACACATGGGTTTTTCCAGAACTAAAACTAGAGTCCTTGCGTCATTCTTTTGGCCATTCGTGAATAAAGACATCCGAATTTATTGCCGATCTTGCAAAATTTGTCAAGAGGTCAAGTCTAGGGGTCCGAGACATGCTGCTCCTATTCAGGCTGCAGATATTCCGATTCGGCCGTTTCAGAAAATGGCTATAGACATCATTGGTCCGTTCAAAATTAAGTCAGCCAGAGGACACCAATTTATCCTCACTTGCGTGGACATGTGCACGCGTTGGCCAGAGGCTATTCCTCTGAAGAGCATATCAACTGTCGATATCGCTGATGCTCTTTGGCTCGTATTTTCTCGTCTGGGATTCCCCGGAGAAATACTGTCGGATCACGGCACTCAGTTAATTTCGGACGTTATGTCTCAGGTAATGGCTACGCTAGACATTAAAAGGTCTCTCAGTAGTATTTATCATCCAATGTCCAATGGATTGGTAGAACGTCTTAACAGGACACTAAAGAACTTACTTGGCAAGATAACGGAGGATCATCCTGAAGATTGGGACAGGGTTTTACCTGCAGTCCTCTTTGCCTATAGAGAGGTTCCCAACGAGCATACAGGGTTTTCTCCTTTCGAACTTGTCTTTGGCGCGCAACCGCGCGGGCCAATGTCCTTGTTACACGATTTGATAACTTCCGATAATATTGACGATGATACACAATCGTCATATGAATATGTTATAGCTCTTAGAGAAAAGATTATCGAATCGTGCAGGTTAGCAACTTCATCTTCCGAATTTGCGAAAGAAAAAGCTAGGCGATTTGCTAATAAGAAAAGACGCCTACGTCAACTTTGTCCTGGAGACAAAGCATATGTCTTACTGCCCTCAAGAGAGAATAGACTTCTCATTTCTTGGAAGGGTCCATACACTATAGTCTCGAAAATTTCTGATGTCGACTATATTGTCGATGTGGATGGAAGGCATAAAACCTTCCATATAAATATGCTAACAGAGTTTATTGAACGTCCAGACTATTTACAGCCTATTTTCCAGGCGACGGACGACTCTCCAGTTCAACATGGTCACATCTCATCCCTGTCTGTTATACAGGATGAGGAAACTATTTTTTTCTGACGTGAACTTACCTCTTCCTACGATTCCACTTACTTCAACGGAATCGTGGAGAGACGTTACAGTCTCTTCCAACTTGTCTTTTGAGGAACAACGTCAAGTATCCTCTACGTTACAATCATATCAGGATGTCCTTACCGACATTCCTGGACACACAGATGTCATAGAACATGACATCATACTTACTGATCGTAATCCGATCAGAGTAAGACCATACCCAATACCTATTCATTTTCAAGCACAAGTCGAGAAAGAATTGGATGAAATGATTCAACTACAAATAATTGAACCATCCACTTCAGCTTATTCTTCGTCAATAGTTATTGTTCGAAAGAAAGACAATAACATACGTCTTTGCGTTGATTATCGCAAATTAAATCAAGTTACGAAGTTCGATGCTGAACCTATGCCGTTATTAGATGATCTACTTATTAGACTTTCTAAAGCTAAATTCTTTACTAAACTAGACTTGTCGAAAGGTTATTGGCAAGTCCCACTGACGGAACACGCCAAACCTCTCACTGCTTTTTCGACACCTAGGGGTCTGTTTCAATGGAATTTTATGCCTTTCGGGCTTATGAACGCCCCAGCGACTTTCGTACGCATGATGCGACGAATTCTATCAGATCGTGCAGATGTCATTGCATATTTAGACGACATCTGTCTTTTTCAGCGATACTTGGGAAGAACACTATGTGGGTCTCTGAAGGAATTGCTATCTACTCTACGTGAGCATAGTTTGACTGCTAAACCCTCTAAAGCTTTTGTTGGGTTTAGTGAAATTTCCTTCCTAGGTCATCGAGTTGGTCATGGTCTGTTGAAGACAGAGGACCAAAACATTTCAAAGATATTAAATATCTCGGTTCCGAAGACAAAAAAGCAAGTGCGTAGTCTCTTGGGATTGATACAATTCTATGGAAGATTCATTGAGAATCTGTCCTCCATTATGGCACCACTTTCAACGTTATTGAAAAAAGGTTCTCCTAATATGGTGCGTTGGTCCCAAGAATGCCAATCTTCATTGGATCAGGTTAAGAATTTGTTCTCATCTCATCCTATCTTAAGACTACCGACGATTGATAAGACTTTTGTCCTTCGTAGTGATGCCTCTTCCACTGGCATTGGAGCGGCACTAATGCAGGAATATTCAGGAACTCTGCATCCTGTAATGTATATTTCTAGGAAGCTGAATGCGGCAGAAAGGAATTACTCGGTTTTGGACCGTGAATTGTTGGCTATGGTTTGGTCCATTCTTAAGCTACAAAGGTTCCTTCTGGGCGCGCATTTCTTTATGGAAACCGACCAAAAAGCTCTTACGGCTATGCAAAGTAAGGATTTGAAGAGCTCGAGATCTACTCGTTATGCTATTGCTCTTCAGCCTTTCCATTTCACGGTGCGAGCTATCCGTGGTTCGGATAATGTGATGGCGGACATATTGTCTAGATGCCCACATGATTCCAGTTAAATCTTGTGTCCTAGTTTTTCCTGATATATTTTCAGACTTAGGTCTGTCCTTAATATCATAATATGTTGTAATACAAATGTATTTGGATGATGTTTAGATAATTTAACAAATTTCATTTTGTCCATCCATCAGTGATATGTTGCTAAAATAGCATTGACATTTGTATATTGCTATGGTTATATTATTTAGTAATGTTTGATATATGATTGGTATTGCCAGCAACTTAGGTTTCTTGAATGGTATCCCTTAGTTTGTTTGGCTTAAAGGAAATATTTTCTCCTATGTTGGGAGATGATTTGTACCCTCTTCTATTGTACCTGATATTAGGTTCATTGTTTGCATGAGCACAGAAGTGATACTGGTGCTATCTTGCTCATGAACATATTAAAAAAAAAAATTGCATTTTTTTTAACAGGGGGGTGGTAGTAATGTTTTTTTTTAAGGATGTCCTTATTTTTAACTTTAGTTATCTCACTTTGCGTGTTTAGTATTCCTCATTGCATACACAAAATTAATGTAGGGGGGGTTGGGTTGTTAACAGGGGGTTCTTTCACCATTCGCTAGTTGTGAATTTCATGTGGCGCAGTGAACTACGGGATGCTGACTTTCTATTGCATCTGATCTAGATTTATGTATAGTTTATACTAGTCTAGATCTTTTTGTGACGGTGTGTTAACTCATTTACAACAGTAGTTGCATATAATAAGAGTACCGACGCTTTGACCTAAGTTAGGATTTGTATGTTAATAATTGCAGTCTTGTCACCACTGAACTGCAGCAACTGTCATGGCTAAAGACTTCCCTTCAAATTTCAGACGACTACTTGTCAAAACTGTAATTCCCGTTGCCCCGATTCTTGTTCGAAACTTCTATATCGATTGTCTAGTGTCTAAATGACTCTGGTATAGGGTCTGAGGTCCTGACTATGTTATACGGCGCTAACTTAAGGAGTTGGATGATATGTATATGTAGCGTAAGTGTCAACATTATGAGCTGTTAGATAATCTATCTTTGCAGTAAGAACTCTAAAGTCTTCAGAGCTGAACTTTCCAGGAAATCGAGGTAAGTCCTAGTTGCTATTCAAATTCCACTGGGCGAGCCAGGATGACATTGTCATTGTTCAGAGATATCTTCGAGCAGGTTAGGACAACTTGCTATTAACAATTATTCCGTGCAGGGTGAATACTCTATGCGTAAACAGGAAGTTGCACTCCGGGTCAGAAATATCGAGGGGTGTGCTTTCAGTGCTGGAGTTCTGAGCAGGAGGGATGTTACATGCAACACATTTACTAGACAGTTGGCTGCAATGAAACTGCGACCGTTAGACAACAACATCGAAACTTTATGTATCTACGGCACTTGATTCAGTCTGAAGTTCATCGAAAGAGCGCGTATTGGTTCTAAGTACTCTTAGGGAAGTATTATTTGATCATTCTCGCGTATCAGCAGCTCACTGATATATTATGGAGCTTACGTATTATCAGTAACTATTTTCCACACTGGATAACTACTACTGTGCTCTCGATTTGATAATGTATAGCCATCCATAATTGATCCATGGTTAGTATCCATAGTTTCATTCTTGCAGTCTAGAAGTCTATTCCAACTATGTTTGATGTCATTGGAGATATTAAAATGTCGGTCCTACGTGTCCTAAACTCAGGTTGCTGTATCGCGAATTCTAACTCGACCAAGATTTTTCAGGTATCGTGGTACCAACTCTGACTCGTCTGGACATCTTCTGCTCATCATATACTGCCTCCCGATCGCCCGTTGATTTGATGATATAATCAATTTTTTAAACAGTAAGAACTACCATCCGGACTGTGTCTACTGTTTGTACTGTAACCGCAAAGTATCCCAACCAGATTACTAGTCGCTTCTAAATCGGCCCTCTATTATACTACAGACATTCCGCTTATGTAGCAGAATCTGGTCGAGGACGCTATCATTTTTTCACAGTCTCAGATCTACGAAATACACTTCTGTCAATGATTGCCCATCCTACTCCATTTTTAGCGCATCTGACGATGAATTCTAGTCTCGTAGGTTCGTGCACACTGTACCATAAGAACGCATTCACTATACCTCCCGCTAAAGTGATTCACTTACTGAAAATTTGACTCTCATTGATGTCCAGAGTCTAAGCAAGTAAACCGCATCTCGACACGTTTATTTGGATTAAGAAATCAAAAAGAAAATCCCAATGTAAACTATACACCTATATAGCCCGCCCATAAATTAGGCTCTATCGATGTACATACCATGAAACCGTCATGACTCCGAAAGGATTATCACGTAGTACAGTTTGTTCATCTTCATAATTACATAGTAGATCTTAATAAAAATCATAGATTGTTAAATTACCCTGTCCCAATAACTAGTCGATCTTGGTTCATAAACTACTGCCCTATGCCAGATGTTCATAAGCTCCATCTACTTTTGATTACTGGGCACTGGTGAGAGTATGGATGGACTACGCAGGATCCTTTCAAATGCTCACTATACATCTAAATATCCACTAGTAAGTCATATAACAAATATCGCCGTATGTAATTCCTGTCTACTAATTGGTGAAGAGCCAGTTTGAAGTACTCGATTCTCAGGATTCCTACTTGACCTCTATTAAGGATAGTCAAATCGAACAAAGATGAGATACTCAGCACATGAAATTACTGCTCGCAACTGAATAAATAATGAATTAGTTCAACTGTGGTAATATAACAATAGGTAGATTCCAGTTGGTGCCATTAGAACAAGTCTTCAAATTGCCAAAGTAAAAGCATATGACTTGCAGTCAAGAGGTACAACAACTCATGACTAAATATTCTATACAACGTCCTCTCACTGTTATCCTACAACGCATATTACCAGTGTCGCCTATAAGTGAAAACGCCTCGTAAGTGTGTGACACACTTAATCGGATATGCCCCATATAAAAAACAACACATAGAACCATGGATCACATGTACAAGATATCTATTAGCATCGATATCTCACTTGTGTATTACTAGGAGCATGAATAACACTCTAAATAAACTACAGTAGAAACAATGATGGTACCACCCTTCCTCATATCGATGTCTGAAGCCACTCCAAACTCCAAGCGGAGTATTTAAAATCAATGAAATTACGCTCATTTAACAGTTGTCTTAATGAACTAGACCCCAAATACAACGTAGAAGTCAATACGCAACCAGAAAACCATTCTCTATGATAAGTCTAAGAGATCTCCTATTGTAGTGTCCCAAGAGAGCATACAGACTCATGTCTACCATGCCTAGTACCTACTATAGTACAAAACTGAAACCAGACGTCCCCTAAGATAAAAAGTAGAAAATAAAAATCAATAGGACAATTTAATACAAGTGTCCAGATAACAGTACCTAAATACCCTCCTTGGTTAAATGCACTTGTCACCCTCTTAAATATTACACACAACCCACTATCAAAACAGTCTCTGTGAAGTCAAAAATCAATCAACATATATCACCAATTGTAGAATACAAATACACTAGAAATATGTACAAATCAGTCCCTCAAGACACAACTCCTCTACCCCCCACATCGACAGAGTAACGAGTACATTCCATATGACCAGCATAACTATTTACCCAACTTAACTGACATTTGTGTTTAGAGATTAGCGGACAGTCTATATTCAATATCAAAGTCTTATCTCTAATCTAAAATGTCTCAACCAACCAATAAACAACGGGGATACAGTTGAGTAAACCATGTACATGGCGAAATCTCATCGTAGTTAAAAGCTCATTAGAATGTATACACAAAAATATGTACATACATATTTAAACTCCAAAGTACATATCCATAAAAAAAAATTATTCACACAATATTCGACAATCCATTGTTTGTAAAACATACTATATCACCATTCAGCGCAAAATCTCTACAAATACGACCTCTGCCATCAAGTCAGTGAAAGACTAGGCATACCCACTCTCCAAGTCTATCCTCCAAGAAATCCATATATACTTCAATATGTACACTCAACCCTAAGTATCACACCTACATACAGTACCAATTGAACAAGTTTCAAACCTCCTCAACAAACACACACTAAGACTGTATTTTCATATACTTATATGGACTGATAGTAACTCTCAAAGACTCCCAAAATCATATATAAATGAAGACATAAAAGCTAAGCGACCTACTCAATAATTGTTCATCAATCCAAATCAACACTCAAAAAAAATAAAAAGTAGTCTGCAAAATACCAATCATCACTGAACCCTAAAACACCTCATTGTACCACACTTAAAATAGCAATAAAAAGTAGACACTTCGCTAATATCAAACATCCTTCATACACTCACCATTCCCCCTAAATTCACCACCCACAACCGACGCCAACATGTAATGAACCCAACACCAACCTCTCCCCCACAACCCCACACTATGTCCATAAACACAAATACACACACTCCACACTCAAACGACAACTTGAGCAAGGAGCACCCCCCGCCCCCTACAAACACACTGACACTCCTAGGACCAATCTCATAGCACAGGCCCCCCCCCCGCCCTGTACACCACCCTTCACAATGTCGAAACCAATGCGCCACTCCCAAGATTTCTGCAATACTACTCTGGTTATGCACCAGCTAAGGCCTAGTGAACCGATGAGCCCACACTACCCTGCCACACCAACCCCTCCTCCCCCATTAACTCGAAACTTACCAAAACATTCTTCGATTGGACTACGTACAATTAATGCATCCGATGGTTATACAAGAAAGCACAGAAAGGACTCGCATCTCGAAACAAGCGACTGAATAAAGACAAGCTAATTTGGTTCAAAAGGGGCCTAATACAATACAAATAGTAAAAACCATGCACAGCTGAGACACTTTACCAATCAAACATAGTTTTACTGATTCTATTTTTTTTTTTTACTTATATTTTCATGACAATTTACTGGGGCCATTTTTTTATTATATATTTATTTCGGAGAACTTTATTTTATTTGCATTTTCGATCATTTTCTGTTGCAATCAACCCTATACATTACAGCTATGTACCCCCAAAACTACACAATATTTCTAAGAACTCCTACCAGTTGAGTTTCAAAAAATATTTTTTTAAAATAGCATGTAAATCAGTTCAGTTAAACACAGTTTGTTAGTAAATAACGGGGTGTACCTTTTCTTGAATTTGAGAATTCCTGTCCCAACAAGATTGAGGTACAGGAATATTAAATTATACATATATCTATTTTCAGACAGTCTTGCTTAATTCTCATTAAAGTTAAAGTTCTGTTTTGAAATTCATAACTGTTAAAATTCATTACCCTAGACACTTTGCCAAATAAAAACACACAGATAACATACTCTTGGTGAGATCTCTAGAGGTAGCAGATAGGGACCCAGAGAACTTCATCCTCATCATTTCTTACTTTGGGAACGTACATAGCTGGACCTCACCTTGATTGTCTATACACCCTTGCTCTTTTCAGAGAAGGAGGTATTTCTTATAAGACCAGTCTCTTATCTGGCACTATCCTGGTATCCTCTGATACATCTATTTGTCCAGGATATTCTATAATTAGTAACATCAAAACCTCTTATCACAGGCATGTATCTCTGAGTCGTCGTATGACTGTAATTCGAGAGACTTGCCTATGTCTACCCACTATTGCTCTTGCTGTTTGACTTGCCGGGAGAGAACGATTCCTTAGGTGACTCAGCACAATATGAAAATCTTGCGCAGGGGTAGTAACTCTTGGTTGGCCACTCCGAAGTCTATCCCGGGCACTGCCAGTGGTTCCGTAACGTTCATTGAGACGTACAATAGTGCTGTGGTGGCAATTCATCCTTCTGGCAATGGTCCGCGAGCTCATTCCGGTCTCCAACATACGAATGGCTCGTTGGCGGTCGTCTTCAGATAGTCGTGGCATTTCAAGCACATGTACTAGGTGTTTTGTCTCAACGGCCTTTTTATACCGAGTATACTGCCACAACGCGTACACATTTTCAGGGTCATAGCTGTTGGGAATCGTGTTGCACGTGTAACTTTCATTGTTTTCATGTAGTCTGTACACAAACCCGTGGGTTGAATCATGCACTTTCCATTTCAGCAGCCATTCGCTCTCTACCTGACAAACACGGGGAAAATCCATTCCCACACTTTGTTTTCCAGCTTCTCGGCATCAGTATATATAATAGTGGTGCGTTTTTAATGTGCTACTGATTATATATCATCTATACCAGCCTGTCTCCACCTTTATACCCTGGGGGAACCCTTGAAATAACTTTCAGGTCTCATGGAACCCCTGCATAAAAATTGTTGTATCAAAAGCTCACGGTACCTTAGTGTGATCAGTAAATTGTAAATATAATAATTCAATACTAGTTGTCAAAGCTCTTTTGAGTATAGAATGATTTTTTTTCTGTGGATCTGTTTATTTTGGTTAGCTAATTAGCCTACTCTTTTTTGTGTCGTTTCTCCCTCCCCACACAGGATATCAACTCTAACGCAAGTCAGTAGCGGAGGTAGTAAAAATTTCAGTATTTCCATAAATTCTTTCCTTTTTTGTTTTTAAAATCTCTTACCTTATTTTAAAAAAAACTCTTATCCAAGTAGGTTTAAATGTCTTATCTCAAATTTCTATTTTACAAGACGCTAATGAAATGTGGTATGTGCAAGAGTGAACAGGGTTATATTGCACACTGCCATTCGGGGCTGCTCGGTCATTGCCCTCCAATGCGAGCGCTTGCACCACCCGGCGCGATAAGTTAAACAAAACGATGTTTTTTTTTTTAGTCGCGATTTCTAGCGGGAGCCCCTAGGGTTCCGTGGAACCCCGGTTGAGAAGCCATGATCTATTCTAATGAATCTGTTTTTACGTTGACCATTTAATTGACATGAATTATTTGTTTAACTGAAGCATCTAGCCGTCTTGGATCTTTAGAAGTACGGGATGTGTATAATTTATGGGTCAGATGTGACATCATAATTTTCATTTTCGCTCCCTATGGACAATGAAGTCTTCACTACACCCTCCCCCCCTCCCCTCCCCCCCCCCTTCCTTGCTGGCACAATGCATTCACATACTCTTGCATCAGTAGTTTCTATAGCAATACGTCTTACTTGATGAGGGTGCCAGCCCTATGCGCTGTAAGATATCAGTGGTCTTGTACGACATGCTTGGGTATACAGTAGTCCTAGTCTGGCTTTGTTTCTTCAGAGACCCTTGGATCCTACCCGGGGCGGTCAGTAGCGTACTGATGGATTATTATTACGTGACCTCGGTTGGTCCAACAAAACAGATAATCCTGCAAGGCTTAGAGTTATTGGTGAAGGAAAATTTGTGGTAGAGCGTGCGTGATTCTCGTGGTCTCTACAGGGACAAAACACAAATACCACATTTCTGTTTAGTCCCTGTAGAGACCACGAGAATCACGCACGCTTTACCACATTTATGTTTAGTCACTGTAGAGACCACCAGAATCACGCACGCTCTACCACATTTCTGTTTAGTCCCTGTAGAGACCACGAGAATCACGCACGCTTTACCATATTTATGTTTAGTCCCTGTAGAGACCATGAGAATCACGCACGCTCTACCACATAGAGACCACCAGAATCACGCACGCTCTACCATATTTCTGTTTAGTCCCTGTAGAGACCACGAGAATCACGCACGCTCTACCACATTTCTGTTTAGTCCCTGTAGAGACCATGAGAATCACGCACGCTCTACCACATTTCTGTTTAGTCCCTGTAGAGACCACGAGAATCACGCACGCTCTACCACATAGAGACCACGAGAATCACGCACGCTCTACCACATTTCTGTTTAGTCCCTGTAGAGACCACGAGAATCACGCACGCTCTACCACATTTCTGTTTAGTCCCTGTAGAGACCACGAGAATCACGCACGCTTTACCATATTTATGTTTAGTCCCTATAGAGACAACGACAGTCACGCACGCTTTACCACATGTATGTTTAGTCCCTGTAGAGACCACGAGAATCACACACGCTCTACCACATTTTTGTTTACTCCCTGTCGAGACCACGAGAATCAAGCTCGCTCTACCACATTTCTGTTTAGTCCCTGTAGAGACCACGAGAATCACGCACGCTCTACCACAATATCATCACCATCATCATTTTAATTTACGATCCCTGTAGAGCATAGAGCCGTCAGTGTAGTTGATCCTCTTGTAAGAAGCCTACACCAGGCATTCACAAGATCATTTGCGCACTTTTCTATTTTCGGGAGAGTACATATAAGGGAAACAATACACTTATTGTCTAACTTTCAACCACAGTTGTACCCCCTTAGCTATGGTTGAAAGTTAATGTACTCTCTCGAAAATATAAAAGTGCGCAAGTGCCGGTGTGCGGGATGTGACCGTCCGACCGACATACTTAGAGCAGGAATTATGGTATTGGATGGTTTAAATATCTTAACTCCGTCTATCCAGACGGCTGTTTACTGCACTACGACATAGCACATTATTCCTACAGCCCCTGACATGCACTTTTGGCTTTAGTCAGATATCCTCATCTGTACATTACATGATTTAAACAACACTTTTTGTTGTATTTAAGGCTTGACACACTTCAATATATTTTTAGGTCTCCGTCCACTTTTACCACGGGGTCTCTAGAACAAGTACCGCCATGCAATGTTATCAACAGGTTTCCTCAGTGTGCATTTCATCCATCGCCAGCGTCTCCTTCTTGTCTCCTGCTCCATTGCCAGCTATCAGGCAAGTGTACGAACATTCCAGGTGCCAATATCGGAGATCTTCCCAGAAGAAAACAGAAGTGACAGCATCCCAAACTCCTTTTGGCTTTTGCGTCATGAGCCTCGTAAATAAAAGACCGTGTTCTGTCGTGGACGATCACGTAGAGCTTAAACTATTTACTTTGATTGACTTGTCCTTACACCAATCTGCGGGTCTTACGCTGTTCGATTACGCTTTTTCGATATAGCGTTGTTTATAATGTATGCCTCATTTCTGTTTCACACTTTTAAAAATTCGATCTTACGCTGAACGCTAAACTCCATGGGAGGTAAGAATATAACTTTCACATACTTATCAGGTTCATTCCGGGTGGTGAGATGACCAGGAAACATTGTCCTTTCTAGAATAATGAAGCAGGACCCCAAAATTGAATGCAGTTCTATGTTCATTTGTGACATAGAACAAGATCTTCATTGCTAAAAGGTGTTTCTTCAAGAGTGAAAGAACGTGGCAAAGCAAGCCTGATTACTTTTGTTTGTAAAGTCTCCTGAATACCTTCTGCCCCCATTGACAAAAACAGCCATACTTTATACATCTGGAGCCGGAAAAACGTTTTCAACACTACAATACCTTCTGCTAACCAGCCGTCTGATGTTGAAGACAGCTCTGCCATGACAACTGTAGCCACAAGCGACGGAAGTAGCAGTAATTAAAGTCCTAATTTTGTTTTTTTTCGTACGCCCGCTATTACTCGAGGCGAAATCTCAGGTTAGTATGTCTAACCTGAGACTGATTTTTACGTGATTATCCCGTTTTTCTTGTACAGAGAAAGGTGTCCCTCGCATTCAGGAAGATACCCGCCGATTTCGGAGGTGGTACCCTTTAGAGCTGGGTCGGCTCAGGAGCCGCCAGTCCCTGGTCGACGACACTTCTTGAAATGTACTCGCCAGGGCTCGAGTTAATCCAGTCCAAATCCGGGTCGACGAAAAATCTTCAAATGTCCTCGCCCGGGTTTGATCCTCGGTCACCCGGTCGCCAGCGCAGTGTGGTAACCACTACACCAGCGCGGCTCCCATTAAAGACCTATAATATGTTTTTTAAAGTACAGCACATACATAATATTTTGTTTGTGTTCAGTATGATTGATAATTATATGCGGTTAATAAATGTTGTTAATTAGTTTTTTAAAATAAATTTTTACTTAATTTTGGTAAAGCTTTCCCGACCTCCGCAACGAATTACTTTGTGTCCTATTAATTCTGATGGGAAATCAATTTTCGTTTAGTGCTTTTTCGAATAGCATTCGAGTTATCAAGAACGAATTAACAGCACTGAGTGGAGGGTTGCAGTACTTAATAACTTAGTTTTTTTTTAATGTTTTGTTTGTTAGTTACTACTTCTTTTTCCTCAATTCTTAGCTCCTGACTGTCAAAGCAGTCAGTGGCCATCACGCCCAGTGGCGTCTTGTAAGGCAGCAACAAACTGTCCCCATTTAGCTCGATCTGTGTCCATCCTGTGTGTCGTGGCCCAACTCTGGTTCATGCTTTGCATCTCAGCCTCCACTGTTCTCCGCCAGGTTGTATTTGGTCTACCTCTCTTTCGCCTTCATTCGGGGGTACATGGCATAACAGTTCTGGTGATTGTGTCAGAGTCCCTTCTGAGAGCGTGGCCAACCCAGCTCCAGCATCTCCCTGCAATGATGGTTAGTTACTACAGTATGGAGTAACTTAGTTACAACACGTTTTAAATGATACTTAGAATATTGTTTTAAAACCGAGTAAGCATTCTTCAAAACAAATATATAATCATACGTGTATAAGTGCAACACACGAGAAGTTCTCAACCACCTACCAGACACTATGAAAACTGAGAGGTGAAACTGTCCCCTCTTTAAATACGCCATTGAGTATATTTCCCAATACCTATTATATTAGCAAATGCAGATTTTATTGATTTATATTAGTGTTATGTATTGTTTCGTTGCACTGCATACCTCTTATTAGTAGGTAGTATGTACGATTATCTTCCTTTTGTCATAATTCCTTAATGAACTGTAAGCTGTTTATAATCTGAACTTTATTTTTAAAAGTCTCCTCATCTATAACAATGTTTATAGCTTCTTCCTGTGTTTGACGTTTCTTGTTTATTTATTTTTCATGTGAAGATTTGAAGAACCATTCATGCATCTGCTGATGCATTATTCACTAATCTATAGCTCTTGTTCTGGTCATGAAAGTTTCTTCTTCCAAACAAAATTATAAATACCATCATAGGCGTACTTAAAGTATTTGGCACACGGGGCGGATCCTACCTTTGGCGTAAAGAAACGTAGTTGAAAGTATAGGTTTAACAGTAAGCACTATCACAAAACAGCAGTTTGTTGCTGCCCTACAAGACGTCACCAGGCGTGATGACCACTGACTAATTTGACAGGTGGTGGCTAAGAATCACAGAAGAAGAAGACTATCACAACAGTATTCAATGGCACCCCCTTCCTCGCTGTCACCCGGCGCGGACTGCCCCCTCGCATACCCTGATTGCCATTACCCGTCAGCTCCACAAGAAGCATAGACCTTCAACAAACTTATGCTAGGTCCTCATGACCTTCCCATCAGGTCAAGGTCCTTCCATGTCTTCTGTCCCCCCGTTTATGTTTGTCTCTAGTTTATTTCTGCACGTGTAAGTTAGCATCCTCTTCTGGATCTTCTTTGCCTAGCTCTTGAGCCATGCATTCGGGAATGTAACTGAAGGAACATGCCTCTACACTTGGTCATATGGCCGACTGTTTAACCTCGCAAGGCTGAAGGCATAACATAAAAATCAGAAGGGTTACTGTAATAGACGACGACGCTGCAATCGTAACTAAAAGTCAACAGGAACTTCTGAGTTTGATGAATCGCTACACTCAAGCATTGAAGGACTTTGGCCTCACATTAAGTCTAACGAAAACAAATGTGCTGGTTCAGGATGTTGATGTTGCACCAGTTATTACTATCGATACAAATGTGATAACAGTGATGCATTACTTCACATATCTGGAGTCTACAATTAACGACAAACTCTCTCTCTGGACAAATATATTAACAGCCGCTACTATCTTTTGTCCGCCTCACAACGCGTGTTTGGGGAAACTCTAGACTCAAAAATAAAGACCACAGCTGCGGTATATAATGCCTGCGTCACTACCCCGCCTCTATATAGCAGTGATACATGGACAACAAGGAAAAAGCGACATATGTTGAGGTGCTGTTACGTGCTGACCTTCAAAGCATATATACACTACTTAGACAGCGTAGACTAAGCTGGCTTGGCCACGTCCGCCGCATGGAATATGGTTGCAGCCCCAAAGATATTTTCTACGGACAAAGAGCAGATGGCAAAAGAACAGCCTGACGACCGCAGTTGAGTTTCAAAGATGTGTGCAAGAGACACGAAGGTCCTGGACGTACATCCAGCAACATGGGATGATGAAGCTGCCGATCGCACCAAGTAGCGATGCTTCCTATGGCGCCATCTGAGATTGGGCTAAAAGAAGCTCTCACAAAAAGAAGAAGAAAAAAGGACACACTGAAGATAACAACAGGAACAAACAATCAGTTGAGAGTTATCGGGCGCATTCCCTGCAGAGGCTACTTTGATTTTAGTATCTCTCTGCCTGTATTGATCTGAAGTATCCAGAATAAGTACTGTCTGGTAATGCTGTCACAAGGTTTCCCCAGTGTGTACCCTATTCATCGGCACCGTCTTCTTCTCATATCTTGTTCCACTGTCTGGATCATGTCATGAATTCCACACTGGTAACCTTGTCGTACCATTTCAATCTTTGTATTCTACGGGAACACCCATGTATGAAAGTGTGTAGCTCTTTGGTTGTTGTATTTGTTAGTCTCCATGTTTCGGAGCCATAGAGTAGAGTTGTCACTAACTAAGTAATATCTTTTAAATTATGTGAGTGGTATCCCTGACAAGTTGGCTAATTTTTCTTAGTTCATTATCAAGGTTTGGTTGCAGGCCTCTATCTCTTCCGTTGTTATTATATTATGATTTTTGGTCTTTATCTCATTATTGTTCTTTATCTCTAATATTCCAGGATTTATATGTTTTATGAGACGTTAGTAATATGAATAATTATTTATAATTCCAGAAAATCGGACGACAATGTCTAGGCACCATCTACACGTCATAGCTATCGCAATCATCTTCATTGGCTGCTCACACAAGTTACGTGAGGTCACAGCACAATCCAGTAACCCAGGTAGATTTTGTTTTTTTTAAATCCCAGCAAGACAAGATTAGTTCCCAGGGTTTGTGATAAGATAGAAATAATAGACCTACTGCTCCATAAGGTATGACTAAGAGGAGACTGATATGATATTGTGCATCGGGCTGGCAACGTCATCAGACAAAACAAATTGCAACAAAAACCACCATTGTAAATGTACATTTATGTTTCGATGCAAGCTTCTTACAAGGTGGCCAGAGACAGTAGTGGCTCTATGGCTGACATCGAGCTAGAATTGAAATGAGTGAATGAAAACATATCACAATTTTAGATCGTTGTTTGTCAACCATACACACAATCTAAATGACCCTTTCTCTTTGTTTTCCTTTTACATTCTAATGCAATATTCATTCATTCATTAACTTTTTGTTTTTTACTTCCTACGAAGCATAGAACCACTACAACAACTACCACACTTGCAGGCAGCCTGCATCAAAGCATTCATGTGTTCTTGTAAATGTTATTTCTGTAAACAATTTGTTTTACATGGTGAGGTTGTCAGAACCACGCAAAACGTCTTATAAGTTGCCTTTAACGACTAGCGTTATGAAGTCCAGTCCTATTCTTGTCTTGTAGCCTCAGAGATCTCCTGGGAACTGACCAGGGCTTTTGGCATACTTTTTGTATAAAACTACGTCATGTTTGTTTGTAAATGCATTGTTTTTGTGCTGTACAGTCATCTTTTGTACTGTTAGTACTCCGGTTATTTCCCCTCATCATTCGAGATTCGAGAACAAGGTCTGCCTTGTAGTGCTACAAATTGTTTCCACAATGCGCGTCTTATCAATCGGCAGCGTCTGGTCCTTATTTCTTGTTCAACTGACAAATGCTTGCTCAAGTGTTGTGTTACAATATTATCAGGTATCGTATGTTTATGTAATTTTGTAAGTGTATTAACTATGGCATTATATATATATATATATATATATATATATATATATATATATATATATATATATAATATATTTTATATATATATATATATATATATATTAATATATATATGGCATATATATATATATATATATATATATATATATATATATATATATATATATATATATATATATATATATATATACGTGGTTTTACAGAAGAATGTTTCAAAATACCATAGGCAGCTTAGGAAAACGTAATGAGGATGTCATTACAGAAACAAATGGGCCAGCAGGCTTATTACTCACATTAGAACAAAGCAAACCAATTTTTCTTTATATGTTATGAGAAGAAGAATGCTGGAATATGTAGCGAGAACTGGAAAGATTGAGGGGAAAAATAGAGAGAGAGAGAGAGAGAGAGAGAGAGAGAGAGAGAGAGAGAGAGAGAGAGAGAAAGAGAAAGAGAAAGAGAGAGAGAGAGAGAGGACGAAAATGAGAATATATCTGACACTTATTTGACATTTGCTTTGTCAAGTCTTTCATTATTTGTAAAAATGCTTGCTAGTTATTTAAAGTGTGAAATCTTGTGTAATTTGATATTGTTGACATTTAGTAGTTGTAGTAGTAGTAGTAGTAGTAGTAGTAGTAGTAGTAGTAGTAGTAGTAGTAGTAGTAGTAGTAGTAGTAGTAGTAGTAGAGAGAGCCCAGATTAGCCATACCTGTTGTTACATCGGGGTTTTCTTTCTTGGTTGGTTTTCGTTTAGTTCTTCTAGTGTAAAGTATTATAAACGTTCATGCATCATGCTGACAACACGAACGGACACTTGTATGGCCATCACAGGACATAACTGGCCGAAGAACACAAGACATCTTGTAGAGGGTCCACGATAAGCTTCGTTTGACATTTATTTAATTCAGGAACATTGGCATGGTTGGAGAATCGTAAATAAGGTCTCCGCAAAAATACATATGCATGGTCAATTCATAAACAAGGCATTCATAGTAGTCAGTCATCAATACATCTGGTCTCAATTATTAAGTTCTGGCCGCTGTACTAGAGGTGCGTGCAGGTCGACGACGCCCAAGTAACGTGGACCAGACAACGTGAATATAAAATTACTCGAGTTATACTTCTCTTTAAAAGGTGGAACTTCTGTATAAGTTCAAGACCATCTTAGAAAACATAGTGGCGGCCTTCGAAGTTAGCTTATGCCCCTTCTTCTTCTTCTTTGATCCTTAGCCGCCGACCGTCAAAGCAGTCAGTGGCCATTACGCCTGGTGGCGTCTTGTAGGGCAACAACAAGTTGATTCCACTTTGCTCGGTCGGCGGCCATCCTTCGTACAGTGTCCTAACTCTGGTTCATTCTTTGCATCTCGGCCTCCACAGTCCTCCGCCAAGTTGTTTTTGGTCGGCCTCTCTTTCGTTTTCCTTCAGGGGTCCATAGCATAGCTGTTCTTGTGATGGCCTCGGGGTCTCTTCTGAGGACATGGCCAACCCAGCTCCAGCGTCTGCCAGCTATGATGGTGTGCATGTCCTCTTGCTTGCTCCAAGTAAGCAGATCTTGTATGCCACTTAAATATATAATATTCCTCCACAATTCTGGGAGCTTGAAAAACACGTCTGACTAGGACGACTTGAAATAACGAAAAGCCACGAATATTAGCCGTTAGAATAAATTAGCGCAAACGCGTTACGTCATTGACAACTGGTGACGTATTAAATATGCAGCGTTCAATATAAATTAAAAACCGTGCAAAAACATGAGTTACCACAAAGAGACATATTTCCTCAATAGTAATGGTTATAAGCCTGTGTGTGGCAATAATACATAACATATTAACATTTGTTCTTTAACAATTACCTCGCGCTGGCGAGAAAACAAAATCAAATATATTGCTGATTTTTATTTTTTTTAATGGATGTATTTGATACTCGACATCAAATAAATTATGGAACCGGAAATACGGCCAGAATTGATCACATAACAAAGTCAATAGTCAACCAGTTTAAACAATCCTAGTCACAGTCTGTATGCATTTGTACTAATTGAAGTAATGATGCAAAACAGAAAGACGTCAGTCATAAGTCATCTGGCAAGAAAAGAAAAAGAAAGTCAAACGCATTAGTTACATACATCAGGAAAATGGAACAATATTAAATGAAATGAAATGCATGACTTGGTGTTGCTTTATAGACAAGTAATGGCGTAAAAAAAGAAAAGTAACTGTGAAGATGCATGGATAAAAAAAATATTTAGTGGTTATCTCCCTGAATGATAACAGTCAGTCAACCATAGGAAGAGACATTTTTTTGAAAAATATCATGTCAGATTACATCTCAATAGAATAAAATTAAATTAAAAGAAATTAAATAGATAATGTCAAATGACGGGATTACATTCCCAAATGTATCCAGTAGCAAGTTATAGCGAAGATAACTGTTAATAATGGCATGGGAATACACATCAGTATTTCTGGCGCAGAAAATGTTCCACAAATCAGCAAGTGTTTCTGAACACAGCAGCAGCAACAGCGAGTTCTGTCATCAGGAAATGCAAGTCAGTGTTAACATTAGTTTGCACACAAAATCCACCAGAACACGTGTATGTTCATGCAATGTCATTGTAAGCGATTACTCCGAGAGACTCGTGTCAGCAATGTTCGATCGGTATGCCGGTAGATTGCTGATGGATCGTTACATGAAATATTTCGTATGAGTGAGAGAGAACAGTTCAACCACTGTTCGATCAGAAAATGCCGCTAGATCGCTGAGGGTTGTCTGAACAAGTTTAAGCGAGTGCTGTAGACAAGTATGACAGCAGTGTTAATGCATCGTATCAGAGTCTGTTTGAGGACATTTGGACAAGATGTCAGCCACCACATTTGATGAACCTGGGATTGCTTGAATTTCGTATTGAAAAGACTGTTTTAAAATTGAAAGCGGGCTAATTTGGCATTTCTGTGGTTAGCACGTTTGAGAGAAGCAAAAGACGACTGTTCAATCCGTAATATGAATGGGGCACCAAACAGGTATCACTTAAGTTTCTGTATGGCGAAGTACAACATCGAATTCCAGTGTCAATGCAGTACAGTCATTTTGGACCAACATTCGTGCGAATATAATAAAGAAGGTTTATATCTAGCAATCGGACAGTGTTTCAAAACATTACAGATTTATTGAGGGCTAATGTTACTGCTCCAGGTACATTTTTGTATGTACCTGCAAGGATACTTGGAGAGGAGATGGGCACCGCCAAGCAAACCTCTTGCCCACTGAAATGCTATGATGGAAAGTCAACTCAGTAATAATTTGCCGGATCGGCCGATGCCCGGATTAACAACGACCGCGCTCTCATTGCCCCTATCCTTCAGGGAACAGTCGAAGGTAAACGGAGAAGAGGAAGGCAGAGAAAATCCTGGGCTGATAACATCAAAGAATGGGCAGAACACGGTTTTTCCACACTTGTACGCATTGCTGAGGATAGAGAGCAGTGGAGGACCCTGTCTGCTGATGCTTCCACCATGGCACCCCTACGACCCATGACGGGTTACGGGCTGAGATGATGATGATGATGATATCTAGCAACCTCAATATAAGATTATTAGAAAAAATCGACTTAATAAGTTTTAATGTGACCTGGCATTTATGTGACCAAGGTACGTGAATTGGTAAACCCTTCCTTAATAGAGAGGATAGGTCAGCAGTGACAGCGGAGAGAATGGCAACAAATCTACTGTAAAAATGAAAGAGACCAAAGAGACTACGAACTTGTGAAATCGTAGAAGAAGTGGATAAGTACAAAATCAACGAGATATTTCGTGGTAGGTTGCGCACTAATACCGTGCGTGAAAGAGCATAGAAAACAACAGAAGTGGGGTCGAACCCACGACGCGTTATAAGCACGAAACAGTGTGCTGGGTGAAAGCGACCTCGCGGTGAAAAAGAAAACATGATGATTACAATTCAGTGAGCACGTGGTGACTGAATGAAAAGGTTCATCAAACTGTATAGGCGGAGTATGATGATAACCAGCAAAGCAGACATTGTTGTGCCAAGGTATGATAGTAGCACTATAGGTAAAGAAAGAGAACAAGCCCAAGGGTAAAGGATCTAAGAAGTGTTCATTCCAAGATGAGCTGAAAAGATATATGTTGTGTGTGAATATAAGTCGTGGTATTACATCACATGCTGACTGATCAAGCTGAGTCATCACTGGTTGTGAAACAAAATGTATAAGCATTTCATTGGTGGAATGATCCATCAAAGCCAAAGAACCACTGTCATTAGCAAAAACGATGGTAATAAAAGCAAAAATGAATAACAAATAACATTATGTGAAGAAATTGTGGGTAATTAGTAGATAACAATTTCCCAATTAAATAGTTACAAGACATGAGTGCTGAGAGTAGCATCCCAGTGATCACAGGCCATAAGTACATAAAACAGATTTTACGTAAAGTTTGGTTTGTAACAGATGTGCACCTGTATATAGGAACATCAAAGGATGGTGGTGCATTATTGTCATACCGTGTGATTCCTTCTGTTAACTTGGACTGAAAGTCCTCACTATCAGGAAAATCAGAAATCATATCTCTGTGATCATCAAGATGAGGAGTAACCTCATCACTTTCCAAAATGGTACAGAGACCAAAACTGGAATAAACAGTGCTACAAATATGGTAATCATTGGCAGGTAAATGAAAAACTAGTAAAGCCTGTGGTCGCAGTGAACCAGTGTAGTCGCTCCCACTATTCAATTTCATATGGTGAGCAATCTTCGCTCCCGTGGATACGACCAACAGTTAAATCAGCTACAGGATTTTTTAACAGGCATACCTTAACCTTCCCTGAAAAAAATGGTGTATGAATGTGAACAACGGCTGTGGAATAAAATTCAATAGTACCACCGAAAGTAATACATTTAACAAAACCACCCGCTTTACAGGAAGGAAGTACAAGAGACTGTCTGACCCTTACAGCTGTACACCCCGAGTCACGGAGTACAGACCCTTGGGTATTATTCAATAACCCCCTGTGAAGCAGCAGAGTGCCAGTGCCATCATGAGCCGACAAACAATTTACAGCTGGCAATGCGTGACCACATCTCAATATCGAAGTACTATCTGCCTGAAAAAGAGTCAGACAATCTGGGCAATGTGAGGCAACCTGACAATCAAAGGCACAACATGAAGATAATTTATTTATCACAATATTGTCCCAACTAAATACGGGTGCATCCCCAGTAAGTGCTGAACCAGCATTGTGATTTGGATGTGTAGTAACACGAGAACGTGATCGATGTCCCTGGCGATCAAAAGAACTACCTTCATTCCTGTAGTTTTGTGAGGTATTTCTATGTGGAAATTTTGATAGTTGGATCCATAATTATTCCAATTTCTATTAGAGGGATGAAAATTGTCTTGCCTTCCCCAATTTGAGTTTTGCTGTTGGTAATTGGTTCTATACTGAGGTGACTGATTTCTATATTGCTGTCTACCTCTGTTGAAATTTCCATCTCTGTTGAAATTTCCATTATTGTACCTCCCTGGTACAAAATTGCTATCAAGGCTATGAGATCTAGGTCTAAAATTATTGTTGTTCCAGGTTGTGGCTGAAGCAACAGGTAGAGATTCTTTAATTACATTGTTATTAACACAAGCACCAGTATGTGCCGTACCATATTGTTTACCAATTTCTTCGAGTGAAGACAGGCTAGATGGTTTTCGTTCAAGCAAAAAAGGACCAAAATAGTTTAATCACAGAGGATAAAACTGTATCCCTCAATAACAGATCCATGAGGCCATCATAGGTTTTGTCAATACCCGAAAGTTGAACCCATCTGTTGAGAGTCAAGCGAATAGCTAAAATGAACTCTGAGAAGTCCTTACCAGTTTCAGGAGTCATTGTTTCGAAACGCATACGTTACCCCTCTGCATCAAGCTGGTAACATTTCAATAAGAGAGTTCGTGCAGCTTCATAATTATTTATGTTTGGCTCATCCATTGCACAGTGCAGTTAATGGTTCTCCATTCTTCATCTTCCTCGTTCGTCCTGAAAAGGACGTTGGTTGCGTTGTGTCTGTTTACAGCAAAGCTGCGATATCTGCGCCTTTCGGCCGACACATCCGACTTCAGCACGGCATTTTTTGGGACCGAATTTGCCTTCCCTCTTCGATCCCTACTCTCTCAGCCAGACTGCAGTGATGCAGCCTGTTTCCAGGACCACCACTTGGAGGTAGTGTAGGGTCTTGGTCAGCTCTGGTTCGCTGACCCTGTTTCAAGCAGTCGAGCTATGGGTCGCTGACTGCATTCTCTGTTGCTGCGTCTTTGGGTCCCGTTCTCCATTCAAGAATTTCATAAGTCTAGCACACCAGAGATTTATCAACCTTGTGTGCCTCACAAACACTCTCAAAGCGGCTTAAAAAGCACGAAATGTCATCAAAATTTGGTTTAAATATGGGCAAGCGAAATTTTGCAGACCCATTATTATGTCTAACAGAGGAACTATGAACCTCTGAATTATCATTGAGATTACTCTGACTTCGTAGTTTTAATTCTTCTAAACGAATAAGCATCATCTTTTCCTCATGGCCTAATGTCAAGGTTTTCCTCTCTTCCATTTCTTTTTCATGTTACATTCTAACATTCCTCTCCTCTATCTTCTGAAGATGCCTCTTCTCCTCCAATTCAATCATTCTCTTCTTCTCCTCCAAATTCTCAAGACGCCTCTTCTCCTCAGAAATAAGCCTCTTTTCCTCCAAGTCAACCATTCTCTTCTTCTCCTCCAAACCTTCAAGACGCTTTTTTCAGCCTTCTGTTCCTCTTCCTGTTTTTGCCTTTGCCAACTCAGACATGGCAAAGTCCTTCAAAGCTTCACCTTTTAAACCAAATGCTTTGCCCTGCTCGTCAAAGTAATCCACAGTAGCCATGTTACTTAATTATGTGACTCACTTAGTAGAAATGTAAACTATGGCTTGTTGCTGCACAAAATGATGTAAGCAAAGAATGTAGCAATATCATATAGCAATAACAGCAACGCAAATTATGTAATACCAATTTTTTGAAGAAGAAGAAAAAAAAATAGTGTAAGAAAAAATATATATATATATAAATCAATTAGATAAGATAAGGATATAGACAAACAGTGAAACACTAGCAGCAAGGAAAAATATATTAATGGGAAACTGGAGAGTTACAGAGAAGGAAATGTCGAAATTGTCATCTTTTCACACAACTTGCCTAAGAAAAATTCACCGAATCTTTTGGCCGAATACCATCACCAACCAAGATCTGCTTACTCGGAGCAAGCAAGAGGACAAGCACACCATCATAGCTGGCAGACGCTGGAGCTTGGTTGGCCATGTCCTCAGAAGAGACCCCGATGCCATCACAAGAACAACAATCTTCTATGGACTCCTGAAGGAAAACGAAAGAGAGGCCGACCAAAAACAACTTGGCGGAGGACTGTGGAGGCTGAGATGAAAAAAATGAACCAGTGTTGGGGCACTATATGAAGGATGGCCGCCGACCGCACAAAGTGTAATCAATTTGTTGTTGCCCTACAATACGCAACCAGGCGTAATGGCCACTGACTGCTTTGACGGTCGGCGGCTAAGGATCAAAGAAGAAGAAGAAGGGAAACAGCAAATGGAACAATCTCACTGCTAAGAAATAACAACACAGGACCCAGACAGAGTATAAACATGCAAATTGTATAAACCAAGTGATAAGCAGATGAGGAAAACAGCACGAACAAAACAATCACAAAATGTGGAAAATTGCAATAGACAAACAATGCATTTACAAATGAAAAAAACAAGATTTCACAACTAACATAAAAAAACAAAAAACAATCAGTGATCGGAAACATCGGTGAGTTTGCTCAAACTGGAAATATCCCTGAATGAAATTTACAAAATTTTCTACAGACACGTCCAATGTGCGGTCATCTTACAATGACATGTTTTCGCTAACACTGGATCACCACCCAACCTTCCCGCAAAGACATAAAAACATGAACAGCAATGAAAAAAAAGAACAGGAAAAGTTTACTAGCACGTACACTGGACAACACATGCAAAAACTTAGAGGCCACTTATCTGAAAAAACGCGATCCGCCAGATGCTCGTTTGTAGACAAATTCAGCGCTGCCTGGAGATCATGGTACATCAAAGACGTGTAAGTAACAACGGTACTGCAAATAATGACCATGTAAATCAAATGTAGACGACAGCAAACTTGAATGACGACATCTGGAAGTAGACTTGATGCGAAACATACAGTGCAGAAATCATGGCGATCGTTGACGGGTTAAAAAGCCGGCAGTCATGCACAGTCCATACAATAGTTATGCAGGCGAGGGTCAACGGTGAAATGTCATAAAAACGTACTGGAAATAATATGAATGAAAATGTCCTGCAAAGTCGAACCAAACCACACTTGCCGCCAAATTAGGTTGTTACATCCGGGTTTTCTTTCTTGATTGGTTTTGGTTTAGTTCTTCTAGAGTAAAGTATTATAAACGTTCATGCATCACGCTGACAACACGAATGGACACGGGTCATCACATGAAATAACTGGCCGAAGAACACAGGACATCTTGTAGAGGGTCCACGATAAGCTTCGTTTGACATATATTTAATTCAGGAACATTGACATGTTATAGAATCGTAAATAAGGTCTCCGCAAAAATACATTTGCATGTTCAATCCATTAAACAAGGCATTCATAGTAGTCAGTCATCAATACATCTGGTCTCAATTATTCAGTTCTGGCCGCTGTACTAAGGTGTGTACAGGTCGACGACACCCAAGTAATGTGGACCATTCAATAGTAATAGCTATATGCCTGTGTGTGGCAATAATACATAACATATTAACATTTGTTGTTTAACACCTGTCTACGGGAATGCGCTCCTGGGGTGATAACTCTCAGTTGTTTGTTTACTTGGTGTTCCTTTGAGCGTGTTTTTCCCCTTCTGCTTGTTGTGAGAGTTTTCTTTTCTCCCAATCTTGGGTTCGTAGGGGGCATCGTCACTTGAAGCGATCGGCAGCTTTATCCTCCTATGTTGCTGCAATAATATATAATGCCTTCGTATATCTCTTGCACACATCTCTGAACTTCAGCTACAGGCGCTCGACTGTTATTTTACCATTTGCCAGTTGTCCATAGATAATATCTGTGGGGATGTGATCATTTTCCATCCAGCGGACTTGGCCAAGCCAGCGTGGTCTGCGCTGTCTAAGCAGTGTGCCCATGCGTTGAAGTCCAACACGTGACAGCACCTCGACATTTGTCACGTTGTCATCAGACGATTCACCAAGGATGTACTGCTACTGTTTACATGTATGTTAAGTGGGCCTTCTGATCTTTTATGCTTCATAAAACGCGAAATGTGAAATCCTCGTCTTCGTTCACTTTCAGACGTCAACTTGAATGGGTTCAAAGAAAGCAACGGCCAGGTTGAGGTAGTTGATATCTTCGCAAAGTGTTTCCATATGGTAACGGTCATATGTTCCTTCTCTGTTCCTTATAGTCACCCATCAGTACTTCCTATCTTTAGCTTATTGAATGC
The DNA here is from genome assembly GCA_024509875.1 of Oreohelix idahoensis. NCBI lineage: Eukaryota > Metazoa > Mollusca > Gastropoda > Stylommatophora > Oreohelicidae > Oreohelix > Oreohelix idahoensis. The sequence goes on along the minus strand of JAMPIV010003987.1, from coordinate 293,317 downwards.
ATAATAACCCTGTCTGTTTTGGCCAGTGAGGAGTGTAAAAATTACCACTTGCTGACTGCATTTTTCTCTCGGCTTCTCACTTTTTCATGTATCTGCCCATGCAAACACATGCATTTACCACTACATGGCCGAAGGGCCTAAAGGCCTTTGGATCAATAACTACAGCCTGTATCTGCTCGTAATAAATCTCTTCTTAATTAAGTTTTGCTTGTATCAGTTGGGGAAAAGGAAATACAGATGATGAAGATGATTGTTTAACATTTGTAAGGGTAATATTGTTCTAACATCATATTGTTTATATCAAAATTATTGTAAATGTCATGATGTTTATGAGTGGCATATTGTTTGTAAGACACTGTTTCTTTCATTATTTTTTCAAGTGTTATTGCGTTTTAAGCGTATCAATGTTTTTAAAATTCATAAAATTGATTAGTGTCATTTTATTTACAAAATAACACTGCTTGTGCCATCTTTCGTTTCCGAAAGTCCTATTCTTTGGAATTGTCGCACCGTTTCTGAAAGTCATTTTCTGTGGAATGGTCGCACCGTTTGTGATAGTCCTATTCTTTGGGATTGTCGCACCGTTTGTGAAAGTCCTATTCTTTGGGATTGTCGCACCGTTTGTGAAATATAGTTGTTTAACCTATATTTGTAAAATTGTCACATTGTTTGTAATAGTTGTAAAGTACTGTTCCGTTTAAGTGTCTTTTTGTTTGTAAGTTTCACTTTATTTGTAAATTTCATTTTGTTTGTAAAAGCCATATTGTTTGTGTCATGTTGTTGACATTTGTTGCACTGCCTTAAATGTCATATTTTGGTAAATATAGTTTTCAAGTGGCATGTTTTGTTATAGACCGAAAGGGAGACATCAAAGAAGAGTTGGCCACTCGAAAAGCAGCAGCTGGGAGACTTTTTCAGGCCATAAATCGAGGATTCCTCAGCAAGAGAGAGGTTGGTAAGAAAACGAAGATGGCTGTATACCGCTCCACCTATGTTCCAGTCTTGACATATGGATGCGAGTCATGGGCAATGACTACAACCCACAAAAGCCAGATCCAAACCTCAGAAATGATGTATCTGAGGAAGGTGGTTGAAGTAACAAGAAGAGACATGGTCCGCAACCAGACGATACGTCAAGGCCTAAAATGCCACCCCTGCAGACCCAAGTAGAACAGTCCCAACTAAGATGGTTTGGCCATGTCTGCAGAATGGTAGAAGATCGGCTACCACGACAAGCATGGGAAACTAAGAGCCAGGGATCCAGACCCCAGGACGACCCAGAGTCCGCTGGGAGGACAACATTAGACAATCTTTGAAGGACCGAGGACTAGAATGGAACCAGGCCAGGAGGAAGACAGCCGATAGGATAGTCTGGCGCTCTCTCTTCCAAACCTCTACACCTCACGGTAGAAGGGGAACGACTAAGTAAGGAAGTAGGCTAAGTATGTTTTGTTCACAAATGTCTTATTTGTATAGACTGTGTCACTCTTACATTCATTCATTAAGTGTTATTCATAGATTAGTTCATTGTGTCAGTCATACACTAATTCCTGAAGTACCTTTCATACATTAATTCATTAAATACCATTCATGCATTAATTCATTAAGTGATATTCATACATTAATTCATTAGGTGTCAGTCTTACACTAATTCAGTAAGTACCATTATTACATTAATTCATTAAGTACCATTCATACATTAATTCATCAAGTACCATTCATACATCAGTTCATTAAGTACCATTCATACATTAATTTATTAGGTGTCAGTCATACACTAATTCATTAAGTACGATTCATACATTATTTCATTAAGTACCATCCATACATTAAGCCATTAAGTACCACTCATACATTAATTCATTAAGTATCCTTATTTCATTAATTTATTAAGTACCATTCATACATTAAGTCATTAAGTACCATTCATACATTAGTTCCTTAAGTACCATTGTTACATTAATTCATTAAGTACTGTCACGGAGAGTTATGTTCATTGAATTTTCTATATTTTCCTCTTCTTTTCTTCCACCCGTATCCTCTATTTTTATTATCTCTCTTTACCTTTTTCCTGTATTTTCGCATTCGTTCGTTGCGAAAAATATATTTCTTTCCCATCATCGTTTTTCTTTCTCATACTGACTAGTAACCTTATTGCGTCAGATGTCATTCGCGCAGTTTGACGAGAGGTGCGATTATGTCTCAGTCCATCTCAGACATAGGGCCGACCTATCGTATAGCTTTTTCACCTGTCACAGCGTTTTTCAGGCCGGTTTCTCGGAAAGTGTGAATATCGCCCTCTGCATTCGCACCTGACATGAGCGCTCACGGTCCGATAGTTAGACGGAGGCGTGAACCGCGCCAGACGCATTAGCACAGAGCAGACATTTGTCTGGGAGAGTCGCAACTGACACGCGCACTCTCGGTCAGTAGGTGGCAGTTACGACATGCGTTTAGGTGTTAAACGTATCGTTAAAGCCGGAAAGGGGAGAGCATTTCGTTTTACGAAATAAACGTTCACCTCTTTGTCTGTTTGATAGATATAACCAGAATGTTAAACTTTATTTTCATTCTCGCTCCTAAATTCGCAGTAGACAGGTCGCTCGGAACAGTATAAGCTGTATAGCGAAGTTTCTCATAGTGTTTCGACAATTTTTCGAATTTCTAGCCTTCCATAAATATAAGCATATAATTCTTAAGTTGTGCGACTACCTGTAGTTCTGTGTGAGGTAAAATATATTATTATCTAGTATTTTGTGAAGTGTTTAAAGTGTTAAATCGCTTAATTTCATATTTCACTAGTTAGATTTTGTGCAGAGTGCCAGATTTATATAGTCTGTATTATTTTCTAGTGAAGTGTTTCAGTGGAAAGCAGAATAAATTATAATTTCTAGAGTAAACAACAATGTAGCTATAATGAAGTTAATTTTACTGCTAAATACTCAGACGAGAACAATATTTTCTAAACTAACTTATAAATGCTAGAAGCCTCATGAATGGTGACGGAATACGCACGTGTTCCTAATTCATGAGGATTGCTGATTTTAAAATATAACTTATTCCACGAGAAGGGTTAAACTATAAGACAAGCTATACGTTTGCAGTTTAAAAATGTACGTTATATTGAGTACATACTATGTAAAATATTCCATATGTATTTTTCTTTATTCAGTGAATACTGTGGTGCCCAAACTTTGCCAGCGTTCTAGTACGTGAACATTATCTGTAAAGAATGTAAGCACTTTCATTACATGAACTGTTACAGTAAATGAAGTAAAAGGCCTATCGCGCCAGAATTAATTCTTTCAGGAATAATACTTAAGTACAGATCAGCCCGCTGTGGCAAGCAAAGATCAGTAACAGTCCGACAGAGTTTTGACTAGTATTGTGGTGACCAAATATAGTACCTTCCTGAAAGTAGACACCGATCTGACATTCCTTAATTCTCGAAACCTAAGCTAGTGACACTGTGCTCTGCTAACTTTCGTGCCTGGACAAATTTTATGTGACTTAACAGACATCCGAAAAATAAGAACACCCAAGGAATCGTACCCTGAGACAGAGAATTCAGTACGTCTTGTTGGAACTGGGGATTTCTTGGTCGAGGCTGCATTCACGGGTCTGTGTGAAGGTCCTAGAATTTATTATGTTCCCAGAGGCAGCGAGCAAAGTTGTAAGTATAAATGTGCGCACATGGCCATGGCTGAATGAATAAGAGTGTACGCAGGTCTGAGTGTTATTTTACCGGTGTATTTCGGTACATATTTTCTGTCATAACTTTCTTCATGCAAGTTTTTTTTTTTTTGCTAACTATATTTTCCCTTAAACTAGATTATAGTATCAGGTCTGGTCTTACCTTCAACGGGGAAAACTCTTAGACTCAAACCCTATGTATCTGTGACTATTTGGGCTATCACTTATGTTCCTTATTTAACGGGACTGTGAGCTAAACATCGAGGGGAAGGATCTTACTGTGGGTTTATAAATTTTGTAGCATTTTTATTGACTTTATGACTATTTGTATATGCTTTGATGTAATTTCTATGTGTTGTGAAGAAATTTTAAATGATAACACTGACTAACAAAAAAAAAACTTTTTTTTTCTTTCTCTAACATTTCCATGTTTTTCTGGTTAATTTTAATGCGCTGTTTTTAAATCTGCAAACCGTTTTTCTCTATCAGGTCGGGATCTCTAGAAATACGCAATTGAGGTTTTTTAACAACGCATACAGTATTACAACATCATTCGTACAATAAGTATAACAGTTATGTAGGCTTGAATTTCTTTGCAGTCGACTTTCGTCGGTGAATCGCATTTGATACATCGCGATGAAGCATCCAACAATAATCGGCAAGCATGGTCACACTCCACCGTCATAATTTTCTCGAAGATAAGTGAAAGCTTTGCTCGTTTTATCATGAGCCCCAACTTTATATGTAACAGTGGTAAAATGAAGCTGTCTTTGTTAACTAATGGCTCGTGTATTACATTTTTATGCCCGAGCTGCATACGATCCTGGATAGGCCACACCTTTCTTGCATAATGTTCCTGTCTGTTGCGGCTGTCCCATTCACATCGGAAGCAACCAAATTTAGTATACCCAGTCTGCATGCCCGTGAGAATTGCAATGACCTTTAGGTCTCCACAAATCCGCCATTGGTAGTCATTGTACTTTATTTTTTCCAAACGTATAGCCATATTGTCATAAGTTTCTTTCATATGAACAGAGTAGGCGACTGGAATTGATGAAAATAAATTTCTGTTATGCAATAACACGGCTTTTAGACTAGTCTTGGAAGAATCGATGAAAAATCGCCATTCGTTGACTATGTGCTCATGACCGTTTACATCTTTGCAATAGCAAATGTCATCATCCATCTCAAAGTATTGAACAAGTTCTCTGTGTCTATGACAAAATTTAGATATCGGAGTATTGGGCGCTAAAAGATTCCATTCTTTGAGTCGCGAACCGAGTAATTCCGCGTGTCCTTTGGTAAGAGCGAGATCACGTATTAGATCTGAAAGTTCTGAATGGTTAATTAAGTAAACACCATCATTCAACGGTATGTAATCTGAGTAAGAATTAGTTTCTAAAGCAGGTAAACTATCACTTTCTGATGGTTCATTCACGTCCAGCGGATATTGTTCTGGTGGTACTTGGATCAGACACGTGATTGGATCATGAGGCACTGGTTTCGAAACCGATTCAATATTTGGATAAACCACAGACTTTCTAGTTTTAAAAGTGAAACCATGGATATTTGTCAAGCAGAAGTAACAATCAGTAGTGTGATTTTTATGTTCACGCCATATTACTGGCACTCCAAAAGGCATCGACTTATGCTTCGGCGATTTTCGTAACCAACCTGCCAATGTATCGAACAAACTGCATTTGACTTCCAAGATTTATTTGCATCATCAACTTTCGAATCGAAATAAAGTTCATATGCTTTCTTTAGTAATGGTGTAAAGTTTTTCTGGTCAACACGATCGGTAAAATATCCGCACACGTAACAGAACAGATCAGCCGAATTTCTACAACTTCTAGAAGCCATATTTTGCTCAGAATTATTTCAAAATACAGTAACTATTTGAAAAATCGCGTAACATTTGTCATGCATCTTTTAGCAGTATAAAAAGTAGAATTATGTTGCTTTTTATTAATTTTTAATAAGTTATATAGTAAAAATGAAACGGAGCAAATAACGGTTTCCCAAAAATATATTTATTCACAAATATCTTAAGAACCCGACGTGATAGAGATAAACGGATTTCAGATTTGAAATCAGCGCAAGAAACTGACCTAAGAACACTTATTCTTATGTAAGAAAGAAAAATGTTGTTTGTCAGTGTAATTAAAGTTTCTCTTGAAATTAATCAGCGTGTTGGTCAGCTCGTTCTAGAATATCTATATAATAATTTGTTATAGTTTCACACGTCTGTGTGTCTACCTGTCGTCACTTGAATGTGCGTGCACGTGAGTGGATATATATATTTAATGTATATGTGTTATACTGTCTGACTACTTTAGATCTGTCGTAGATGATAGGTGATAGAGAGAGAGAAGATTTCCCGCTCTCAGAGACAGCCTCTATCACTATTCCACCACCTCACTCGTGGAAATCTATTTTGTATTTCTATCTCACGCTGTGACTACCACTCATTCCAATCTATTCAGAAGGGACCAACCCAAGTCTTAATTCTCCTATCAAAAATCTACGACAAGTGTGGTCTCGTCCGAAGGATTTTTGAACTTAGAATAGGAAGACGAGTACGACAAATGTGGGCTCGTTTCCGGTTTTTGAACTTAGAATAGGAAGACGAGACGACAAATATCAGCTCGTCTTTAAGATTCTTTATTCTGATATAGAGTAAGAGTGTGATGTCGTGTGAGTTTTGTATCTTTTAAATAATTTATCCCCTAGACATATCGATCTGTTTTATGGGCGTGCTGACCACACGGCTAATAATTGTTTTTCCACAGCATTATTAAGCATTATACATTTGGTTTACTAGTTAATTTTTTCGGAATTTATGTTAATTACTGATTTTGTAATACTAAGCGCTGGTAAAGTTTTTGTGAGTGTATATCATTCACAGGGTTTTGAAGAAGTAGGTGTTTGAGCAAAGCTAAGAAGTGCGTTTCGGACTATTTGTCCAGATTAATTGCCTCCCTTACCCTAACTGTCTTCAGGGGGTGAACTTGATAGTGGACTTAAAAATTAAGGGGATTTTTTTTTCTTCCTAAAATAATTTTTGCAATAATTATTTTTGCTTCCACTGTAGCAACTTATTTTTCAGTGAGTAAATCTTAACTACCATTTATTTGGCGTAGTCGTTTGCATTAGGTGCTTTATTGCCGATAATAACAGCGATAATTAGATACTTTATTTTGGAGGAGGTATCCCAGGTTATAAGTATATCATCTTTTATTTTGGTATTTTCTCGTAAGTGGTAGGAACCAGTGTACCCTTATTCTTATCTTTTTCTCGTCTAAATCTCAGCCACTGACTTATTATGGCGGAGAGTGCAAAGCTTAGACAGCTTCTCAGGGACGAAGCGAGACAAGAAGGTTTGGTCGGAGACGAAGCGAAAGCTTTTATCAGGGACGAACTTGACAGATATGACGCAGAAAAGAAAGAAGAAGAACTAAGGATGAAAGAAGAAGCAGCCGAAGCTTTACAGCAGAGGAAGATGGACGAGGAAATGGAAATTCGCAGGATGCAGCACGAGAAGGAGAGGGAGGAGAGAGAGGAAAGAGAAAAAGAGAAACAGAGACAGCACGAGTTGGCGCTTAAAACTCTAGAGTTCCAAAGTCGTGGTGTCGCCTCTACCTCCAGCAGTGGAGAGTCTTCTCCTCATTCTTCCTTAACTGATCAAACTAACCCTCAATCTCTTCAACTCAACGCTATGTCCTTTGCTATTGAATCTTTCCCTTGTCCTAATGAGAAGATTGACACATGGCTAGAAAAATTTGAGAAAATTGCAACTCTGTACGGTTTAGAGAGGTCGCGTTGGAACATGAAGCTTTCTCAGGCGCTGAAAAGCAGTGCGTATGATGTTTACGCCAAACTGGAAAGCAGCCAACAAGACAACTATGATGTGCTGAAGAAAGCGTTACTGGAGCGCTTTGAAATGAACGCTCGCAAATTTCTGCAACTGTTTCGCAACAGCAGGAAAGAGAGCTCTGAAACTTTTCAACAGTTCTCGTCTCGTTTGATGGGATACCTAACAAAGTGCCTTGAGCTTTCACAGCTCCCCTCTACCTATGAAGGTCTGGAGGAATTTGTTTTAACAGAACAAAAAAAGAACACTTTGTCTGCTGATACCCTGAGATTCCTAGCCGAGCAGGGGGCAGAAAAGCTTGAAGACATCTTAGAAAAGTCTGAGCGTTATCAAAATGCGCTGGCTGAACTGCCGGCCATAAAACGTAAACCGACAGAGGAGCATTTTCGGAAAAATAATCTAGACCAGTCTTCTCATGCTTCTCACGCTTCCAACCCGAATAACCACCGATAAACTGGATCTCAAAACCCCCCTCCTGAAAAATTCAAGTTCTACAAAAACAAGTACCCCAACCACAGTAAGCAGTCTGATCAACCCGACCGCCCTACATGGCAGCGTGGCCAGAAAGGTCAAGGTGGCAAAGGGAGAACCCCTGAGCACGGGACTAATGATCAGAGTGAGCACACCGAGCCAAAACGCATCGGATGCTTATTAACAGTCTCGCAAGGTGGAATTATTGACAGTGATTCCCAACCTAACTCCGCCAATGCCGGTCCCAAGCCCGGATGAAAAAGGAGGAGGGCGGCCTGCATGGAGGCCGTAAGGAGGCAGCCCCTCCACCATGCAAAGGCACAACAGGCCAATCACCTGTTTGCTTTAAATCATGATTACGCGAACTACAAGAGAAAAAACCGGACTGATTCTAAAGGCGACGAACTGGAACGGACTACGGACTACGACTTATGGAACTTGGAACACAAGAAGTATAAATGGGAAGGAAGAGGAGCTGGTGGAAGAGATGAGGAAAGCAAAACTAGAAATCCTGGCTATAACGGAAACGAAGAAAAAAGGACAAGGAGTCATGGATCTCGATGGCAACACGTTGCTCTACAGTGGTGTACCCATATCTGAAAGGGCTAAAGGGGGCGTGGGTTGCATTGTGGCCCAAAATCAAAAAGATAGTATCAAGGGATGGAACTTTGTCTCGGAGCGCATTATGGTTGTAAAACTAAAAGAAGGAGAAACCATAGTCAACCTGGTCATAGTGTATGGGCCAAATGAGGATGAGAGAGCAGAGGTCAAGGAGGAATTCTTCGAGCTGCTTCAAAGGACAGTGGATGACTGCCTAGATGAAGTTATTATGCTCGGAGATTTTAATGCCAGAGTTGGAAATGACCATGCTAGATGGGGTGGAGTTATCGGAAGATATGGAGAAGATACTCTCAATGACAATGGAAAGCGACTCCTTAGATTCTGCAGTGAGCAGAATCTGATCATTACAAACACAAAGTTCCCCCATAAGCGCATACATGCATACACTAGATGTGAACCAACCAAGAATGAGAAGTCAGTGATCGACTATGCCATTGTTCGGAGAAGCTCATTCAGATATGTCCGAGATGCAAGAGTCTGGAGGGGGCCAGAGATTGGAAGTGATCACTACCTGCTAACAATCAAACGAACAACTGAAAGAGTTGCTCAGCCTAGGAACTGCCCAACATTACGCAAGAAACCAAGTAAACGAGCAGGAGAAATGAGCATTAGGACCTACAAGCTGAGAGAGCCAGAAATTAAGACCAGATATCAGGGGCTTATTGCTACAGCAGTGAGCAACACAGAAGAACGACCTGATGACTTGGAAACCCTCTGGAATAAATTCAAGGATATCATAAAGACAGCTGCTGCAGAAGCATGCGGTGAAGTCCGACTTGGGAACCAGAGAAAGAGGACACCTTGGTGGACAGAGGAAATCAAAGAGAAAATAAGAGAGAAGAAAATGGCATGGAAACAATACTTAGGAGCTAAAAACACAACAGGACAAATGGAAAAATATAGAGAATATGTGACACTCAGAACAGAAGCAAAGAACAAAGTGCTAGCAGCAAAACAGAAGTCCTGGGAAGAATTTGGAGAAAAGCTAGAAAAAGATGCACAAGAAAACCAGAAATTGTTCTATAAGACCCTAAAGAACATGAGGAAAGAAAAACAATGCCCTCTCAAATTTATAAAGGACAAGCAAGGCAAATTGCTTACTGCCCCGAAGGAAGTAATGGAAAGATGGAAAGAATATTTCTCAGAACTCCTGGATGGTGAGCATGATGAAGCATCAGAAATGATAACCACTGACACAGAAGAGGAAACCAATGATGGTGAAGATGACATAAAGATGGAAGAACTGAGGGCAGCACTAGAGAAAATCAAGATGGGCAAAGCAGCAGGGCATGATGGCATAACACCAGAAATGGTTAAGTACATGGGAGCATCAGGCGACCTATTACTCTTAAAGGTCCTACAGGCAGCATGGTGCAACAAGACCATACCAAAGGATTGGGAGATTGCCATCATAACACCAATTTTCAAAAAGGGTGACAATCGACAATGTGGAAAACATAGAGGCATATCCCTTCTCAGTGTCCCTGGTAAAATCTACTCTAGAATCCTAGAGCAGAGACTCCGACGCCTAGCTGAGCCACGATTGGATGAGGTCCAGTGCGGATTCCGAGCAAACCGAAGTACTCAAGACCTAATCTTCACACTCAGACAGCTGAGTGAAAAGGCCCTTGAGTATAAGAGTGAGATCCATTTTTGTTTCATAGATCTGGAAAAGGCGTTTGACAGGGTCCCCTGGAGCAAACTTTGGGACTGTTTGGCACGGAAGAATATTCCAGCACCTCTGATTCATGCGATACAGAGCTTCTACAAGTCTTGCAGAAATTATGCGAGGACAGCAAACCATAAGTCAAAAGAGTTCAGGACCACCACTGGTGTAAGACACGGTGATATCCTATCACCTTACCTCTTCATACTCCTTATGGACGATGTCATCAAGGCATGTAAGGAGAGAACAAGAAAGTATTCAGTGGGGTACTGGAAGATGAGACAGGTCTATATTTCGGAGTTGGCATTTGCTGATGATGTTGCCCTGATTGCTAAATCAGAGGCACATCTCCAATCCAACCTGCAAGTCTGGAAGGAAGAGCTGGAGAAGAGAGGGATGGTCATAAGCAGCTCTAAAACAAAATCCATGGTGATATCACGAGAAGAAAGAAAACATCAGATTAAGTTGGGAGAACAGGTCCTGGAGCAGGTCGACCACTTTAAATATCTCGGAGCTATTATAGACCGAAAGGGAGGCATCAAAGAAGAGTTGGCCACTCGAAAAGCAGCGGCTGGGAGACTTTTTCAGGCCATAAATCGTGGATTCCTCAGCAAGAAAGAGGTTGGTAAGAAAACGAAGATGGCTGTATACCGCTCCACCTATGTCCCAGTCTTGACATATGGATGCGAGTCGTGGGCAATGACTACAACCCACAAAAGCCAGATCCAAACCTCAGAAATGAGGTATCTGAGGAAAGTGGTTGAAGTAACAAGAAGAGACATGGTCCGCAACCAGACGATCCGTCAGGGCCTAGGATCCCATCCGCTGCAGACCCAAGTGGAGCAGTCCCGGCTGGGATGGTTTGGCTATGTCTGCAGGGTGGGAGGGGATCGGCTGCCACGACAGGCATGGGAAACGGAGAGCCAGGGGTCCAGACCTCCAGGACGACCCGGAGTCCGCTGGGAGGACAACATTGGACAATCTTTGAGGGACCGAGGACTAGAATGGAACCAGGCCAGGAAGAAGACAGCTGATAGAATGGTCTGGCGCTCTCTCTTCCAAACCTCTACACCTCATGGTAGAAGGGGAACGACTAAGTAAGTAAGATTCCCAACCTGTTGGGGATAAACCCTCAACGCGAGGTACTGTTACATTGAACGGTTCTCAAACTTCTTGTTTATTTGACACGGGGCTTTCGTATGATTGCATTGTTGCCAGAAACCTGGTTAAACCCGGTCACGAGACAGGAGAGACCGTCCAATTTTGGGGAGTTCGTAAGAATGATGCTCCTACAGCGCTTCCCATCGCATTGGTGGAGATCCACTCTGATTTTGTCAGAGGCATGATCAAAGCGGCTGTTATGGATGATCCCATCTACCCAGTCATACTTGGCGGGAGATACGTGTGTATCGGGAAACCGAAAGAGCCGATTGTGGCAGCAGTAACTACAAGAGGGCAAACCCAGAAGGAACGGGAGCCTGCGCCTAATTTGTTACCTATGGAACTTAAAGAAGCGCAATACAAGGACCCTACTTTGGCACCCTGCTTTAGGAAACTGCCCATGGCTAAGGAACCCAGACAGCACGGGGACTTTTTTTCTAAGGATGGCGTACTTTATCGCAGAACGGGCAAGCCTGACCAAGGTTACAACCAGCTCCTAGTACCGAAACAGTACAGAAGCCAAATCCTAGAAATGGGGCACTCTCTTCCCTTCAGCGGACATATGGGACAGAACGCCACAAACCAACGGATAACCACTCATTATTGGTGGCCAGGAGTAAATACTGATATTATCAGATATGTCAAATCCTGTGCCCAGTGCCAACGTGTGCCACCCAAGCAACGGACACCCCCAGTCTCTTTGGGTGAAATGCCAATAGTGGGTACACCATTCGAACGGGTTGTGATCGACATTTTAGGGCCTTTCGAAAGGACTAAAAGAAGGAACAGGTTTATCCTGACCTTAGTCGATACATGCACTTTATGGGCAGAAGCTATCCCGCTAACATGCGCAGATGCCAAGCATGTCGCAGAAGCCCTCGTGCAGATTTAAGTAGTAAACTGGCACAAGTGAAACCTGAAGATTGGGATCTTTGCATTCCGGCAGCTTTATTTGGCTACAGAGAATCTCCTCATACTTCCACAGGATTTCCGCCAGCTACGCTTTTATTCGGCAGACCCATTAAGGGCCCGCTTGAAGCCTTACTTTGGTCGCTGACAGACCAGAAGGCTGATGAGACAGTTGTCTCAGCCAGTAAATACGTATCGGATTTAAAGGATAGGTTGAAACTAGGATGGGACCTAGCAACGACAAACATTAAGCGAGCTCGCACAAAGCACGCTAACCGATTCAGGAAAGTCGCGAAAGAGAGAGAATTGGAAGCAGGAGAGAAAGTTTTGGTGTTACTCCCTACCGGAAACAACCAACTGAGGATCGGATGGCAAGGGCCGTTTACCGTCCTGGAAAAGATTTCTAAGGCTAACTACCAGATCTCTATTCAAGGAAAGGAAAAGGTCTTCCACTTAAATCTGCTAAAGAAATTCGTGGAAAGACCAGTGCCGACCTCCGACCATCTCCTGACGATCGCCAAAACTGACGAAGATGACGATAGTGGCAGGGAAACTCCACTGCAATCACAGGAAATCTTTGAAAAATGTCAGAAGCGGCGACGCTCTTTCAAGCGCGTGGGAGACATTCCAGAGAAAGGAAACTTTGGGAGTAGACTTGAGTAGGAATTGGACAGAGATGGAGGGGGAGATGAGAGGGAAGAAGACAGACACCCTGAAGCTACGGATATAGGAAATTAATTCCATAACGTAGACGTGGAGTGCTTCCATATCTTAAAGGGGGGACGTTCTGTCACGGAGAGTTATGTTCATTGAATTTTCTATATTTTCCTCTTCTTTTCTTCCACCCGTATCCTCTATTTTTATTATCTCTCTTTACCTTTTTCCTGTATTTTCGCATTCGTTCGTTGCGAAAAATATATTTCTTTCCCATCATCGTTTTTCTTTCTCATACTGACTAGTAACCTTATTGCGTCAGATGTCATTCGCGCAGTTTGACGAGAGGTGCGATTATGTCTCAGTCCATCTCAGACATAGGGCCGACCTATCGTATAGCTTTTTCACCTGTCACAGCGTTTTTCAGGCCGGTTTCTCGGAAAGTGGGAATATCGCCCTCTGCATTCGCACCTGACATGAGCGCTCACGGTCCGATAGTTAGACGGAGGCGTGAACCGTGCCAGATGCATTAGCACAGAGCAGACATTTGTCTGGGAGAGTCGCAACTGACACGCGCACTCTCGGTCAGTAGGTGGCAGTTACGACATGCGTTTAGGTGTTAAACGTATCGTTAAAGCCGGAAAGGGGAGAGCATTTCGTTTTACGAAATAAACGTTCACCTCTTTGTCTGTTTGATAGATATAACCAGAATGTTAAACTTTATTTTCATTCTCGCTCCTAAATTCGCAGTAGACAGGTCGCTCGGAACAGTATAAGCTGTATAGCGAAGTTTCTCAGAGTGTTTCGACAATTTTTCGAACTTCTAGACTTCCATAAATATAAGCATATAATTCTTAAGTTGTGCGATTACCTGTAGCTCTGTGTGAGGTAAAATATATTATTATCTAGTATTTTGTGAAGTGTTTAAAGTGTTAAATCGCTTAATTTCATATTTCACTAGTTAGATTTTGTGCAGAGTGCCAGATTTATATAGTCTGTATTATTTTCTAGTGAAGTGTTTCAGTGGAAAGCAGAATAAATTATAATTTCTAGCGTAAACAACAATGTAGCTATAATGAAGATAATTTTACTGCTAAATAATCAGACGAGAACAATATTTTCTAAACTAACTTATAAATGCTAGAAGCCTCATGAATGGTGACGGAATACGCACGTGTTCCTAATTCATGAGGATCGCTGATTTTAAAATATAACTTATTCCACGGGAAGGGTTAAACTATAAGACAAGCTATACGTTTGCAGTTTAAAAATGTACGTTATATTGAGTACATACTATGTAAAATATTTCATATGTATTTTTCTTTATTCAGTGAATACTGTGGTGCCCAAACTTTGCCAGCGTTCTAGTACGTGAACATTATCTGTAAAGAATTTAAGCACTTTCATTACATGAACTGTTACAGTAAATGAAGTAAAAGGCCTATCGCGCCAGAATTAATTCTTTCAGAAATAATACTTAAGTACAGATCAGCCCGCTGTGGTCAGTAACAGTCCGACAGAGTTTTGACTAGTATTGTGGTGACCAAATATAGTACCTTCCTGAAAGTAGACACCGATCTGACATTCCTTAATTCTCGAAACCTAAGCTAGTGACACTGTGCTCTGCTAACTTTCGTGCCTGGACAAATTTTATGTGACTTAACAGACATCCAAAAAATAAGAACACCCAAGGAATCGTACCCTGAGATAGAGATTTCAATACGTCTTGTTGGAACTGGGGATTTCTTGGTCGAGGCTGCATTCACGGGTCTGTGTGAAGGTCCTAGAATTTATTATGTTCCCAGAGGCAGCGAGCAAAGCTGTAAGTATAAATGTGCGCACATGGCCATGGCTGAATGAATCAGAGTGTACGCAGGTCTGAGTGTTATTTTACCGTTGTATTTTGGCACCTATTTGCTGTCATAACTTTCTTCATGCAAGTTTTTTTTTTTTTTTGCTAACAATATTTTCCCTTAAACTAGATTATAGTATCAGGTCTGGTCTTACCTTCAACGGGGAAAACTCTTAGACTCAAACCCTATGTATCTGTGACTCTTTGGGCTATCACTTATGTTCCTTATTTAACGGGACTGTGAGCTAAACATCGAGGGGAAGGATCTTACTGTGGGTCTATAAATTTTGTAGCATTTTTATTGACTTTATGACTATTTGTATATGCTTTGGTGTAATTTCTATGTGTTGTGAAGAAATTTTAAATGATAATTAAAGTTTCTCTTGAAATTAATCAGCGTGTTGGTCAGCTCGTTCTAGAATATCTATATAATCATTTGTTATAGTTTCCCACGTCTGTGTGTCTACCTGTCGTCACTTGAATGTGCGTGCACGTGAGTGGATATATATATATTTAATGTATATGTGTTAGACTGTCTGACTACTTTAGATCTGTCGTAGATGATAGGTGAGAGAGAGAGAGAGAGAGAGAGAGAGAGAGAGAGAGAGAGAGAGAGAAGATTTCCCGCTCTCAGAGACAGCCTCTATCACTATTCCACCACCTCACTCGTGGAAATCTATTTTGTATTTCTATCTCACGCTGTGACTATCACTCATTCCAATCTATTCAGAAGGGACCAACCCAAGTCTTAATTCTCCTATCAAAAATCTACGACAAGTACCATTCATACCTTAATTCATGAAGTGCTTTCATACATTATATAAGTCCTATTAAAACATGAATTAAGTGCTATTAATTGGTGTTTATTCATTCAGTAAACGCTATTCATACATCAATTAAGTTATATTCATACATTTATTAAGTGATATTTACACATTAATTAATTAAGTGCCTTTCATACATTCGTTCATTAATTTTAAATCATAAAAGTGTTGGGCTCGATATTATGAGCCAAGGTCCATCAATAAATATAGATAATATATAGTATAGAGAGGAGCCGCTGTAATTTATGCACAGGTCAAGGGAGCCGCGGACCAAAAAAGTTTGAAAACCTCTGATTTATACAATCTTTCAGTAAATACCATTTATAAAATCTTTCATTAAATACCATTTACACAATCGTTTATTAAGTACCATTTATACAATCGTTCAGTAAGTACCATGAATGCAATCTTTCATTAAGTACCATTTATACAATCTGTCATTAAATACCATTTATACAATCTTTAATTAAGTACTAATTATACAAGCTTTCATTAAGTACCATTTATACAATCTTTCATTAAGTACCATTTAAACAATTTTTCATTAAGTAAAATTTATGCAATCTTTCATTAAGTACCATTTATACAATATTTCATTAATTACTATTTATACAATATTTCATTAAGTACCGATTTTACAATCTTTCATTAAGTACCATTTATTCAATCTTTTATTAAGTACCATTTATACAATTTTTCTTTAAGTATCATTTACACAATCTTTTATTAAATACCACTTATACAATTTTTTATTAAGTACCATTTATACAATCTTTCATTCAGTACCATTCATACATTCAATAACGACGGGTTTGAGCGAAAATGTGTCTCTATCTTTTAAATGTGTCTTATACCTTGAATCACCAACTGTATATTCAATCTCTTCCTCCGGCACATTGTCAGTTTAACTAAGATATTTTTCTCTTAGTCTTCGTCTTCTTCTCGTCGTGTCGAATGTACCTGTTGTTACCTGATTCTGTAAGTGTCATGTTGTGTGTGTAAACGAAAGTTTTGTGTGTAAATGTCATTTTGTTTGTAAGTAAATGTTGTGTATAAATGTCAATTTGTTTATAAGTGACATTTTATGTGTAAATGTCATTTTGTTTATAAGTGAAATTTTGTGTATAAATGTGATTTTGTGTGTAAGTGACATTTTGTTTGTAAATGTCATTTTGTGTGTATAAAGTTATTTTGTTTGTAAGTGATATTTTGTACGTAAATGTCATTTTAAGTGTAAGTGGCATTTTGTGAGTGAACGTCATTTGTTTTTAAATGCCATTTTTGTCTAAGTGCCATTTTAAGTGTGTGACATTTTGTATGTAAATGTTATTTTGTGTGTAAATGCCATTTTATGTGTAAATGCCATTTTGTGTGTAAGTGACATTTTTTGTATAAATGGCTATTTGTTTGTAAATGTTATTTTTGTCTATGTGACATTTTAAGTGTAAGTGACATTTTGTGCGCAAATGTCATTTTGTGTGTAAAGGTCATTTGGCGTGTAAATATCATGTTGTCTACAAGTGACATTTTCTGTGTAAATGTCATTTTGTGTGTAAATGTCATGTGAATGCAAATGTCATTTTGTGTGTGAATAACATTTTAAGTGTAAGTGACATTTGATGTATAAATGTCATTTTGTGTGTAAATGAGATTTTGTGTGTAAAGGTCATTTTATGTGTAAGCGACGTTTTGTGTGTTATTGGAGCATATTGTGAGTAAATGGCATTTAGTTGGTATGCTACATTGTGTGTGTAAATGTCATTTTGTTTGTAAGTGACATTTTGTATGTAAATGTCATTCTATGTGTAAATGTCATTTGTGTGTAAATGTCATTTTTGTGAGGGTAGACATTTTAAGTGTTAGTGACATTTTGTGTATAAATGTCATTTTGTGTGTGTAAGTGGCCTTTTTTGTGTAAATGTCATAGTGTGTGTAAGTGCCATTTTGTGTGTAAATGTCATGGTGTGTGTAAGGGGTATTTTGTGTGCAAATGTCATGCTGTGTGTAAGCGACATTTTGTGTGTAAATGTCTTTTTGTGTGTGAATGATATTTTGTGTGTAAATGTCATGGTGTGTGTAAATATCGTTTTGTGTGTAAGTGACATTTTACATGTACGTGACATGTTGTTTGTAAATGTCATTTTGTGTGTAAATGTCATTTTGTGTCTAACTGACATTTTAAGTGTAAGTGACATTTTGTGTATTATGGAACATTTTATGGCATTTTCTTTGTATGTAACATATTGTGTGTAATTGTCATTTTGTGTGTATGTGACATTTCATGTGTAAATGTAATTTTGTGTGTACATTGTATTTCTGTGTGTAAGTCAAATTGTAAATGTAAGTGCCATTTTGTGAGTAAATGTCATTTTGTGTGTAAACGTCATTTTGTGTAAGTGTCATTTGGTGTCTAAGTGACATTTTAAGTGTAAGTGACATTTTGTGTGTAAATGTTATTTTGTTTTAAATGACATTTTGTGTATTAGGGAACATTTTGTGTGCAATTGTCATTTTGTGCGTAAATGTCATTCTGTGCGTAATTGTCATTTTTGTATAAGTGATATTTTGTGTAAATGTCAATTTATGTGTAATTGATATTTTGTGTGTGGTATATCGCGTGTAAATGTCATTTTGTGTAAAAAATCATTTTGTGTGGAAATGAAATTTGTGTGTAAATGTCATTCAGTGTTTAAGTATCATGTCGTTTATGTTATTGATAAATGCCACGTTTTTTACTGTCGAGATAATAAGTTGTTCTATTGCTCGTTAATGTAATAGATGTCTTATTGTTTGTAAATGCCATTTTGTTTGTAAGTATACTGTCATTTACAAGTGTTATTTCTAAATTCAATTTTAAATTTTTTTTTTTTGCTGTCGGGAGAATTTTCTTCCACTATGAACTGTAAATACCTCGGAGCAGAAATACACTGGAACGGAAGCATGAAAGAAGCTTTGGCTGGGAGACTTTTTCAGGCCATAAATCGAGGATTCCTCAGCAAAAGAGAAGTTGGGAAGAAAAAGAAAATGGCTGTATACAGCTCCACCTATGTCCCAGTCTTGACATATGGATGGGAGTCATGGGCAATGACTACAACCCACAAAAGCCAGATCCAAACCTCAGAAATGAGGTATCTGAGGAAGGTGGTTGAAGTAACAAGAAGAGACATGGTCCGCAACCAGACGATACGTCATTCATAGCCTTAACGCCAACCCAACCCCTGCAGACTCAAGTAGAACAGTCGCAACTAAGATGGATTGGCCATGTCTGCAAAATGGGAGAAGACTGGTTACCACGACAAGAATGGGAAACTAAGAGCCAGGTATCCAGACCTCCAAGACGACCAAAAGTCCGCTGGGAGGACAACATTAGACAATCTTTGAAGGACCTGGGACTAGAATGGAACCAGGCCAGGAGAAAGACAGCCAATATGATAGTATGGCACTTTCTCTTCCAAACCTCTACACTTCACGGTAGAAGAGGAACGACTAAGTAAGTAAGTCAAGTAAATTTCATGAACGTCACATCGCTTGTGCGCTTAAAAGCTGAGTCCAGTTTACTTCTAAAGTTCAAGCTGTGTTTCACTTGCATTTAAGCCCTTTGAAAAAAAAATATACCATCATCATCATGTTAATTTTCGTTCCTTATTCGTCTCGTGATTCAAGAATGGAGACACCACTGTAGCCAGCCCCTGGCAGGAAGCCTGCATCAAGCTGTCACATGACTCTTGTAGCGGAGGTTTCCGTGGTAGTTAGTTTTACATGATGAGGTTGGCAACCTCATGCACAAATTCATAGTAGTTGGCTTGTACGACATGCACGAGGATGTAGGGGTCCTATTCTTTTGTTATCTCTTCTGAGACTCCGTAAACGACACAGGATAATAATTTCATATTATTTATAACATTCTCAGTGACGTACTTAAAAAAAGGGAAGGGGTTGTGAGGGGATTGAAAAAAGTCTTAATCTCGAGAAACAAGAATATATTTTTGTGACTTTTACACGCCATAGTTTTAAAAAAAACGCATATACATATTTTACACCTTTGTGCGTTACCAGATTTCTAGGAAACCACATCTCTGTTGACCCCAAATACTTGTCCATTGTTTTGTTCATTGTCCAGGACTCACTTCCATGCAATAATAAGACTCAATGTAGGATTTAAGAACCATTTTCTGTGTGGTGTATGTGTTAATTTTCTTTCAGAAATAAGAAATATTACCAAGCAAGAAGGCAAAGATCGCTGTATAATGCTCCACCTATTGTCCAGACATGACTTAGAGAATCATTGGCAATTACCACAACCCACAAAAGCCAGCTCCAAACCTCAGAAATGATACCTGAGGAAGGTAGTTGAAGTAGCAAGACGAGACATTGTCCGCAACCAGACGATATGTCATGGTATCAAAATCCAATCCCTGCAGACCCAAGTAGAACAGTCCCAACTAAGATGGTTTGGCCATGTCTGCAGAATGGGAGAATATCGGCTACCACGACAAAGATGGGATACTAAGAGCCAGGGATACATACCTCCAGTGCGGCCCAGCGTTTGCTGGGAGGTCAACGACAGACACTCTTTGAAGGACCGAGGACTAGATTGGAACTAGGCTTGGAGGAAGACAGCCGATAGGATAGTATGGCGCACTCTCTGACTAACCTCTGCACACCAGGGTAGAAGAGAAACGACTATGTATAACCAGGTAATAAGAAATATTAATTAACTGAATGCAGTACTGTAAGCACTTAGCAGAATTGTATTTTAATTAATTTATTATTTAATTCCTCGTCTTCTTGCAGAAAAATGTCGGCAGCAGTGTTTGTCAGCTTATAATTTCTTCAGCATGTTCTTCTACCAAGCCAGCTCGTCCTACCTCGTAGACACTTATTTACCAAGCTGCTACTCCAAATGCCCACCAGGTAAGTTACAACAACAGCATCTGTAGAAGGCCAGAGCTACGAAAACAACAACCTCAATTTTGTGACGTAGTAGACAATTCTCATCTACAGCCTAGTAGTCAGCACCCCTTGCTGTCTAATGGGAGGAGCTTTTTTTGTCTCCGCCCCAAAAATAGGAAACAACTGCGCCAGACCTTACAAGTGGTAGTGGGTAGTTATATAGCAAAAGTAAAGAGAAGTAACGTATTTCCCGCCACATGTGATGTACCGGTCTATTAGACGCATCCATAAAACAACGAGATTTGTTTTTAACAACAAATAATGTATCAGGGCAACTTATCTATCTATCTATCTATCTATCTATCTATCTATCTATCTATCTATCTATCTATCTATCTATCTATCTATCTATCTATCTATCTATCTATCTATCTATCTATCTATATATCTATCTGTCTGTCTGTCTGTCTGTCTGTCTGTCTGTCTGTCTGTCTGTCTGTCTGTCTGTCTGTCTGTGTCTATCTATCTATCTATCTATCTATCTATCTATCTATCTATCTATCTATCTATCTATCTATCTATCTATCTGTCTGTCTGTCTGTCTGTCTGTCTGTCTGTCTGTCTGTCGGTCGGTCTGTCTGTCTGTCTGTCTGTCTGTCTGTCTGTCTATCTATCTATCTATCTATCTATCTATCTATCTATCTATCTATCTATCTATCTATCTATCTATCTATCTATCTATCTGTCTGGCTGTCTGTATGTCTGCCTGTATGTCGGCCTGTCTGTCTGCCTGTCTGTTTGTCTGTATGTTAGTCCACATCTCATCTATATGTCAACCTTTCTTTTCCTCTTCCGCTCGATATTGTCTATGTGAATAATTTGTTTTATACCCATGTAGTAAGAATGTACCTGCATAGCACTGTACTTTTGAAATATACTACTGGACAAAAGTTAAGGGCCGCCATTCAGTTTAGACAAGGTTTATATAATTGGCAAACTGTAAAGACAAGTGAAAATGTAATTAAAACTGAGCTCAGAGAAATGTGTATACATTTCTGTGTGCACTAGGTTAATTTTGTTTAAATGTCAAAAAACTGGGTCACTTTAACCCGCACGTGAAAATTGCCATTGTTGCTGCAAAAACTCTTGGTTTTTGCAACACGACCCACTAGTTCAAAAGGTGAAAAAGTGAGTTGAATTTGAATGCACGTGGAAAATGATCATCGGTAAAGAGTGTTCACCGTTGGTATGCAATAAATCAGTATGACAAGTGGTCGAAATGATCACTACATTAGCCATGCCACCAAGAAGTCTCAGCACTGTAGACCGTGGTCGAGCCATGGCATGGATTCAGGATGGTCAATCTGTTCGTCATGTTGCAAGACGTTTAGCAGTGTCCCACTCTACCATTCAGAGACTTCTTGAGAGATTTCAAGCTACCGGACATTTGGAAAATCGATCCTGCTCAGGAAGAATTATATAAACCTTGTCTAAACTGAATGGCGGCCCTTAACTTTTGTCCAGTAGTATATGTAATGTATTTGTTTGCTTAAATGTGATGATGTATATGATAATGAGCAGATATACAGTTTTACAGCGCGAAGATGTGTCCTGTTACAGAAGTGCGTAAGAAATTATCATTATTATTTCATTTTCCCTCAAGAATGTACGGATGTAAGCGAGAATGTGTTTATGTAATTTGTGTATTGATGTTAAATGACACATTCAAAAATGCAGATTAATTGTTGATGAACGCATGAGTGAGTGTCGGGATTCAGAATGAAAGATAAAGGGCTGGATGGTCGGACTGACCCGGTCTCCAATTCTTTACCCTTTTAAATAAAGTTATGTCCATCCATCTCTCCGAATGATTCTGTTCTTGGGTTAAGGATTGCAAAGAAATAACACCAAGTCTCACCTTCAATAGGAGACTGTCAAATACTTCATGAGTTCCTATCTATACCATGCCACCTAATCTGATTATGTTCGAATTCATGATTCACGGATGTATTTTTTTAAATTTAATTTTTGATTTTAATTTTTAATTTATTTTTATTAATTTTTTTTTAAATTAAAAAAAAAAATTTTTTTTAATTTTTATTTTATATAAAAAAAAATGTATTTATTATTATTTTTTACATTTTATTTTATTTATTTACTTATTTTTTTTTTAAATTTCATTTTATTTTATGTTATTGTAATGTTTGTTTATGACATTATGACAAATAATGAGAAAATTCAATTTTGATACCAACATCATAGATATCATTGAAGCACTATACAAGGACGCAAGCAGTGCTGTTTTTGCAAGCAATGACATTGGAGAATTTTTCAAAACAACTGTAGGAGTTCGCCAGGGATGTATCCTGTCACCAGTGCTCTTTAATATTATCTAGAACATATTATGCAGGAGGCTCTCTGCGATTATAAATCAACCATATCGATTGGAGGCCGACCTCTGTGTAATCTACGTTTTGCTGATGATATTGATCTGATAGCTGGAACAGAATCAGAACTTCAAGACCTTACCTCTAGACTGGAGAAAGTAACAAGAACGTATGGGATGGAAATTAATATAGAAAAAAGCAAGATATTGGTGAATAGCCATAAGAAACATGTTCCGACCAATATTACGTTAAATGGGCAAACGTTAGAAGAAGTTAACACCTTTAAATATCTCGGGTCCACTATATGTAGTGATGGAAGATCAAATAAAGAAATCAAGACAAGACTTGAGATGGCCTCAGCTGCCATGACAAGGTTGAATGTGATCTGTAAAAAGTAAATTCAGTTTTCCTGTGAAGATCAAATTATACAAATCACTTGTATTATCTTTTCTCTTGTATGGGTGTGAGGGCTGGACACACTGCAGATACGGAGCGAAGGATTCAGGCTTTCGCGCATAAATGTTATAGAAGAATTTTGCGCATTTGCTATAAAGAGCACAAAACAAATGTCTATGTTAGAGAGAAGATAAACACCTATGCAGGCCACCAAGAACCACTTTTGTCAGTAGTGAAACGTCGAAAGCTTGCCTGGTTTGGGCATGTAACTCGTCATGACTCCCTTTCGAAAACGATCCTCCAGGGAACAGTCGAAGGTAAACGGAGAAGAGGAAGGCAAAGAAAATCCTGGGCTGATAACATCAAAGAATGAGCAGGACACGGTTTTTCCACACTTGTACGCATTGCTGAGAATAGAGAGCAGTGGAGAACCATGTCTGCTGATGATTCCACCATGGCACCCCTACGACCCATGACGGGTTATGGGTTGAGATGAGATGATGAATGTTTGTTTAATGAAAAATACTTGATTTTGATTATGACTGCATACTGTAAACGTACGCTGTTATATTACCTTTGTAATGTTGCATGCCTTCATATTAATGCTTTAAGTAACATGGGAATGAAAGGATATAATATGCAAGATAAATGAGAGTGGAAGGGCAGAATGTTAGACGGGCCTGCGCGCCCAATTCTTAACCCTTCGAAAATAAAGTTCGTTCGTTCGTTCTGTCCGTCCGTCTATCTATCTATCTATCTATCTATCTATCTATCTATCTATCTATCTATCTATCTATCTATCTATCTATCTATCTATCTATCTATCTATCTATCTATCTATCTATCTATCTATCTATCTATCTATCTATCTATCTACGCCAGCATGTTAAGGACCTCTTCTTCATACTGCATATTCATTGGCAATAATTCTACTCTTTACAGAAATGTAGATTATGTATAAAACCTGATGACTCTCATTTGTGTGCTACTTGTTTCCATCTGTCAGTATCCGTCTCTTGTTGAAAAAAATAAATTCTGACTATTTCTACCCACGTTTCTATGTCACATGTTTCCCATGTTTCTAAGTGAATTTGAAAACAAGTAAGATGATGCGTTCACGTGAAATGAGTCAAACTCTTTAATCTACAGTTGTTGTTAACAACCAGCCTAGTACAACCACTACCACGACAACTACAACCACAACTACAACACCTGCTACCTTCAGAAATGCAAGTAAGAGTTCCATGAAGCGTTAGATTAAGTACTGTTAATCTTCATGTTCCTTGTTTGCTAACACTGTAGAACGGTCCCCTTACAGGAAGCCTGCATTAAAACAATCATGATTTATTGCAGCCGTGGTTTCAGTAGCGATTTGTTTAATTCTGATTCAATCTTTCAGTTCATTCATTGTATTTATTATTTGTATGATTGTCTTGTGTATTTTTCCTCCGCAAACCAAAAGGAGACTCGACATCTGACTCGCCTTGTAGACGAACAAGTAAAAAATGCACAGATAGCAGCAGAAATTGTTTGAGGATAATACTGCGTTGGTTAGCAGCCATTTTGAGGAAACCAGTTGATAGCATTGAAATGCAGTCCTTGATTTGGAACAACCCACAGTAAGAGAAATAATTGGAATTATAAAAACACACGAAGAACAGACCTGGTAACAGACATGAAAGCAATATATACGGTGTGCAAAAATAAAAAAACTCGAACGGATGGCGCAGGTCAGGAAAGCGTGAACATGTTGGAAGTCTTTCGCAGAGGCTGAGGAGCTGTGGTGATTTTAAAAATTGTGTCGTTTTTTAGAAGCACTCCACTTTCAACCCCAGAATGTGTCCTTCATAAAAAATGTCCACCTAGTTTTACATTGCGTCACGTGTTTTCATCTTGAGCCTGAAGGTACACGAAGATGAACGGCCTATTTAGTTCTTCGGGCGCTTAAAAAAGTCAATCCAATGAAGTTGTAATAAACTGGACAGGAATTTAATGGCCACAGGAGAATTAATGCCATCGTCAGTGCATGCAAAACATAATTAGTTCCCATAATGTTTTGGAGTGTTGATTGCTCGTTTTTATGACTTTTATAGTTCTAAATTGTGAGTACACATAATTAATATTAGTAAGTAATGTTATCAGAACTGATATTATTCTTGCATACAAACATAAGATACATCTTCCACAGCTTGTGGTGTTCAAACCTCTAACAGATATCGCATTGTTGGAGGGACGGACGCCGAGGAGTGTGAGTTTCCTTGGATGGTTGGGGTGACAGTAAATTCTCTTTTTTGCGGCGGGGTGATTCTGGACCTGCGTCACATACTCACAGCTGCCCACTGTCTGAAGGACAGGTAAATTTTTGATTTGACAAATAATCAAACTATGTCATCAGAGCAGGGTCTAAGGATTGTTCAGAGTGGTACGGGATTTCGTGATGGCGCGCACCCCCTTCCCCCGAGCTATTCAGTGATATTTCCTTACTTAGTCGTTCCTCTTCTACCGTGAGGTGTAGAGGTTTGGAAGAGAGAGCGCCAAACTGTCCTTTCGGTTGTCTTCCTCCTGGCCTGGTTCCATTCTAGTCCTCGATCCTTCAAAGAGTGTCTAATGTTGTCCTCCCAGCGGACTCTGGGTCGTCCTGGGGGTCTGGATCCCTGGCTCTTACCTTGTAGTTTCCCATGCTTGTCGTGGTAGCCGATCTTCTCCCATTCTGCAGACATGGCCAAACCATCTTAGTTGAGACTGTTCTACTTGGGTCTGCAAGGGTGGGGTTTTTAGGCCTTGAAGTATCGTCTGGTTGCGGACCACGTCTCTTGTTACTTCAACCTACTATTACTCGGATACCTTCTGAGGTTTGGATCTGGCTTTTGTGGGTTGAAGCCATTACCCATGACTCGCATCCATATGTCAAGACTGGGACATAGGTGGAGCGGTGTACAGTAATCTTCGTTTTCTTACCAACTTCTCTTTTGTTGAGGAATCCTCGATTTATGGCCTGAAAAAGTCTCACAACCGCCGCTCTTCGGGTAGCCAACTCTTCTTTTGATACTTTCTTACGAGACCAAATTCCACGATTTTGAATTGGATCACACTTTAAAATTCGCAAGATGTTCACGGTAGCGTTTTTTTAAAACATGATATATTTTTATTTATGTTTTTAATCTTATGGTGGGTATTTATTTTCCTTATTCATATTCAGTTACAGAGAAGTCGTCAGAACTGGTGAATCTACTGTTTGATCATGCCGGGGTACGCAACAATGAGCGAGCTGACAGATTGACCTCCAGAGCACACAAAGTGGGGAGATGGATGTGGATAAGGGATAGATATTACGAACAATTAATGATCGACTGTTAGAGAATGGCACTGAAATAGATGAATCAACAGGGCTAAGACTCTTAGAATTTAGCATCAAATTTACGACCAGCAGGGATGGACGTATGGGAGGATGCATCTGTCGTATGTAATATAGCGCTCGCTACATGAACAATTAGCATTGAAACCCTTCGATATTTGCTGAAAGAGACTGAGCTCATATGGGTTTGTCCGGAGTGCATTGATGTCGATTCTGATCAACATTAACAATGACATTTGAAACGCACAGTGTGTTGTTTTTGGCAAAGGAATAATATAGGTACACAGTAATAGAGCCGCAGTAGCATAGTGGTTAGTGCACTGGCTTCCTAGCTGTAGTGAAATGGATCTGTGTAAACCCCACGCTCAAACTTCCTGCTTAAAAACCAGTTCGCGTATTTTTTTTTAAATTTATAAATAACTACAATATTTGAAATTTGTCTGAGGGGCAAAGTCCATTTACCGCTAAAAATTTAACTAGAGAATTTGAATTTTTCTACTACCACAGGTTAAAAGTTACTACCCCCATACACATACACACACACCCATCCTAATATTTATCGAAGGACGTAGTCAAAATTAATAACCAATCAAATTGTTACCTCGTTTTTGTAGAGTCAAGGGAAAAATTTGGTTATAGTGGCAAAAATGCCGATTCTGTGTTTTTGACCAAAATTAAATAACTTATTTCTCAATAACTAAAGGGAATTAGAATGAAAGGGATATCTTGAATTATAGCGCTGATATTGATTAATATATTAACATAAAGATTCCCACTTAATAAAATTATCTTGACTTAGAAAAATTTAATTTACTGATAGTTTAGATCAAGGTAGACCTACAATTAATTACAAAAGAATTACCCAGACGAAACTGTTAAGGAATAACCAAAGGAAAATTAGATAGAACGAGAGAGGTAAATTGGCCGTTTTATTATCACTTTTGATATTTGAAATCGGTCCATAAATAACGGAGATATAAAATACCCAAATGTAATCAGACGAACGAACACACTTAGAATCGCTCCAGTTATAATCCAAAAATAGTTAGTTTTTTTACTCGACTTCTGATTGGTTAGGGGTAGGGTAATAAAATTTACAACTACTTGAAAAATCAGGCCATTGTAGTTTGAACCGCCATTTGAAAAACTAACAAGCACTGCCAAGTTGAGATCAGCGGGAAAGCCTTGTGACCAAGCTTTTGCCGTCTGGACGATAAAGCAGTCTGAAAACCTATTTACTGCTAGTCAAGCTTGTGCATGTGTTATTATTCTTTACTTGAGGGTGGTATTACCAGTTACAAAGTTGTTGCAGTAAACCTGGAGAAGACAGAACCTGTGGGCAGTGAATGCTTACAATATACCTGGAAGCTACATGCTGTATCTTCATCCAGGAGGCAACACTATTTGATTGATCTGGTAGATTCTGGAACCAAAAGCATCAGACAGGCTGACGAGATAAGTCCCTTAGTACGGGCACATGATAGTTTATTGCAATTCCATCCACAACAATAACAAGAATTTCCTGGGGAATGATGTAAAGAACAGACTCTCCAATAATAGACTAGTGTTAATGTCAAGCATTGAATCAGACTGTGGGGTACCCATTACAGTGACCTTTTTGATTGTTAAAAGTCATGGACAGTGTTTCCAACTTATTTATTTATATTATGTAAATAAAAGTTTTCTTGATTTGACAATTCCTGTCCCAAAAGAGTGAGGTACAGGAAAAATAAATTGTATATATATCCCTTTATATATCAAAACGTACACACAGTTTTACTTACTTGATTTTTATTGAGTTAAAGTTCTGTTTGAAATTATTCATTCCTCATACTAAATACATTACCCTAGACACGTAGCCACATAACACAACAGAGATTAATGTACACTGGGTGAGATCAGAAGAGGTAGCGGATAGGGACCCTGAGAAATACATCATCATCACTCTTATTCAGGGAACTTACATAGCTTGACCTCACCGTGTTAACCTTTAATTTTATTAACATCAAAACCTCTTATCACACTAGCTCAGTGGTCTATGGTTCGATCCCCAGTTGAGGTGGGATGTTTTTAGGCCGCAAACGGCTCCTGGGTCGACCCAGCCCTAGTTGGGTACCAAAGCAACTTCTGGGAAGGTTAAGGCGGTCGGCGTGATGCTGACCACATCACCCTTAGTGTGCCGATGGTCGAGAAAATATGGGCCTAACACCATATTCCTAATATGCCTCAATAGGCGTGTAACGGGATCCTTGGCCTTTTTATTACAGTAATAGAAAAATGTATATTTGAGAAATGAAATAAATATAATATTACCATGAACATATATCGTTCTCCGAAACAATCCAGTTTAAATTCAGTATGAATGATCCAAGATACTACCGTATGTGGGGTGACATTTCACAACTGTGACAACTTGCCCAATCTTCTCTTCATTTTTATTATTATTTACGGGACATCGTTTTTTCTCATCCTCAATGCATGATCGCAAAGTCCCGGGAATTGTCACTTGCGGAAAATCTCCTAGCGTTCGGTATTTTCTGCTCGCTATTTTTAGATACGACGTCATTGTTGACCAATGACCTCGGTAGCGAGAAATCCGTTTTAATTTAGAACTGCTTGAACTTGGGAGAACCAGTTTAGGCCATTTAGGAAGACATCACGTGACTTTTAACATTATTGATTGGAGCGTCTAAAACGAGGCTAAGGTCACATGATGCACGCTACGGATCACGTGTCCAAGCGGAAATGACCCGCTAAAAGGCGGCAAAGCCAGCATTTTGTCACTTGCCCAGGAACCCTCAAGAAAGCTAGGTCTAAGCCAGATCGGCGAATTCTCGCATTAAAAGCACTGAAGCCACGTGTCTAATTGCGGGTTAGCGTCCATCTTTGAGTAGTCTATGGTGGAGCCTTGCACGACAGTCCAATCTCAGCGCAGAATACGGAGTCGAGCACAGAGAAGGCAAATCCGAACCATTCAAGACCTACCTGGGGCAACGTCAGGAGACCGGAGAACTAACCACACTTCACTATCAGCCGGGGGCTGAAAAGCTAAGTCCACGAAAAAGGGAACTCACTACATCAATGCCTAGTTTAGTCATCCATGATGAAAAACACTTGAATTGTGAGACACATAATACATACAGCAGACACTAATTCCATCGACAATACTATCATTCACCATCTATTCATTTTATTGCAATAAACCAATTGGGTGTATATACTGTACCCCACGCTTTGTTCCTTCCATTAGATGTTGAATATTGTCTATGTTTATCTTCCTTTATAAGGGAGGGGGGGGGGGGGGGGCTCGTAAAATATAATATAAATTAAAGAATAATAATAATAGATAACTGAGAAGGGGACGACGGTAGCGAGAGACCAAATATCTCCTTACAATCTTTTCCAGACCTGTCGAGTTAGGAGAATTTACCCTCTTCGTCACCCTTCGGAAGTGGGAAAACCCAGCAGGGATTCCTTGAGCCAAATCTTCCACATCAGATCTATTATTTCCTCTAAATAATTCTCTTATCCTTTAAACGCTACGTGACAACAACGAAACAGTCTTCAACTGTGAGCCCATCTGCCCACAGAACTCGCTCAATCAAGTCAGAGTAAGAAAAATCATCTCCTTACTTACTTAGTCGTTCTTCTTCTTCCTTGGGGTGTAGAGGTAAGCCAGAGAGAGAGCGCCATGCTATCATATCAGCTGTCTTACTTTTAACATTGTTCCATTCCAATCTTTGGTCCTTCGTGGATTGTTTGATGTTGTCGTGGATTGTTTGATGTTGTCGTGGATTGTTTGATGTTGTGCTCCCAGCGAACTCTGGGCCATGCTCTGTTCCAAATTAGTAATCTTGTCGTACCACGCCAATCCTTCTATTTTACTCAAGCAACCATTTATGAAAGTCTGAAGCTTTTTGTTTGTTGTGTTTATTGTTATCCATGTTTCGGAGCCATACTATAGGCCTGACTTGATATCTGAGTTGACGATTGTGATTTTGTCCTGACTTGAAAAGCCGAACTGAATTATTAAACGTAATTTTTAATATGCTAAACCTTATTAAAATACTTTACGTTTCGTCAAGCTAATTCGCGCACCTGGCATTTCTACCGAGGAGAAATGATTTTATTGGAAATAAGGTACCTGAGGAAGATGGTCGGAGTAACAAGAAGGGATATAATCCGTAACCAAACGATACGTCGTGCACCAAAACGAAACCCCTGCAGTCCCTATCAGGATGGTTTGGCCATGTCCGCGGATTGGACAAGACCGGCTGTTTCTACTACTATTACTTTTATTACTACTACTATTACTTCTACTACTATTACTTCTACTACTATTACTTTTACTACTACTCCTACTACTACTATTACTTTTATTACTACTACTATTACTTCTACTACTATTACTTCTACTACTATTACTTTTATTACTACTACTATTACTTCTACTATTATTACTTCTGCTACTATTACTTTTACTACTACTCCTACTACTACTATTACTTCTACTACTACTATTACTTCTAATAATTTAACTTCTACTACTACGATTACTTCTACTTCCATTACTTCTACTACTACTGTTACTTCTACTACTATTACTTCTACTAATATTACTTTTACTACTACTATTACTTCTACTACTATTATTTCTATTACTAATACTATTACTTCTACTGCTATTACTAACATTTATTCTAGAACTATTATTTCTACTACTACTGCTGCTACTATTAATTCTACAATATTGCTAATACTACTATTACTTCTACTACTGCTACTACTATTACTTTTACTACTACTAATATTTCTACAACTACTACTACTATTACTTCTGCTACTACTACTATTACTTCTACTACTACTTCTTTACTTCTACTACTGCTACTACTAACAATTCTACTAATATTACTTTTACTACTACTGTTATTTCTACTACTACTATTACTACTACTACTACAATTACTACTAATACTTCTACTACAATTACTCCTACCACTACTATTACTTCTACTACTACTGTTATTTCTACTACTACAATTAATTTTAATACTATTGCTACTTATACTACTATTAGCTCTACTACAATTCTTTTTCTACTACTATTACTTCTACTGCTACTATTATTTCTACTACTATGACCTCTACTATTATTACTACTATGTCTTCTACTACTACTACTAATACTTGTACTACTGGTACTACTACTACTGTTACTTCTAGTACTTTTACTTCTACTAAAATTACTTCTACAACGACTACTATTACTTCTACTAAAATTTCTTCTTCTACTACGATTTCTTCTACTAAAATTACTTCTACTCTACTACTATTACTTCTACTACTATTACGTCTACTACTACTACTATTTATACTACTATTACCTCTACTACTACTACTATTACTTCTACTACTATTACTATTACTTGTACTTCTAATACTACTACTACTTCTACTAGTACTGTTACTTCTAATACTATTACTTCTACTAAAATTACTTCTACTACGACTACTTTTACTTCTATTAAAATCTCTTCTACTACTACTATTTCTTCTACTAAAATTACTTTTATAGTACTACTATTACTTCTACTAGAATTATTTCTACTCTGCTACTATTACTTCTACTAAAATTACATCTACTATTACTACTATTACTTATGGTAATATTACTTCTACTACTACTACTATTACTTCTAGTACTATTAAGTGTACTAAAATTACTTCTACTACTCCTACTATTATTTCTACTAAAATTACTTCTACTACTACTAATATTACTTCTACAACTACTGTTACTTATAATACTACTACTACTTTTATCTCTACTGATACTACTAATTATACTACTTCTAATACGTCTACTACTTCTATAACACCTTCTGCTACTATTATTTCTACTTCTAGTATTTCTACTACTACTACTATTACTTCAACTACTACTACAACTATTTCTTCTACTACTACTATTACTTCTAGTAGTACTACTATTTACTCTAGTTAGACTTAGTGTAGGAGAGAAGAAGGTACTATATTTGGATATTAGAAATCTGATTATA
Source organism: Oreohelix idahoensis (assembly GCA_024509875.1). NCBI lineage: Eukaryota > Metazoa > Mollusca > Gastropoda > Stylommatophora > Oreohelicidae > Oreohelix > Oreohelix idahoensis. The sequence goes on along the minus strand of JAMPIV010003987.1, from coordinate 260,499 downwards.
TTTTCTTGAATAAGTACACCACATGTCCAAATTACAACCCATCAGTGATTGAACGGGATACTTTATTTAAAAAATAGTACTACTACTATCACTTCTAGTAATTCATCGGTTATTTCTACTACTACTATTACTTCTTTTACTATTACTTCTACAATCATTACTACTACTACCACTACTAGAACCACTACTAGAACCACTACTACTACCACTATCACTACTAATACCACTTCCACTACTGCTTCCACTACTACTACCACTACTACTATGATTACCATTACTATTACCACTACTACTAGTATTAACACTACCATTACCACTACTACTACAACTTACTTACTTACTTAGTCGTTCCCCTTCTACCGTGAGGTGTAGAGGTTTGGAAGAGAGAGCGCCAGACCATTCTATCAGCTGTCTTCTTCCTGGCCTGGTTCCATTCTAGTCCTCGGTCCTTCAAAGATTGTCTAATGTATTCCTCCCAGCGGACTCTGGGTCGTCCTGGAGGTCTGGATCCCTTGCTCTTTGTTTCCCATGCTTGTCGTGGTAGCCGATCTTCTCCCATTCTGCAGACATGGCCAAACCGTCTTAGTTGGGACTGTTCTATTTGGGTCTGCAGCGGATGGGATTTTAGGCCTTGACGGATCGTCTGGTTGCGGACCATGTCTCTTCTTGTTATTACACTTTTCTCAGATACTACTCATTTCTGAGGTTTTATTACCTTTTGTGGGTTGTAGTCATTGCCCATGACTCGCATCCATATGTCAAGACTGGGACATAGGTGGAGCGGTATACAGCCATCTTCGTTTTCTTACCAACCTCTTTCTTGCTGAGGAATCCACTACTACAACTACTACTGTTATTACCACTACTATTACCACTAATACTACCACTACTACTTCTACTACTACAATTTTTACAACTGCTATTACCACTACTACTACTACAGTTATTATCACTTCTATTACCACTACTACTACTACTACCACTACTATTATTACCACTACTATTACCACTACTACTACCACTACTGCTATTATTACCTCTACTATTACCACCACTAGTATTATTACCTCTACTTTTACTACTACTACAACTACTATTACCACTACTACTACCACTTCTACTATTATTACCACTTCTATTACCACTACTACTACTATTACCACTACTACTATTATTACCACTACTATTACCACTACTACTACCACTACTACTATTAATACCACTACTATTACCACTACTACTACAACTACTGCTATTATTACCACTTCTATTACCACCACTACTACTATTATTACCACTAGTACTACAACTACTACTACCACTACTACCACCACTAAAACTACTATTACCACTACTATTACCACTTCTACTATCATTACCACTACTATTACTACTACTGCTATAATTACCACTACTACTACTACTACCACTACAACTGCCACTACCACTACTATTACCACTACTACTACCACTACTACTACCACTACTACTACCTCTACTACTACACCTACGACTACTACTACCAGTACTCCAATTACTTCTACTACTACTATTACTTTGACTACAAGTGCTACTATTTCTACTATTACACTACTATTGCTGCTACTTTTACTACATCTACTATTACGTCTACTACTACTCTTCTACTGCTGCTACTATTGCTTTCATCGTTAGTATCCACTGTTCTTCATAACTAATGTTTTATATAAGCTCTCTCTGACTTTCTTCTTCTCCTTTAGGATCACTGGAGTCATCGCAACGACTGCTCAGGTGACGGTTCGAGTAGGATCTTCGCAGATGTCTCGTCTGGAAGTTTACAGAGTTGAAAGGATAGATGTAGATGAGCGACATGTCCCTCATATTAATGGTAAGATTTCTATTATGATAAGCTTTATGCTACGCTGTTACACAAATATTTCGGCAGCCCATTGTTTTAAAGATGTAGTTAAAAAGGTAAAGCAGTCCCATAGGATATACTGCCGTTGGTGAGGGTAAATGTTAGAGATCTGACATTAGTAGGTCCAGCATCGACAGGTTTAGTGATCAGTTCTCTTCCTCGCTGCCTTTGCTTTACCTAATTGAAGAGCAGAGTTAGTTACCCATTTAAAGCTGGGTAGACTGAAGCCCTGGTGTTTCGAACCCGGTACCTTTGCCAAGTGAGGCAAGCGCGCTCTAACTACGCAATCAGTCTGACGCTCAAAGATGTAGGTAAACTAACAATGTATAGAAGAGGTGTTTGTCTTCTGTTTACCTTTAGTAGCACGAGTATCAGCATAAGTTGTTATAGTGTTGGTAGGAATAGTACTTGAGTTTGTCTCTTCTTTCTTCTACTTCTGTCCTTAGCCACCGACCGTCAAAGCAGTCAGTGGCCATTACGCCTAGTGGCGTCTTAGGGCAACAGCAGATAGGTTTTCTTTGCCATTGTTTCCCATCACGCCTAGTGGCGTCTTTAGGGCAATGGCAAATCAACCCATTTGCCGTTGTTTCCGTAATCGAAGTGTCTGGCAAACGGGTGATCAGCCCGTTGGTACTTGAGTTTGTGGTAGTGGAAATATGAGTATTCAGTGGGGCACTGGTAGACAATATGAGTAGTGGTAGTAGTAGTGGCTGTACTAGTAGTGGTAATAATAGTAGTAGGGGTAGAAGTAGTGGTATCAGTAGTGGTGGTAGCAGTAGTGGTAGTAGTAGTGGTAGTAGTAGTGAAAGTAGTAGCGGTAGTAGTAGTATTGGTAGCAGTAGTAGTGATAGTAATAGTGGTAGTAGTAGTGGTAGTAGAAGTGCAGTAGTAGTGCTAGTAATAGTAGTGATAGTAGTAGTGATAGTAATAGTAATGATAGTAGTAGGTGTAGTAGTGGTAGTAGTGGTAGTGATAGTAGAAGTGGTAGTAGTCGAGGTAGTTGTAGTGGTAGTAGTGATTGTAGTAGTAGTGGTAGAAGTAGTGGTAGTAGTAGAAGTGATAGTAGTAGTAGTGGTAGTAGTAGTGATAGTATTAGTAGTGATAGTAGTCGTGGTAGTAGTAATGATGGTAGTAGTGATAGTAGTAGTGGTAGTAGTAGTGGTTGTAGTAGTGGTAGTAGTAGTGGTAGTAGTAGTAGTGATAGAACTAGTGGTAAAAATAGTAGTAGTAGTATTTGTAATAATAGTAGTAGAAGTAGTAATGGTAGTAGTAGTAGTAGTGGAAGTAGTAATGCTAATAGTAGTGGTAATAATAGTAGTAGTAGCGGTAGAAGGAGTGGTAGTAGTAGGTGTAGTAGTAGAGATAGTTGTAGTAGTGTCGTTAGTAGTAGTGGTAGTAATGGTAGTAGTAGTGGGAGTAGTGGTAGTAATGGTAGTAGTAGTGGGAGTAGTGGTAGTAATGGTAGTAGTAGTGGGAGTAGTGGTAGTAACCATAGTAGTAATAGAGGTAGTAGTGGGGTTAGAAATAGTAATTACAGGGGGTAGTTGTAGTATTAGTAGTAGTGATCATAGTAGTAGTATTGAAGTAATATGCCTGTTATTAGCAGTAGTATTAGTATAAGCAGGATTAGTCTTAATATGGATACTTGTAGTCCTAGTATTAGTAGTAGTAGTAGTAGTATTAGTATTAGAAGAAGTAGAATTAGTATTAGTATAATAAAAAATAATAATAATAATATATAAAATAGCCCCTTTAGACATAACTGACTATGGGAATGCGCCCCTGAGATGGTAGCCCTCAGCTGCTTATTTTCCTGGTGTTCCTTTTCGACGTTTTCTCCTCCCTTCTGCTTGTCGTGAGAGCTTCTTTTGCCCAATCTTAGGTGGCGCCGTAGAAAGCATCGCTACTTGGTGCGATCGGCAGCTTCATCCTCCCAGGCTGCTGGATTTAAGTACAGTGCCATCATGTCTCTCTTGCACACATCTTTGAACCTCGTCTGTGTTCGCTCAACTGTTGTTTTTCCATCTGTCAGTTTTCCGTAGATGATATTTCAAGGGATGCAACCATCTTCCATGCGGCGTACATGGCCAAGCCAGCGTAGTTTGCGCTCTCTAAGCAGAGTATACATGCTTTGAAGTCCGGCACGTGACAAGACCGCGACATTTGTCACTTTTTTCTTCCACGAAATACTGAGGTGTGGCGAAGACACCGCAAATGGAAGGTATTGAGCCTTCTTTCTTGCTTTTGTCCATGTCTCGCTGCCATATATAAGTGTAATGGTGACGCTGGCGCTATATACCGCAGCTTTGGTATTCGTTGTGAGTTTGGAGTTTCCTAAAACACGCGTTGTGAGGCTGGCAAAGGTAGCTGCAGCTTTGCGAATGCGGCTGTCAATGTCTGTGTCCGGAGAATTTTTGTCGTTGATGGTAGACCCCAGGTATATAAAGTGGCTTTTATGGATTGTAATCATTGTTCATGACTCACATTCATAAGTCAAGACTGGAACTTAGTTGGAGTGGTATACATCCCTCTTCGTCTTCTTATCAGTTTCTCTTTCTTTCTGAGGAATCCTCGATTTAGGGCCAAAACAAGTCTTCAAGGTGCTGCTCATCGGGTAACCAACTCTTCTAAGATGGTTGACCTGCTCCAGGACATGTTCTTCCAGCATAATCTGATGAATATTATTTTTCCTCTCGTGATATCACCATGGTCTTTGTTTTGGAGCTGCTGATGTCCATCCCTCTCTTCTCCAGCTCTTACTGCCAGACTTGCAGGTTGGATTGAAGATGTGCCTCTGATTTAGCTATCAGGGCACCATCTTCTTCTTCTTTCTTTGATCCATAACCGCCAACCGTCAAAGCAGTCAGCGGCCATCACGCCTGGTGGCGTCTCGTAGGGCAGCAACAAATTGATTCCACTTTGCTCGGTCGGCGGCCATCTTTCGTACAGTGCCCCAACTGTGGTTCATTCTTTGCATCTCAGCTTCCACAGTTCTCCGCCAAGTTGTTTTTGGTCGGCCTCTCTTTCGCTTTCCCTCGGGGGTCCATAGCATAGCTGTTCTTGCGATGGTATCAGGGTCCCTTCTGAGGACATGGCCAACCCAACTCCAGCGTCTGCCAGCTATGATGGTGTGCATGTCTTCCTGGTTACTCCGAATAAGTAGTTCTTGGTTGCTGATGGTGTTTGGCCAAAAGATTCGGAGAATTTTCCTTAGGCAGATTGTGTGGAAGGAGGTCAGTTTCGACATTTCCTTCTCTGTTACTCTCCAACATTCCGCACCATAGAGAAGCACAGAAAGTACACAGCTCTCATACAGTCTTAATTTGGTGTTTGTGCTGTACTGGGAATACTTCCAAATGTTGTTGAGAACAGCAAAGGCTGTTCTCGCTTTATTCATTCTGTTGTTAATGTCCTTGCTTGTTCCGCCGTCAGGTGTTACTATGCTTCCTAGGTAAGTAAATGTGTCTGTCTGTTCTAACTTCTGGTTCCTTACTGTTATTGGCTCAGGATTGCCCACATTTAGTGTCATGACCTCTGTCTTCTTCAAATTGATGTTCAGGCCAACCTGCTGGCCATACTTATTCAGTCTATCGGTTTTGTCTTGAATGTGTTGGTGTGAATGCGCGAGTAGTGCAATGTCATCTGCATATTCCAAATCTTCCAGTGTAGAAAACGTTGTCCATCTAATTCCTCTTGGACTGTCCTCTGTTGTCTGGCGCATCACCCAATCTATGACTGTCAAAAATAATGTTGTTGATAAGGGGCATCCCTGTCGTACTCCTGTTTTCACTTCGAAAGTTACATTGCTCGATCCAACACTGCACGTAAAGTTAGAATAGAGGCTTTTTATAATGGAAACAATGCGGCTGGGAATTCCATAAGCCTTCAGAATTTTCCATAGGCTGTCCCTGTGTATGCTGTCGAAAGCCTTTTCAAAATCAACAAAGTTAATGTACAGCTGTCTCTGCCATTCTGAGCACTACTCTATAATGTTCCTGAGAGCAAATATATGATCTGCACATCTTCTGTTCTTCATGAAGCCCGCTTGTTCTTTCCTCAGTTTATGGTCAACTGCTTTTGAAATTCTCTGGATGATTATCCTGCCTAGTATTTTGCTGGGAACTGAGAGGAGGGTAATTCCTCTCCAGTTGTTGCAGTCTGCAAGGTCGCCCTTCTTGGGCAATTTGACAATTATTCCTTTCCTCCACTCTGTTGGTGTTGTCTCAGTTTCCCAGACTTGTGCAAATAGTGGTTCTAATAGTTCTGCTGCTAGTTCAGGGTCTGTCTTGAATAGCTCAGCATTCAGATTGTCGTGACCAGGCGCTTTTCCATTTTTTAGCCCTTTGATAGCTGTGATAATTTCTTCTTTTCGTGGAATGTCTGTATTTACGTCTAAGTCACTTTCAGCCTCAGGAACATTCAGCTGAGTCTCTGGTGGTTCCTTATTCAGTGTTTCTCTGAAGTGCTCTGCCCATCTTGTTTCCTGCCCCTGTGCTGTGGTGATGAGATTTCCTTGCTTGTCTCTTACTAACGTTATGTTGTTTGCACCTCGTTTTCCACTGATAGTTTTAGTTATTTTATAAACTGTGCTTTGTTTATTTCTCAGTGCTGCCTCTTCTGCCTGTCTTGCAAGGTCATCCAGAAATGTCCTTTTGTTAGCACGGGTTTGACGTTTTACTTCCTTGTCCAGCTGACTGTACTGTTCACTATATATTGCCTTTAACCTGGGAGACTTAGCTTCTGTTTTCTTTCTTTTCATTTCCTTTCTCTTCGCTATGGTGTTTAGCGTTTCTGGTGTTATCCAGTCTTGGCTCTTTCTTTCCTGGAATCCCAAGCATGACTTGCTGCTTTCTTTGTATATTGTTGAGATGGTGTTGAATTTCTGGTCCACATCGTCGGTCTCTGTTCTTTCCTGGCTTTTGGTAATCAGATAACGTCTCTTTACGTCGACCACGAACGCTTTTCTGGTGAGGGGGTCCTTAAGTTTCGTGATGTTATATCTTTTCTGTTTGACTGCAACTGGTCCAGCAGCTCTGAGTTTCACCCTCAGTCTTGCTACTACTAGGTGATGATCACTTCCCACATTTGCGCCTCTTCTTACTTTCACGTCTTGTAGTGCATGTCTCCATCTGCCATTGATCATTATGTGATCTATCTGGTTTTTGTCTCGTCCTTTTGGTGATTCCCATGTTAACGTGTGCACTTCTTTGTGTGGAAAAAGTGTTCCTCCAATGACCAGGTTGTTAATACTGCAGAAGCTTATTAATTTGTCCCCATTCTCATTTACTGTTCCGCTGCCGCATTTCCCCATTACTCTTTCGTTATAATTATTGTGTGTTCCAACTTTCGCATTTAGGTCTCCCATTACTATAATAAGATCGTACCTGGGTACAGTTTCCATTTCCTTTTGTACCTGTTGATAGAACTCGTCCTTGATCTCTTCATCGCTGTCGTTTGTTGGTGCATAGCATTGTATAATTGTGGTGTTGGTGAATCTCCCTCTCAGTCTTGCTCTTATTAGTCTGTTGTTAATGGGTTTCCATTCCAGTAGAGACCTTTCCATTCCTTCAGGGCACCATCGTCGCTCTGAAATACAGACCTGTTTCATGTTCCAGTACCCTACTGAATACTGAAATTATATTTGTATAAACTATAACATAACATTACTGTACTGTGTTGTACCCTACTGAATACTGAAATTATATATGTACAAACTATAACATAACATGACTGTACTGTGTTGTACCCTACTTAATAAATCATTTGTAAATAAATAAATACAATTTACCAGCGAACATCGGGAGTACACAAATAATCGAAAATAATATATATAATAGGATTAGTGGTAATAGTATGAGATGGCTGTCGTTAAGTACGAACGGCCAAATGTAGCTTGTCAAATGACAGTCTGAATACTTTTTATGTGCTGAAAATACACAATAATTACCTTTCTCTTTGTTATGTTTATCTTCATCTGATGATATCGATTTTGCTTTCAGATTTCGATAACGCTGTCCTAAGGCTGGAGAGAGACCTGGTCTACTCAGACTGTGTAGCCCCTATATGTCTGCCCGAAGTCTGGGAAGAACCCAGGAGAGAAGAGTATTGTACCGTTGCAGGGTGGGGTGTTGACAACCGTGAGTTTAATATCTGTGTGTGTGTGATAACAACATATATGTGTGTGTGATAACAACGTATCTGTGTGTGTGTGATAACAACATGTATGTGTGTGTGATAACAACATATCTGTGTGTGTGTGATAACAACATATATGTGTGTGTGAGATAACAACATATATATGTGTGTGATAACAACATATCTGTGTGTGTGAGATAACAACATATCTGTGTGTGTGATAACAACATATATGTGTGTGTGTGATAAAAACATATATATGTGTGTGTGATAACAACATATATGTGTGTGTGTGTGATAACAACATATATGTGTGACAGGTTGCTTCAGAAACCACCGCTACAAGAGAATGTAACGTGCTTTGGCACATGAATCTTGCAATGGTGGCCTGTTGCAGTAATGATTGCATGCCCCCTTGGGAGCCAGATTAAGATTTTTTTAAAATAACTCCCCGTATATGTATGTATCTGTCTGTCTGTCTGTCTGTCTGTCTATCTGTCTATCTGACTATCTCTCTCTCTCTCTGTCTCTGTCTCTCTCTCTGTCTCTCTCTCTCTCTCTCTCTATATATATATATATATATATATATATATATATATATATATATATATATATATATATATATATATATATATATATATATATATATATATATATATATATATTCCAGACTAACCTGTTTTCCGTAACTGAAAAAACAGAGGGGGGAGAAAACAAAGATTCCAACAAAACCATGTGACATATGTTGGACAGAATGCGTTGGAAGATACATCCAACAAAATGTGGAATAATACATATATTTTAGCAACAGTTAGACAAAGTTGAGACAAAGACAGTGATGTCAAAATGGGAATTAAAAAGATTTACAGAAGCTTCCATTGCTTTAAGAAATATATGAAAAATCAAGAGAGATCAAGTCCAATACGAAAATAATAATCTTCAACTGAAATATCAATGCTGCCCTGTTGTATGGACCTGAAACAATGGGAATAACACAAATAACAACCAAGACGTTAATGAATCTCATAAATAAGTGCTTGCACAGACACGGATTGAAATGGTATCACAAGATCACAGTGTCAAGTTGAAGGAAACAATCGATCAAATGCCTGTTGAACAAGATGTGGGCAAGAAACGCTGACATTAGATAGGATACTCATGAGAAAAACATATGAGAGAATTACGGGACATTCGTAGCTTTGAAAACATCAAGGTAAATAAAATGGAGGTGAACCAAAAACACACAGAGAGAGGGTAATTAGACATACGTTGTCAGTGTGGCGTGATCGCCTCCTCTGTTCCGCAGTAGTGGACAACAACGACCAAACTTAAAATACAGTATAATGGTGAGGGTATTCAACAGTATCAACCTTCGCTCAAGATTACTCTTGGCAGAGATATAAATAGAAGAATGATGCGTCTACTTCAGGGAGTCTCACAGGAATTTGAAGATATCTAGCATAACAACTGAGATCATCTAAGCTGTCATGAACTTTTTATATTCCCGCTCCTTCTGTGAGGAAAAAAATTGCTTGCATTGTCTCGGCACCCAACTGAGATGATTCAGTAAAATCTTAATCTAATAGCTCTTTGTGTTTATGTATTTAAAACAAAAAGAGTAATGCGGGTGCAGACATACAATTCACTCAATAATGGTTAATCCAACTATAGATTTAAAGTTCCAGATAAACAAGTTTAATAATCGCATAGAGTTGATCAAGATTTAAAATAAATAACGTTGTTTAGACTACTGAGGCAATTTATTTATCATCCTCGGGTGATTTATGGTGTGGTGGAAAACTTGTGAAATATTCATTGATTTCGCTTGTTTGCTACTTAGCTTCCAGTGTGGAGTCGGTTGGCGTCGGCTTCAGCCGGTTTTGCTTCCTACCGGTGATTTGGACTGTGCTTCTTGTCAATAGTAAAAAATATGTGGCCTGAGCACGTCTCTTGCACAAGGCCGATGTAACTGCTTAAGTTGTCAAGTCAAGCGTCTTCAAGACCCGTCTGATGAGATGTCAAACGTGACTGCTAGCAACTTGTATCACAAAGTTGTACCACAAAATGTACCACAAACGTGTACCACAAACTAAGAGGAAAATAAATGCCTCATTTGAGTATTGGGTCCATGATATAAGCACCAGGCGCCTTCCGCTTCCATCCACCACTTCCATCTTCCTCAGAATATTTTACATACTCTGAGTGTTAAGTATTAATATATATGACATTTACTAAAGTAATTGTATAATACATATGAACACTATATCATCATCCACTCCCTGCTGTCTACGGATGATGGGGCCACCTTTGCTGTTGGCTTCCTGTGTGGAAGCCCGCACGAAGCAGTCACCAGCTCTTGCAATGGTGGTTCATGTCTGAAGCTATTTACAGTGAGAAGTTTGCCAGCTTAATTTGCCACTGTACATCAGGGGTCGACCCAGCCCCAACTGGGTACCGGAGGAACTCTGGGAAGGTTAAGGCGGCCGGCGTGATGCTGACCACTTCACCCCTAGTGTGCCGATGGTCAAGAAAATATGGGCCTAACACCATATTCCCAATATGCCTCAATGGGCGTGTAACGGGATCCTTTACCTTCCCTTACATCTACAAGCGAATTATAATTGTCAAAATGCAAAATGTGAAATGATAAAATGTATAAATACAACTTACCACGAGTTTTTTCGGGCGAATTAAATACATACTTTTTGCACAGGTAACGTCCGAATATTGTCGGGCAAATAATTTACGATTATGTCTCTTCAGGTGGGTTAGGTGCCTAACTTAGTGCACTTGGACTAGGATCCTAGAACTTAAGGCGCAAAATGATTTCTCTGGGGTTACTCTCTTCTAATCATAAAGTTCATGTCAAGTCCTCTGGCCTGTCCTAAATATGGGTCCTAATATTCTTTGTTAATGGCTATCTGTAATTTTTCCTTTGAAGAAATCTTAAGTCAGTGAAGTAGACATACAAGGTGCTAGGTTATAACGAATATTTCGCTCACATACTCATATTGTTTCGTGGAGTAGACGTTTAGTCAAGAGCAACCATTCTTTGCATCTCAAATGCCAAATAAATCATCATCAATGAGTTTTATATTTGTAGGGGTTTCTCTCCCACCCGCATCTCTCATGTAGAACATCCTACATGCCAAGTAAGATATTGTTTTCAAACTCCACTTCCTGATAAGGTCTTGTCATTTCTGTGGATATTTATCTTGTTTACAGCTCACTACTTCATAGACCTATCATTGATAACATCTTCCAAGATGTCTCTTTCTTATAATTGTTGATCACAACAAGATCTGGGCGGAAGCGAATATGTAGCTTTCCGTGCTCCAAAATCACATTTGTTATTTTACAGTAAGTATCTTAATCTTTTACAAGATTGACATCTTCCGACACGTCATGCGTGAACTTACGTCTTATCTCCTAGTAATGTGGTACCCGTTTTGAAACAACTTTGAAAAAGTATGGTTTAACAATAGGGATGTCGCTCAGTGTAGACTCTTACTCCGTCTGGAGATGGCGATAAGCGAAAAGTCAATATGGCAAGTTCGCTCTGCACAGACAAAAGTCAATTTTGTTTCAAAAATAGATCAAGCTTACTTACTTACTTACTTAGTCGTTCCCTTTCTACCGTGAGGTGTAGAGGTTTGGAAGAGAGAGCGCCAAACTATCCTATCGGCTGTCTTCCTCCTGGCCTGGTTCCATTCTAGTCCTCGGTCCTTCAAAGATTGTCTAATGTTGTCCTCCCAGCGGATTCTGGGTCGTCCTCGGGGTCTGGATCCTTGGCTCTTTGTTTCCCATGCTTGTCGTGGTAGCCGATCTTCTCCCATAGATGTGGGTACACCACTGTATAGCAGAGTGTTGCCATCGAGATCCATGACTCCTTGTCCCTTTTTCTTTGTTTCGGTGATAGCCAGGATTTCTAGTTTTGCTTTCTTCATCTCTTCCACCAGCTCCTCTTCTTTCCCATTTATACTTCTTGTGTTCCAAGTTCCATAAGTCGTAGTCCGTAGTCCGTTCCAGTTCGTCGCCTTTAGAATCAGTCCGGTTTTCTCTCTTATATTGCTCGTAATCATAGTTTAAAGCAAACAGGTGATTGGCCTGTTGTGCCTTTGCATGGTGGAGGGGCTGCCTCCTTACGGCCTCCATGCAGGCAAAAATAGATCAAGCGATCAGGTAAAATCAAGGAGTGACGAATTATAACAAAATGTGATATGAAACCGTGAATTATTAAAGCGAAAACGTCAAGGAGCAGGTAAGAAAAAGAAAAAGGCACGGCACAGGAAAAAATACAAGATGGCGCATGAAAATGTAACGACCGAAGATTGACTCGTCACAGTCGGAGTGGCTAAGATGTATGGCTTCTGCCTCTAATTCTAAATGTACTGGGTTCGTTCACAGTTCAGGAAGTATAAATTGATGGCATTTTTTTCAGAACCGGTTGTTTCTAATGATGTCATGCTCCCCAACTCCCACCTCCCTCCGATCTCCTGTGTAGTGAGATCGGATGCCTAACCTTCTCGGATAAGGGTGAAAAAAAAGGTCCCGTTAAAAATCCCACTGGCAGTTGGAAAATGTAAAGAGAAGGCCATAAAGCCGCTGCTCTTGCACAATTTAAAAATTAGAAACCTACCCACCACAAAAATATTTATAGAATGTGTAATTTCTGCATACACACATTGGGATCCTCACCGGTGCTATGGAATTCGTACACTGTGCTATGATCTGGTGTGATCTAAGGGAGGAGATCTGAGCCCTGATGGAGTTGTCCACGTGTAATGAAGATGGACCTTAAAATCAAACCAATAAGACATAGCTATGATGAGGATACAACGGGTTTGCCAGTCACTTCGATTACGGAAACAACAGCAAATGGGTTGATTTGCCGTTGCCCTAAAGACGCCATTAGGCGTGATGGGAAATAATGGCAAAGAAAACCTATCTGCTGTTGCCCTAAGACGCCACTAGGCGTAATGGCCACTGACTGCTTTGACGGTCGGTGGCTAAGGACGGAAGAAGAAGAAGAAGATGATGAGGATAAAAAGGCATGGACAGAAATCGAAGGGATGGCACAATTCAGAAAGACTTTACTTATTTGAAGGCCTGTGCTCTAAGTATCGCTAAAGGATATCGGATGAGTTAATGGTACTCTCAATGAAAACAGTCACACACACAAATACATGGTACGTTTTTTTCTTCATCATAGTTGCTCGTCATAACTGTTATGGTAAATGTTACAGCAGTGATCTTTCGGTTGCTTTACCATATTTATTCTTGCGTGTACTTCTCAGCTATGTCACAAACTCTCAGATACAACCTTCAGAAAGCCGATATTCTCGTCGTCGAACGTAACTTGTGTATGCAGTCGTACGGCGCCCGTTACATCAACGACCTGAAAATTTGTGCTGGAAACTTTAACGTAGGAGGCATAGACTCTTGTCAGGTGAGAGCTTTATACCAGTGTTTCTCAAGACTCTGAGGTAATTGCTGGAAATTTTCTTTTCTAGTATGGCAGGGACCTTTTGCCATAGTTGTGTAATACACTGAGGTCTCGGTTACGGACGATTTCCCTGCTTAAAAGCATTAGTAATCCGACTGTGTGCGCATGTCGGAATTTGCGCGTCCAGTAAATGTCCCTAAGTGTCTATTCATAAAACAATGCTTCATAACATTTATTTACCTCAAAAATGCATAAATTTTATTAATAAGGACAATGCAGTAAGATGAATTGCAGTGAATTTTAAGATAAAAACAATTCAAACTAACAACTTGTTAATTGATGTTGTTGTTGTTTAACTAGGACTGCTGACCTTTTCGCTTTTTTGCAGCCAATATCAAGTTGAAGACCAATTGGTATTTTCTAAATTTTAGATCTAGGCTTTTCCGGCGACTTTTCTGCCATTCCGAAACGTGTTGAGTTGAAGTCATGAGGTCCAGTTTCTCCAGCTTGGCTGGCATTTAAAGGATCATCACATCTTATCCCAAGCTAAGAGGACAAAGCGAGTGGCATACTGTGCATTCCCCGCCAGTCAAGGCGGTTGTCCAGTGAGGGTGTAATGTCTCACAGACAGATGTTAACTCCAACATATTTATATTATAACACTGTGCTCAGCTGGTGGTTATTTAATGATGACTCCAGATATGCCTCCATGCATATTAAATCATGTTAATATTATGGTATCCCAATCCTACGCAAGACAACAATGAACGAGAGCACGAGTCGACTGAAATAATGACGCGTCCCTACGCCTTAGCTCAGTGGCGACCAGTGTACGTCTCAGTGGCACCAATACTAGTTTGCCTCGTTCGTAGGTAAACATATAACATAGATACTGTCGTAGGAAGAGCTAGATAAGGTGCAAAACCAGGCGCTTAGGGTCATCACGGGGGCAACGAAATCAACGCCTATAGTGGAGATGGAGAAAATGGGGACGATACAAGCACTGAGAGAACGCAGAGACGCGAAAGTGCTAATACAGGCAGAAAAGTTCCTCTGTATGCCGAGCCATACAATGAAGGACAGATTCCAAAGCCTAGCAATGGGGCGATTGAAAAGAAGCAGTTTTATCCACCAGGCCAAACGACTTCGAAGACAAACCTCAGACTTGCCTGAAGTTGACAGCCCCCTAAAGTCTGCCAGCACAAACCCCTTGGAGAGAGGAGACTGAACTACCAGTATACGTCCAGACAAAAGTAAAAGGAATACTCGACAGGGATGAACAGAACAGCGTGCAACGTAGGACAGTCACTCTCAGTTTCCTGGATGATGAATACCCACAGGACCTCTGGGTCCGAGTATACACGGATGGGTCAGCACAAAATGCAGTAAAGAATGGAGGAGCAGGAGTGTACATAGAATACTCAAACAACACTAGGGATACGGTCAGAGTACCAACGGGGAAATTCTGTAACAACTATGATGCAGAAATCCAGGCAATCAAGGTGGCGACCGAGAAACTGTTGAACACCAATCTCGGTACACAGCCTGTGGTATTCCTGACAGATGCAAGATCAGCATTTCAAGCACTTCAGTCCAGAATATTACCAGGTTTACAAGACTTACTGTCTGAACTGTGCAACCAGCGCAAGGTCGCCATGCAGTGGATACCGTCTAACTGTGAAATACCAGGAAACGAGAGAGCAGACCGACTGGCTAAAGAATGTGCTGCAGAGGAGCAACCGGATGTAGCAGTTAATTACCATCAGAAGAAAAAGGTGATCAAATCAATCAGAAAGCCACCAACACCAACGCAGGACGACTACCAAGCTATGAACAGATCAGAACAAATTGTCATTCTGCGCCTCAGAACAGGACACAACCGACTCCGCAGCCACATGTATACAAAATTTAAGATTGGCAATTCAGCCATGTGTACATGTGGACGGGCACCCCAGACTGCAGAGCACATACTTCAAGACTGCCCCGAATATGATATATTGAGGCAAACCCACTGGCACAGAGAAACAACACTGGAAGCAAAACTATACGGACCTCTGTATGAACTACAAAAGACAGTGAAGTTTATACAAGAAACAACATTGCAGATATAGACAATATATTTCAAGCGAACGAAAGAAGAAGAAGAAGAAGAACTGTCGTAGGGAAGGGAAGTGTTCAAGTCTTCGCTCAATTAGGTCCAGCTTTATGAGGTGCGAGGTGACCGATTGCTTTCCTCGCTGCGTATTTCACTAGAACAGTTGGAAATTAATCGAACTTTACTCAACATTAATTAGTGTGTCTTATGGGCTAGTTCGTATCGGCGCTTGCCGAAATTCAAGACCGACATAATTGGTGACCTTACTGCATTTAAAAAAAAATTCACAACTGTATGTTTGCATATGTACACCAAAGGAAGAAGGAATGTGTTCCTATTGATGTTGTTCGTCAAACTGTCATTTGTACCATTTCATTTCTGAACATTCTATCTATCATCATCTCTGCTACAATCATTATCGGTGCCACAAATAGCATCATTCCTACAATTATTGTTCTCGTCGTGATCATCATTATACTAAATATATTTCCTTGTAACTTTATAGGGAGACTCTGGAGGACCTCTGATGTGTAAAATTGACAACCGTTACTTTGTCTTCGGCATCGTGTCATTCGGATCTGGTTGTGCACGTGCGAGGTTCCCTGGTGTGTACACAAGAGTCTCACACGAACTCATCCTAAGTTTTATCAAGAAGTCAGCCGGGATGTACTAAGGAATCTAACAAGTGCAGAATGTTAGCAAAATGAGCATCAAGCTATCATCACAGATTTAGACATGGCAGCAACTTTTTGATCAGGTTTTAGCAGCGGAAATTACATAACTTTCACATGACATAGTAGTAGTAATGAAATCTAGACCTTCTATTTAACGAAACGATACAGGAAGTAGTAAAAATTCAGACCAGGTGATAGTGAAAAAAAAATGAAAGGGGCTGAGAAGAAATTTCTTCACACGATATAAGCAAATCTTAAGATGACCATACTTGTTAATGTCAACAATTAATGGTATCCTCAGTTTGTTTCGGTATAACTATAGACGATATTTTTGTGTGTATTTATTTTATTATTTTAATTTACTAAAATGTTCCCCCCTTCAATTCCCAGTTTCAGTTTTAAACTTGTAACATCTTAGTATAAAATATTGAATACAGAAGCCAGCAGCACATAAGGAAGTCTGAGGCAGTCAAGTCACGCATAAGGAGCTATTATTAAAGTTGACTGCTTCTACTCAAACAATAATCGCAAGATTGCGTAAAATAAGAAAAGAATGAAAGTTAAGCATATACAATCTTCACGTATATATTGTTTGATTGCTCATTACATGCAAGCATGTTTTGGAATTTGTTTTTATATTCCATAGTTTTTGATGCCAGAAATATAGCGTCAGTACTTTTGTAAATGAGTATGCACATAACAATTTTCTGCTCATAGGTAAAATATATTTTTTTTAACTGTAATGAATTATACGTTTGAAATATGTCTGGCCAAAACTCAAGTTGTTATATAAATAAATACCTATGCAAACAAATGGCAAACAATTACCACTGTGTTTTATTCATTCTTCTTCTTCGTAAACTCTCAAACGTCTACTTGAATATTTTCAAAGAAAGCAGTGGTCAACTTGAGGCTGTTTCTATCTCCACAGAGTTTGTCCATGAATAATACTGGTGACGGCTATATGTGATTTCTCTGTTCCTCATATGTAGGGCATCTTTGAAGCAGATGTTCAGCAGTCATTTTATCGGTGTCATAGTTACACATCGGTAGTTCTTATATTTAGATTGAATTTATAAACAATTAAATGTTAAAGTTTAGAATACAAAATAAGCTTGTACCTAATGTCTTTTGTTTTATTTCTCGTGTTTTCGTCTTTACGCGACGATGGAGCAGAAGACATCCATATATTCATCACCCTTTAGCTTCTGCAAGGACTTTTAACAAACTTATGCAACGTTTTCCTTCACCGTGCCATCAGCTTATGTCTGTGGCATTTGTAACAGTCTTTTGTCTGTGGTGGCTTCGGTAAAACCAACCAGGGTGGGTAAAATAAAATTAGGACCGTATTAAGACTTTGATAACGGGAAGATGACAAACCGCAGCACTGTCTTTTTTTCCTTTGGCAATGCCGTGATGAAATATGTCTGTGACTGAAATGTGGAAGTAAGTCATGGACAAGGACAATATAAACTAGAATGTCATGCTCTAGAAAGACATAGGCTTGCTTTAGAACAATCTTTAAGGTTAATTAACCGGTTAGGTCAGTGCTGCAAAAGCATTCGTTTTTCAAGAGAGAAAAAAATAATATGCGATCAGCTTAAATACAAAAAATAACCAGTAGACAATATTAAGCAGTCAGATAGAATATATATATATATATATATATATATATATATATATATATATATATATATATATATATATATATATATATATATATATATATATATATATATATATATATATATATATATATATATATTCTATCTGATTATGAATGTACCAAAGATTGCATTTGAAGAAACACTCCTACAAGATGTAGAATCATCGATATGTCTTAGCAGCTATACAGAGACAGCTGGAGGGACTGACAGACAAACTGTCTTCTTCTTTGGTCCTTAGCCCCTGACTGACAAATCAGTCAGAGACCATCAGGCCTAGTGGCGTTTTGTAGGGCAGCAACAAACTGTCTCCACTTTGCTTGGTCGACAGCCATCCTTGGTACCGAGCCCCAAATCTGGTTCATGCTTTGCATCTCAGCCTCACCTGTTCTCCGTCAGGTTGTTTTTGGTCTGCCTCCCTTTCGCCGTTCTTCTGGAGTCCATTGCATAGCAGTTCTGATAATAGTGTCAGTGTCCGTTCTGAAGACATGGACAACCCATTTCCAGCGTCTGTCCGCGATGATAGTGTGCATGCCTTTTTTACTGCACCGTATAAGCACATCTTCGTTGGAGATGGTATTCGGCCAAAAATGTCGAAGAATTGTCCTTAGGCAGGTTGTGCGGAAAGAGGATAATTTGGACATTTCCGTGTCTGTTACTTTCTAGCACACATGAAACCTGGAGAACAACAAAAATAACAATCAAGAAATTACCGACTTTCATACATGGGTGCTTGCCTTGAACAAAAGGATTGAAATGGTATGACAATGTCACCAATGTGACGTAGAGACAAGAACCAGGTAAGTGCCAGTGGAACAGGAAAGGAGATAAAGACGTTGGTGATGGTTTGGGCACACACTGAGGAAACCTGTTGATAGCATTACATGACAGTCCTTAATCTGGAACCCCCAGGATAAAAGAAATAGAGGTTAACTGAAGACCACGCGGATAAAACTGGAGACAGAACTGAAGATAATGAGGAAGCCATAAAAAGACATTGTTGGCACTCGACCGGTGGATTGGCATGTGTTTGCTGATTGCTATGCTCCTTGGCGTCTGTGGCCTAATGGATATGAACGCAGTTTCATAATCCAGATACACCAGGTTCGAAACCTGCTGCACGCGGTTTGGTAGCAGATCGCTTTGTGTGGATTTTTAACAATGGTATAAGCGCCGTACCGTTCAGAAAGCAATGGCAAACTACTGAATGAAAAAAATTGCCTAGAAAAATCACAAAACAGCCAATAAAAGCTGGGGTTGATTGCCACGTCCTGTAAAGGATAAGCAACTAACTTTTTATGCTCCTTGGGGAGCTAAAGGGATCGATTCATTTATTGCATATGTCATGTAAACAGGTTCTGATTTTATACATGTCTCTTTTCTTCCTTTCTTTTTTTTTGTTAGTCCTATCCAAGAGTTGTGGATAGAATAACGTATATTTACGACATGAAATAAAAGTAAACAAAAAAATAAAACGTACTTTAGACTCCAAAATAATCCGGTTTTAAATGTTATATTAACATTGTAATTAATATTTTTTTCAAAACCTTTGGGTGCTATCCCCACCCCTAACCCCCAGCACGGCGCCAAGTGCGACAGAAAACGCCAAAGAGCCGGCCCTGAATATTAAATCTCTGAAACGAGATCACTTTTCTATGTCTGTATCCCAGTTTTAGGCAATTATTCAGGGCTCTTCTATTCCCTTCTGATTGTCTCCATTCTCAGCGTTTCGTTTTGATCTAAATCTTTGGTCTCTGTTTGATGTCTTTAGTGTTATCATATTTAACAATTCTATGACACAACTCCCAGAGTAAGAGCAGCAGAGGTAGACCAAGAAACACATTTAACAGTTCTATGACACAACTCCCAGAGTAAGAGCAGCAGAGGTAGACCAAGAAACACATTTAACAGTTCTATGACACAACTCCCAGAGTAAGAGCAGCAGAGGTAGACCAAAAAACATATTTAACAGTTCTATGATACAACTCCCAGAGTAAGTGCAGCAGAGGTAGACCAAGAAACACATTTAACAGTTTTATGACACAACTCCCAGAGCAAGAGCAGCAGATGTAGACTATGAAACACATTTAACAGTTCTATGACACAACTCCCACAGTAAGAGCAGCAGAGGTAGACCAAGAAACATAAGTAACAGTTCTATGACACAACTCCCAGAGTAAGAGCAGCAGAGGTAGACTAAGAAACACATTTAACAGTTCTATGATACAACTCCCAGAGTAAGAGCAGCAGAGGTAGACCAAGAAACACATTTAACAGTTCTATGACACAACTCCCAGAGTAAGAGCAGCAGAGGTAGACCAAGAAACACATTTAACAGATCTATGACACAACTCCCAGAGTAAGAGCAGCAGAGGTAGACCAAGAAACACATTTAACAGTTCTATGACACAACTCTAGAGTAAGAGCAGCAGAGGTAGACCAAGAAACACATTTAACAGTTCTATGACACAACTCCCAGAGTAAGAGCGGCAGAGGTAGACCAAGAAACACATTTAACAGTTCTATGACACAACTCCCAGAGTAAGAGCAGCAGAGGTAGACCAAGAAACACATTTAACAGTTCTATGACACAACTCCCAGAGTAAGAGCAGCAGAGGTAGACCAAGAAACACATTTAACAGTTCTATGACACAACTCCCAGAGTAAGAGCGGCAGAGGTAGACCAAGAAACACATTTAATAGTTCTATGACACATCTTCCAGAGTAAGAGCAGCAGAGATAGACCAAGAAACACATTTAATAGTTCAATGACACAACTCCCAGAGTAAGAGTAGCAGAGGTAGACCAAGAAACACATTTAACAGTTCTATGACACAACTCCCAGAGTAAGAACAGCAGAGGTAGACCAAGAAACACATTTAATAGTTCTATGACACAACTCCCAGAGTAAGAGCAGCAGAGGTAGACCAAGAAACACATTTAACAGTTCTATGACACAACTCCCAGAGTAAGAACAGCAGAGGTAGACCAAGAAACACATTTAATAGTTCTATGACACAACTCCCAGAGTAAGAGCAGCAGAGGTAGACCAAGAAACACATTTAATAGTTCTATGACACAACTCCCAGAGTAAGAACAGCAGAGGTAGACCAAGAAACACATTTAATAGTTCTATGACACAACTCCCAGAGTAAGAACAGCAGCAGCAGAGGTAGACCAAGAAACACATTTAATAGTTCTATGACACAACTCCCAGAGTAAGAGCAGCAGAGAAACACATTTAATAGTTCTATGACACAACTCCCAGAGTAAGAACAGCAGAGGTAGACCAAGAAACACATTTAATAGTTCTATGACACAACTCCCAGAGTAAGAGCAGCAGAGGTAGACCAAGAAACACATTTAATAGTTCTATGACACAACTCCCAGAGTAAGAGCAGCAGAGGTAGACCAAGAAACACATTTAACAGTTCTATGACACAACTCCCAGAGTAAGAGCAGCAGAGGTAGACCAAGAAACACATGGGGACAAGAGCTGGATACAGAACTGAAAATGATGAATAAGACCTAGAAATAGCTTGAGCTTGTGGCACGTGACAGGAAGGACTTGGTATGTGTTTGTTGAAGGCCTATACTCCTTTAGGAGCTAAATGGTATTGATTGATTGATTGATTGATTGATTGATGACAAAACCGGTGCGTTCGATTAGCAGAGTGGTTAGATCAGCGTTCTGGTAGCCTCACGCCCCAGTATACTCTAGCGTTGTTGTTGCTGTTGTTTAACTATGGCTGCTGAACTTCTCGCTCTTTTGCAGTCAATGCCAAGTTGAAGACTCCTTGGTATTATCTACACTGTAGATCTAAGCTTTTTCTGTGGCTTTCCTGCCATTCCAAAACATGCTGAGTTGAAGTCATGAGCTCCAGTTTCTCCAGCTTGGCTGGCGTTTAAAGGATAGTCACATCTGTTCCCCCGCCAGGAGTAAGAAGTGCGTGGCATACTGTGCGTTCCCTGCCATCCAAGTAGGCTTTCCAACTATGCAGGGCTATAATACTGTACTCTGGTTCTGGGCTCCCCCAAGGAATTGTCACGTCCTGCACAGAGCCATTTTTCAGCTTTCCCCTGCCTATCAATGGGTTGGTAGTGAGATCCTTCTGCATGCAGTCAATCAAGTCAAAGAATTACACCTGGAGCTCAAGTGACTTCTCCAAGCTTATTGTGCAATGCTGGTTTCTCAACAAGTTTCACCACAGGGGGAATCCCTGGAACTGTGTGGATGTTTTCAAGAGTCAACGAGGGTGTAATTAGCCTCACAGACAGAGGTTCACTTACACGTACGTATGTTGTAGCATTGTGCATAGCTGGTGGTTGTTACCAACAGATTACTGGTATATATATATATATACAATGTATATATTTATTATTATATTATCTGTCGGAGGGAAGGTATTTGTTTTTAGAATCAGGATGCTTTCCTGTTCAAAGATATATCACTCATGATTGATTGATACTGTTGTTATATGGATTATCTCCCCTGGAGATCGAATTTGGCGTATGAATCTGGATTTTGTTAGTCTGTGCCTTGTTGGGCCAGAAAAACAGATTGTTCTTGTTTAGGTTTATGCAAGAATGTTTATGGTCCGAGTCTATGTTTACTCTGTGTCTATTTCAGACGATTCGGTCTTATATCGTGATATCTTGGTATGTCTATGTGGAACTATTTTTCCTTGTACTGTACTTTGGGGTCAGGTGCTTTCGGCGCATGAAGGTACGTTAGGGAGTTCTTCGGTGATGAAGGAGCCTGGCGGGATGTCATGTCTTAGACCTGTCCAAAGTTTGTGATCTCTTCGATTCATTATGGGAACGAAGATAGTTTCTTCTAGGATTGTTAAATCCATGAGTTCCCCAGTGTTGATTCAGTAACGCCAGGAGAGTGTTTGTGTTTGCTAGTATATTTCGTATGGCAAGGTAAAGAACTGTTCACTGAACTCTTTCATTCCTAGGCTCAGTTGGGCAGACGTCGATATGAATTTACCTATGTATATATGTCGGGACGACATGTTATCTAGCAGCACTGTATATGTTTATATGCAGCAACTATGAGGACAGAATATGCTGATTCTTGTAGAATCATTTATTGTTGATGAACAAAGCTTCGATTGAAGATTTACTATACATCCGTATAGTGAGCGATGCTCAACAGGGAACAGGAAGCCATTTTGGAATCCTATGTATTTTGGGAATCCTATTTATTGTCGATCATCAATCAGAGAACGGGAATGCCCCCTTATTATCAGGTGATGATTAAGAGATCACAGTTATAAAGAAAACCCAATACTAGTGGGTTAACATTATCTTCACATAGATTTGCTGTACTTTACCTAAAGGAATCTTCGCTAGAAAAGAGGTCCTGTTTAGGAGTCAAGTTTGAACAGTATTTATTCATTGACATGCTCGGTCAGTAAGGCCTGATGATTGTATTGATAAACAATGGAAATCTAAGTGCTTGTTTACAGATGTTCCATTGCAATGTTATTCAACATGAATGCTAACTTATGATGGTAGACCATTGATCAACAATATGCCATTTATGTCAACCTGTGTTCCTGTAACGATGCTCGTACTGTCCATGTGTACGTCCTATTAAATAATATGAAACGACCACAGTAGTCCAGCCATCCTTGACTTCCACCTGTGATTGGAGTGAGTGACCTGTGCACCTGTCGAACTGTCATCCATTCGCGTTTGTCATCATTGATGTCTACACTCACCCATTACATCAGAATACGCACTTAACAGTACACCTTGTCAGGGCCCCAACAGTAGGTAACCCGACCCATTTACAGAACATTGTGACTGGACGAGCTATTCACACAAAAAAACCAGTCCATACTAATCTGGTGCGAGAAACAAAGCTTTATCAGTGTGATGTCCAGTATATAGCCCTTATCAATGTGGTAGGCCAGTTTCCTGGGTCAATTTGCACAGTGGACATTTTGAGAAGTCAGCTACTGAGACCAGACCGTTTCCTGTGGCCTGATACGACACACCAGAAGTACAACGCTACAGTTGAAGTCAGCATGACCTGCCCTATCGATCGTATACGGTAAATAGGTCAGCGCTCGTTAACAGACGGTGTTTACATAGAACAGACAGCGATACACAGCAGATTTGTTTACAAGAATTAACTGTGTTAGCAAGAAGTGCTATGAAACTGAGAGGTCTTACACGTCAACGGTGGATCTTCTTGTGTTCTGCTACATATTGTTGAACTGTGTAATAGTTAAAACAGAAATATAATTTATTAAAGTGGCAGTTTATTTTGAGTAGAAACTGTACCATAATTCTGTAGAACTAAGCCTTAGTTGCAACACATTACATTGCATTTATATGACATATATATATATATATATATATATATATATATATATATATATATATATATATATATATGTTTAATGTTTACATGTTATAGTGTTGTGTATATGTCGTGGAAGGTTGGGTGTGTGACTATTATAGGATAAACCAAGTCATATAGGTCCTATAATAGCGTTCTGTAGGTGCGAATTTTCTTAATTGAAAAATTTCTAGCGACAATCTGTTGCTATTCCTGTTAGTTGTGAAGACGTGTTTTTCTTCGTTGTTTTTTTTAAATATTTTTTCTGTTCTTTAGTTTTGTTTTGATTTGTTTGTATTTGTAGGTCTAACCTTTCCTTTCATTTAATTCTATACACATTTTATATTTATACACTGTGACGTCATTTGTCTTGTTTATTTCCTTGCAGTTATCATCACATACTTTGTGACATTATTTTTGGTTAAGCTTTTTCATTTATTTGATTTCTGCGAATGTTTTCATGTTGTCTTTGATAATTGTCCTTTGTCGATGTTGTCGGTTGACATATACTATATAATATACTTGATCATACACTACTAGTTGTGTAGTGAACTTATGAGTAATAATCAACTGATGATTAATGGCTGTTATTAAAGGTACACAGTTGATTATACAAGACCTTATTTAAAGGCTTGTTTCCCGCAGAGATTGTGATAAAAAGAGCTGATTATTCAAGCTATTAAGAGCTTATTTCCATTTATTTGGAGATAGATTTCATTATTGCTATTTCAGGTATCTAGTCACATATTAGTATACATTATGTCGACTTTAGATTACTTTATTGAGCAAGGGAAATCCCTAGGCAAGACTGGAGATAAGCTGGAGGAGTATGCTACCAGTCAATATGATAAAGCACAAAAAGCTGAGGAGAGAAAACAAAAAAGTGAGGATAGAAAATTGGAAATAGAATTTGAACAAAAGAAATTGCAGATGCAGGTTGAGGAAAAGAGATTCCAAATGGAAATGGAAAAACAAAACAAAGAAGCTGAACAAAAAAGATTAGAAAGAGAAGCTGAGGCTGAGCAGAAAAGATTAGACAGAGAAGCTGAGGAGAGAAAAGCAGTGAGAGAACATGAACATCAAAAAGAACTTTTAGCATTTGAGTTAGAAAAATTGAAATTGACAAATATGAGTAATGTTAATCAGTCAAATGGTAACAGTGGTAAACCCTTTACTTATAAGGTCAAGGTACCAGCGTTCAATCCTTCCAGTGACGATATAACATTCTGGCTGGATCGTTTTGAATGTTCTTGTCGAGCTCATAATGTGGATAAATCACAATATGCAAACCAGTTATCAGAAAATTTGAAAGGTGATTCTCTGACTAGTTTAAGTTTGGTTGAAGAGGCTGACAAGGATAATTATGATGTTATTAGAGCAGCCTTATTGAAAAAATATCAATTAACAGAGGAAGGTTACCGTATTTTGTTTAAGAAAATGGTACCTGAATCAGGGGTAGAATTCTCAGAATTCATTGCTAGGACACGTCTTACATTTAATCGTTGGATTGAATTGTCCAAAACAGAAAAGACATATGAAGCCCTTATGGACTTGTTGCTAAGGGACAAGATAATGGCAAGTGTTAATAAACCATTCCTTGAATTCCTACATGAGCGTTAACCCAAGACACTAAAAGAAATGGAAGAATATTGCACCCAATACGTCACGGCACATCCTGACGTAGCTTTTAGCAATGCTAAGGTTAAAGAAGGTATGCCAGTTGCATCAGCAACACCATACAACCCTAATTATTCACACAAATTTCAGGGACCACAAAACAGGTTTGATAAAAAAGGTAACCATAATAGTTATCAAAACCAAGGTAACCAATCATTTCAGGGTTCTTCTTCGAAGAACTGGAGACGAGCCGACAGCCCTCGATTCAGAGGTGGTCATAATTATAGAAATTTCCGCAGAGGAAGTCATTATAGGAACTATCCAAGTTATCCATCATGGAGACAACAAGACCATAATTATAGAGATACTCATTATAATGAATATGATAATGGTAACCATGAGAATTATGACTCAAACCCAAATAGGGGTTACAATAGAGGAAACAATAATGATTACAGAGGCAATAATAATCGAGGTAGATCACAATACAAAAAACATAAATCTCATTATCAGGCAAACTCTGCACAGCAAGAGTCACATGAAGCCTATAAACAGACCAAAGATAATAATGATGCTAATAATATGGCATGTTCCGCTTTTGATTTTGGGAGAGCATCTCAATGCCCCAATGCAAAACATTATTTGAACCAACTACGGTGTCCACTTTAAGTTGTGGCCATCCTCTTCCCGCTCTTCCTGCGTCAGACGCGCATGATGGAAGAGGTTCTCTTGTCTTACATAGAGGTTTAGTAAATGATAATCCAGTCTCAGTTCTTTTTTATTCTTGATGCACCACAATTGGTGTTAGGCAGTCGCTTGTAGATCCTTCTCGTGCCACTGGAAAAGTAGTCAAATGTGTAACATTTGGCGGCACCTTAGAGAAATACTCTACTGCTATCATTAGGATTGTTACTCCTTTCTTTACAGGAGATGTACACGCATGTCTTCTGCCGAATCCGATCGCTGATCTTATCATCGGTCGTATTCACGGAGTCAAAGAATGCACTCCACAACAAATTTCCGTTTGGGAAAAACAAAATATGCAAACTGCTAATGCTGTAGTCACTAGAGCTCAAGCTCTTAATATGCCTCAAACTTCATTTACTAAAGATAATGAAGTGCATAACCAGGATGATCCCTTGGTAATTTCCCGTGACTCGTTTATAAAACAGCAAGAAGAGGATCCGACTTTAAAGAAATTCTTCACGCTTGCAACAAAAGGTGATCCGAATAAAGATACAAAGCGTAAATCTTGGATTACAATGAAGAATGGCGTACTTGTACGTATGGTGCAAGACTCCGCTAACTCAAGTCATTCTCAGATTCTTGTGGCTAGAATTTGAGAGTTAAAATTTTGCAAAACGCACACGACTCTCAGTGTGCTGGACATATGGGTTTTTCCAGTACAAAGTCAAGAGTTCTTGCGGCTTTCATTTGGCCTTTTGTGAACAAAGACATACGGATTTATTGTCAATCTTGTATAGTATGTCAAGAAGTCAAATCCAAAGGTCCACGCCATGCTGCCCCTATTCAGGCTGCAGACATTCCTATTCGACCATTTCAGAAAATGGCGATAGACATCATTGGTCCATTTAAGATCAAATCTGCTAGAGGACATCAGTTTATCTTAACGTGTGTGGACATGTGCACACGTTGGCCAGAGGCTATTCCTCTGAAGAGCATTACTACTGCTGACATTGCAGATGCTCTTTGGCTTATATTTTCTCGTCTGGGATTCGCCGGAGAAATATTATCAGACCATGGCACCCAACTAATATCGGATACCATGTCTCAAGTGATGTCGACTCTGCAGATAGAGAGATCTTTGAGTAGTATCTATCATCCTATGTCCAATGGGATGGTCGAACGGCTAAATAGAACACTCAAAAACTTGCTAGGGAAGATAACTGAGGATCATCTTCAAGATTGGGACAGTGTTTTACCCGCGGACCTCTTCGCTTACAGAGAGGTCCCCAATGAACATACAGGATTTTCTCCTTTTGAACTTGTCTTTGGCGCGCGACCGTGCGGCCCTATGTCTTTGCTTCATGATCTCATAACCGCTGATAATATTACCGATGACACGAAATCTTCTTACGAATATGTCATCGCGCTGAGACAAAAGATTATCGAAGCATGCAAATTGGCAACTTCTTTTTCTGAATTTGCTAAGCAGAAAGCAAGACAATTTGCAAATAAGAAAAGAACCTTACAACAACTTTGTCCTGGTGACAAAGCATTTGTTTTACTACCTTGTAGGGAAAACAGACTTCTTATTTCTTGGAAAGGTCCGTACGATATAATCTCGAAAATTTCCGATGTTGACTACATTGTCGATATTGATGGAAAGCATAAAACCTTCCACATCAATATGCTTACGGAATTCCATGAACGTCCGGATTATTTACAGCCTATTTTCCAGGCAACGGACGATTCACCAGTCCAACATGGTCATTACTCATCATTGTCCGTAATACAGGATGAGGAAACAAGTTTTTCGGATGTTAATCTTCCGCTTCCGATGATTCCACTTCATTCGAGTGAATCATGGAAAAATGTTACTGTCTCTCCTATTTATCTCTAGGAGAACAGCGACAAGTTTCGGCTATGTTACAAACATTTCAGGATGTCCTTACTGACATCCCTGGACAAACTCATGTCATTGAACATGACATTATTCTAACTGACCATAATCCTATTAGGGTCAGACCTTATCCTATCCCTATACATTTTCAAGCACAGGTTGAGAAGGAGTTGGATGAGATGATAGATTTAAAAATAATTGAACCATCCACTTCTGCGTATTCTTCGCCGATGGTTATTGTTCGGAAAAAAGACAATAACATACGTCTTTGCGTTGACTATCGCAAATTGAATCAAGTTACGAAGTTCGATGCTGAACCTATGCCTTTACTAGAAGAGCTACTTACTAGGCTTTCTAAATCTCATTTTTTTTTCACTAAACTAGATTTGTCTAAAGGATATTGGCAAGTTCCTTTATCTGAACGCGCCAAACCAATAACGGCTTTTTCTACACCTAGAGGCCTTTTTCAATGGAATTTCATGCCTTTCGGCCTTATGAACGCACCAGCTACATTCGTACGCATGATGCGTCGAATTCTATCTTATCGGTCAGATGTCATCGCGTATCTAGACGACATCTGTCTTTTCAGCGATACTTGGGAAGATCACTATTTGGGGTTAGTTGAATTACTGTCTACTCTACGCGAGTATAACCTGACAGCGAAACCCTCTAAAGCCTGCATTGGTTTTAGCGAAATTTCTTTCCTAGGCCATCGAGTGGGTCATGGTTTCCTAAAGACAGAGGACCATAATATCACTAAGATACTTAACATCTCTATTCCTAAGACTAAAAAGCAAGTGCGAAGTCTCTTAGGTCTTATTCAATTTTATGGAAGATTCATTCCGAATCTATCCTCTATCATGGCACCTCTTTCTACACTACTAAAAAAAGGGTCGCCTAATATGGTCCACTGGTCACAAGAATGCCAATCCTCTTTGGATAAGATCAAAACTTTGTTTTCATCACCACCTATTTTAGTGTTACCTACTACAGATATTTAATGGATATGAACGCAGTTTCATAATCCAGATATACCAGGTTCGAAACCTGCTGCAGGCGGTTTGGTAGCAGATCGCTTTGTGTGGATTTTTAACAATGGTATAAGCGCCGTACCGTTCAGAAAGCAATGGCAAACTACTGAATGAATAAAATTGCCTAGAAAAATCACAAACAGCCAATAAAAGCTGGGGTTGATCGCCACGTCCTGTAAAGGATAAGCAACTAACTAACTACTACAGATAAGACATTTGTTCTTCGTAGTGACGCTTCATCCACTGGGATTGGAACGGCACTAATGCAAGAGTACTCTGGAACTCTGCATCCTGTAATGTATATCTCCAGAAAACGTAATGCTGCAGAAGGGAATTATTCGGTTTTAGACCGTGAACTATTGGCTATGGTATGGTTAATTCTCAAATTACAAAGATTCCTTCTAGGCGCACATTTCATAGTAGAAACCGATCAGAAAGCTCTTACGGCTATACAGAGTAAGAATTTGAAGAGCTCGAGGTCTACTCGATATGCAATTGCTCTTCAACCTTTTCATTTTTCGGTACAAGCTATCCGTGGATCAGATAATGTGATGGCAGACATTTTGTCTAGATGCCCACATGATTCCACCTAACTGTTGGGTCTTGGACTTCTTAACACTTCCAACTCTACAACAGTTTTTCTTTTCTATATCAAGATAGATACACATTGTAATTTGTAATATAGTGATTGCATCACTACTATGACTACGTTCATTGATATAGATATTCACCGATACTCGTTGATGATTTTTCTTTTTTGTCAATCATGTACTTATAATGCTTAAATGTGAAATTGTTATATGCATTGTGTCATTGCCAGCATTGTAGTATACGTTGGTGGCACCTCCCTGGAAACATTTATGCTTAAGAGAAATGCTTTCTCTGAGATGTTGAGATGTATTCTCACAAGTCGATCTATGCTTCGACTTTACCTTAATTTGAAATTATAAATTGCTCTTATTAGTCATCTGCGCATTATTCGTGCGTGGTGAGCCTATTGTATGTTGCTCTCGGAGGAAAAAAAAATTTCATTTTTTTCCCCGGGGGTTGCAGTAGTCTGCTACCAACAGATTACTGGTAGGTATATATATATATATATATATATATATATATATATATATATATATATATATATATATATATATATATATATATATATATATATATATATATATATATATATATATATATATATATATATATTTATATATTTATATATATATTTATATATATATATATATATATATATATATATATATTTATTTATTTATTTATTTATTTATTTATTTATTTATTTTTATATTATCTGTCGGAGGGAAGGTATTTGTTTTTAGAATCAGGATGCTTTCCTGTTCAAAGATAGATCACTCATGTTTGATTGATACTGTTGTTATATGGATTATTTCCCCTGGAGATCGAATTTGGCGTATGAATCTGGATTTTGTTAGTCTGTGCCTTGTTGGGCCAGAAAAACAGATTGTTCTTGTTTAGGTTTATGCAAGAATGTTTATGGTCCGAGTCTATGTTTACTCTGTGTCTATTTCAGACGATTCGGTTTTATATCGTGATATCTTGGTATGTCTATGTGGAACTATTTTTCCTTGTACTGTACTTTGGGGTCAGGTGCTTTCGGCGCATGAAGGTACGTTAGGGAGTTCTTCGGTGATGAAGGAGCCTGGCGGGATGTCATGTCTTAGACCTGTCCAAAGTTTGTGATCTCTTCGATTCATTATGGGAACGAAGATAGTTTCTTCTAGGATTGTTAAATCCATGAGTTCCCCAGTGTTGATTCAGTAACGCCAGGAGAGTGTTTGTGTTTGCTAGTATATTTCGTATGGCAAGGTAAAGAACTGTTCACTGAACTCTTTCATTCCTAGGCTCAGTTGGGCAGACGTCGATATGAATTTACCTATGTATATATGTCGGGACGACATGTTATCTAGCAGCACTGTATATGTTTATATGCAGCAACTATGAGGACAGAATATGCTGATTCTTGTAGAATCATTTATTGTTGATGAACAAAGCTTCGATTGAAGATTTACTATACATCCGTATAGTGAGCTATGCTCAACAGGGAACCAGAAGCCATTTTGGAATCCTATGTATTTTGGGAATCCTATTTATTGTCGATCATCAATCAGAGAACGGGAATGCCCCCTTATTATCAGGTGATGATTAAGAGATCACAGTTATAAAGAAAACCCAATACTAGTGAGTTAACATTATCTTCACATAGATTTGCTGTACTTTACCTAAAGGAATCTTCGCTAGAAAAGAGGTCCTGTTTAGGAGTCAAGTTTGAACAGTATTTATTCATTGACATGCTCGGTCAGTAAGGCCTGATGATTGTATTGATAAACAATGGAAATCTAAGTGCTTGTTTACAGATGTTCCATTGCAATGTTATTCAACATGAATGCTAACTTATGATGGTAGACCATTGATCAACAATATGCCATTTATGTCAACCTGTGTTCCTGTAACGATGCTCGTACTGTCCATGTGTACGTCCTATTAAATAATATGAAACGACCACAGTAGTCCAGCCATCCTTGACTTCCACCTGTGATTGGAGTGAGTGACCTGTGCACCTGTCGAACTGTCATCCATTCGCGTTTGTCATCATTGATGTCTACATCTACACTCACCCATTACATCAGAATACGCACTTAACAGTATACCTTGTCAGGGCCCCAACAGTAGGTAACCTGACCCATTTACATAACATTGTGACTGGACGAGCTATTCACACAAAAAACCAGTCCATACTAATCTGGTGCGAGAAACAAAGCTTTATCAGTGTGATGTCCAGTATATAGCCCTTATCAGTGGTCATATAAGTATGACTCCAGATATGCTTCCATGCATATACTCTAGTGTAAATGGGTACCTGACTCTTCTTTTGAGTGAGAGATAGCAAAGGCGGCAAGGAATTAACTGGTCACCCAATCTTATAATCCTAGACCGAGTGTAGTAAAGTCTCTAACTCTTTACTCCCATACGGCAGTATTTACTAAGAGAAAACATTTGACTTCTATCAGAGACCACCTCTTGTGCTGCGGACAGTCCTTGTTCTGGAACCCCCAAAGTAAGAGAGACAGAGGGAGAGAGAGAAGAAAAACCTGACAAAGAGAACTGGAGAGAGAATTTAAAGGGATTAGTAATACATGAAAGACCTTGAGACAATGACACAGGACAGAAAGACTTAGTATGATACTACTGAAGGTCTATACGCCTTGGTGTACTGAAAGGCAACGGATGACGATAATTTAACATACCTCGTGTAGTTTCCGAGGAGACAAATAAAGAACAGGGTTACTGTTTCCTCAGGTAATTCGTATGAGTTAACTAATATAAGATTGACATGGGACTGGCAAACTCATCATAAAAACATATTGCTACAGAGACAATCACTGGAAGTACACATGAATGCTTTAGTATTGGCTTTCTTCCAGGGAGCAGCTGCCGTCGTGGCTATATGCTCTGTCAGGAATAAATGGGGAAATAATGATCTCTGCTAGTATGTCAGGTCGTTGCATTAGTTGTCCATGCAGCACAGTACTCTCATTGTAAATGTGTAGCAATTACTTGTTTTTTTTTTCTTCTTCAAAATCAAAAAACCTAATGTATTTCTTCTACTCTTCCATATTGCAGTTCTAGTCTTCTAACTCTGCACACCATCTCCCCTTCCTCTTCCCCCCCCCCCCCACTTTTTGTATATTCTTGTTTTAAACATTACCACTAAACATCTTCAGTATTCTGTCATATGTACATATATTCTGTCATCGATAAACTAAACATATGATTTCATTAAAGACAAATAAAACCTAACATTCTAGTATAGTTAAAACTAAACATTTCACAACTGTTTATTTAAAGGAATAAAAATGGAAACATATTATTCGATTAACAAAAATAGAAACTAAATTTATCACATCATTCTTTAAAGGTGAAAATTATCATCTCCCATTCTTTTACTTATTCATAAAGTTGAACATCACACATTATTCTGTTGCAGAAAAAAAACTAATGCCACACATTATTCTATGAATGAAAAACTAAACATCTCACATCAGTATATCACAGACATACAGCAGCTATCATTATCTTGTAATAACCACACATCCACACACACACAAAATTCACGCTGTTCTCAAAAATAGAGAAGAGAACTGGAGACAGATTTGAACACGATGACCCAGATAAAATCGGTTTTGACATGACACGGTCAGATATAGACTGGGTATCACTACGAACTTCTATAGGGAAATCCCTAAAAAATTGCACAACACGAATTCTGCGATATTTTTATAAGAATAATTATTTTTTGGGATTTGTGCAGACACTACTAAATACATGTAATTATGACAATGGAGGAGCATTATCTTTGATAATTGACGAGGAAATTATGATTTTGTTGCTAAACTAGCACACATTCGCAAAACAGCCTTGAAATCTCAGGAAAGGAACGAAATGATTGGACGTTCGGAGAAAAGGTAAACCTGAGATGGGAATATTTGAAAAGCCGTCTGATCCAGTCCATACTCCCTGAAATCCCTTCAAGATCTGCTAGAGTCGAGAAATTATCCAGAAGGCTGCCTCGAATTGCTAGAAGTAATCAGTTTCAACACAATCAGATAACTGAAGAGAAGATATAGCAAACCGCCATTGTGAGCGCTTATTAGATCGAAGGTCAAAACCCAGCAGCAGATTTGTAGTTCAACTGTTCTGAGGGTATGTTTGAAAATTGTAGATTGTTGAGCTAACAACATGATTTAGTATTGTGTTAATAATGTATAATTAAAATGATGTATATTTCAAAGTAATGTTATGCTTAACATAACCTCCATGTCTATATACTTTGCCTTGTGCCCGAAGGAAGATGGCTTTTCTATATATTGAACCTCTAAAGTCCTTATCAGGACTAACAGTCTTTCTTAAGGCTTTACTTTTGGGTGATGTGCACAAATAGCTCATCTTTTATTCTGGTCTGTTATTCAGCACCTTCTGTAAATCTATTATACGGGAGATAAATTTGTTACTTTGGCAGAAGTAAAGCCAAAGGGGAATTCTGATAACTAAGATTGGAAAATGTCTTAATTGATTTAAGAATCCTTAATGTATTGTAATGTTGTTTCAATACACCTCCCCGTTTGATTTATATACCACAGCCTCAATACCGTGTGGTCAGTGTGGTAAAGTGGGATGATATAAATATTTATAGGGGACTTAGTGTACTGACTGAGATCAGCTGTGAAGGTACCTGTATCTAATAAGTGTGGTGTATTACAGATGACCTTACTTTGCAACCACATTTATACCTCAGTCAGACTTATTCTGGAATATTGTGATGACTACGTTGAATGTCTAGGGTTATGATATTGATGAAGTGTAGGTTCACAACAACCAACAGACAGATAAACAATTTAATTTAATCCACAATACTTTACAACACTGTGACACTCACATACATAGAACACTCTATAAGACTATCTTAATAAGTCAAGTGTAACTTTTAAAAATATGTATTAATTCCTGTCAATAATAGATATCCTGATTCAACTACAAAGTGAACCAGGAATCACAATCAAATGTAATCACAAGTTTATGTACACAATTTATAGATAGGATCTTTGTATTGACATATATTATTATTGCAATATGTGTGTAAGTTGTGCTGTTGTACTATGAGGTAATACTGGCTATTCAAGCTATGTTGTTGTTTGTCATCATGACTTCAAGTGTTTGTTTCTGGTGGAAATAATATTGGAAAGGTTCAGTTTCTTTTTATTTGAAACAAATAAATGTCCCTCTTGATTTAAGGTAAAGTCACTTTTAGAGGGGGGGGGGGGGGGGGAAACACAAGATTGAGCTGCTCTGGCCAACGTAATCTTAACTTCTGTGTGGGCGGCAGGAAAAAGTCTCCTATGCTCGCTTGCTTCACAGTTTTCTTGAGGAACAACACTGGTCGATATCTGGACCAAGGAGTATGCTATCAGCCTCTGGATTCAGCAAAACTCAGACCATGTGCTGCTTTAATACGTTAGTACCACGGTCCCTGAAACAAGAAGGTTGTACCTCCTACTTCAGAACTAATTTATAATCTATTTCCACACTGAAGCACAATACATAACAAACACTGAGTTCAGCGCGGTAGGCCAACTGTTAGCTTCTCATGTAACAACATACACCAGTATTCCTCTCCCTAATGGTTACAACGCCTCTGCAATTCCAGCATTAATTCCTTCTATTCAGTAAGATAGGTGTCATAGTACTATTTGGCAATCCCATGCAGTTATACTCCTCTCCGACAAGTTTTTCTCATGATAGAGCAATATCTAGGCTTTGCCTCATGTTTGTTACTGAACCACACACATACAGACATAAATTTATCAATTCACATTCAATTTTCATCTAAAAGATATCAAATATGTCTAGCTTACCACAATTCACGGAAATATTAAACAAATACGTTGACTGGCGATGAGTTATGGCACAATTCCGATCTGCCTCTGTCCCAGGCTTTTATTAGAAAAATATGAGCTGGATCTCAACGCACTTGCTTTTACACAGTTTAATTTCAAAAAGTGGCACTGAACTGACGCTCCTAATTGACTATATAAAATGGTCTAGCCAATGAGACCATGTTTACTATAGCTTTTGAAAAAAAGTACCCTTCCTATCGTTGCCATTAACCACCAAAAATAGTATTTGCCATCGACTAATCATGTTTCGCCTTACATATTATTCTAGCCAATCAAATCGGATTTAACGTGGTGGCCTAATTTCCTCTAAAGCAGTGTCCAAACACGCCATTATGAGCAAATATAATCCTGTGTTGTCAGACAACACCACTATAATATTTTGGCTATAATTTGTTAATTATTAGACTATTTGCTTAACACCTAACATATTCTTTGTCAGCAAGTCCTAAGGCACCCAATTATATAAGTTTAATGGAGCCAAGTGGCTTCGTTACAAATATGTATTAATCTAGGATAGTCGTGTAATTATTTTTTTTATTTACTGTCTTAGAACCGCCACCTGTTCTGCCTTTTCGACTGTTCTGTCAGTATAAAGTCAGGATTTCAAACGTAAAACAGTATTGTGTCATGTTTCCTAATAAGCATTAAACATGTTTTCAAAACCTAACCGTGTATTGGTAGTGTTTTTTGTCACTGTTTATTTGAAAAAAATTAGTGCTTCATGCCTTTCGCGTTCACTTTTTCATCGCGAGACGAACGTGGTAGTATTGAATGCGTTCCTCCCTCTCTCTCTCTCTCTCTCTCTCTCTCTCTCTCTCTCTCTCTCTCTCTCTCTCTCTCTCTTCTAAGCTCGTCTGTCTTTTCGTTTACGTAGTGCATAAATGACATTAATGGAATATTAAATCTAGGTCATTACGCAGTGTGTTTATCTCAAGGTTTTCTAAGAAACACAGTACCAGTTTTATTTTTTATTTTTTTTTGAAACGCGTGTAGTTGATGCAGTAGGCTTTTCTAGTAAACGTGAAAGCGTTACAATTATGCAGACGAAGTAGAAAAAGGGGTTTTTCTTGTTTAACTAGCATGACGTTCCATAATACAGGCGTACGCCATTGTGACCGCACTGTTCCCTTACCATTCTTCTTTCCTTTTATTGAATTACTTCGTTAGGCTTTACATTTCCTTTTTAATTTATATATGTGGATTTAGAATGTTTCACGACAAATTCTCCCCACTTAAAACAGACGTTATATGTCAGTCTATAATTCTATATACACATAGAGAAATTTAATATTATTCCTGGTGCTTACGGTGATTCTCATCACACGGATGGCGGCTTAGAAAATCCGCTCCCAGGTTGGTTTTTCCAGAAATATACTCTATGCTGAACTGGAATGGCTGCAAAAGTAAGGACCATCTGAGTAACCTCGAATTTTCATGCCTAGCATGCGCTAGAAACGACAGGGGTTTTTGATCCATTTGCAACTTAAATGCCTTCCCATACAGATAAATATTGAATTTCTTGATCGCCCATATTACTGCAAGACATTCTTTTTCGCTAGTTGAGTAATTGGTTTCAGCTTTATTCAACTTTCTGCTAGCATATGCCACTGGGGTTAATTCCCCATCCAGTGCATCTGATTTCTGTAACAGGGTCGCGCCTAACCCGATATTACTTGCATCCGTTCTCACAATGAATTCTTGACTTAAGTCAGGTAATTTCAAAATAGGTTTGCTTGTGAGCTTTTCCTTCAATTCCTGGTATGCCAATTCACACTGGGCTGTCCAGGTAATTCGATCTGGATTTCCTTTGCGTGTCAAATCAGTTAACGGTGCACATATGGAATTAAAGTTTTTGATATACTTTTGGTAGAAACCACATAATGAGACAAAGGATCTCACGTCTTTCTTGGTTTGTGGTCTCGGGGCTTTCTTTAGTTTCTCTAAATTCTTGGGGTCAGGGGTCATGTTTCCCTGATGGACTGTGTGTCCCAAGAATTCTAATTCTTTACATCCAACGCAACATTTGGTTGGTCGGGCTGTTAAATTCGCTTCTCTAAGTCGATTAAACAGCATGTTCAGAAAGTCAATGTGTTCCTCAAATGTTTCTGTTGCTATAAGGATATCATCCATGAAATTTGTGATGCATGGATTATTCAGAGGATCCAACAATTTTCTCATCATTCTAGAGAAGACACTAGGTGCATTCTTCAATCCAAATGGCAATCTGTTAAACTCATAGTGTCCCTCTGAGGTACTAAAAGCTAGGTACGGTCTAACCTCAGGCTTTACTGGAATCTGATAGTATCCTTTACTCAGATCCACTTTTGAGAAATATTTAGCTTTATTTAGCCTGGCAAACAACTGATTTGTATCCGGCAATGGATCCACCTGACCTTCTGTGATAGCATTCAGTCTCCTGTAATCTATACAGAGTCTATGTTCTCCAGAGGGTTTCCTTAAGAGCACCACACTGGAACTATACGAAGATTCACTGTGTGAAATTATTCCCTCCTTCAACAAATAGTCTATCTCTTCCTTCAAGGCTTTCTCCTTAGCAAAAGGAATCAAATAGGGTTTCATACAGACAGGTGTTGGGTCTATCAGCTTCAAATCATATTCCAATAAGTTTGTATGCCCCGGTCGGTCCGTTAACACCTCTGTATGATCATCTAGAACCTGTTGCACTGTCTCCTTCTGATGTTTCGTTAAATGTGTACTGATTTTCACCTGTGCCGCTGTCTCACAGGGATGTAATGGATATTCAAATGATGAAAGTGGTTCCTTTTTCATCTCCATTGCAATGGACAAGGTCAACAAGTGTGTCTCTTCCTGATTTTCTCTTTCCAAATATTTCTTCAGGAGATTCACATGATAGATTTTTTCTTTCCCCTTCTTATCTATCTTATAATTGGTTCTAGACACCTTCTCTAGAACTGTATATGGACCTTGCCATCCAATTTGTAACTTATTCTGACTACCGGGTAGAAGAAGCAGTACCTTCTCTCCCACAGCCAAATCTCTGTCTTTAGCTTTCCTGTTGTAATAGGCAGCATGTTTTTTCCTGGCTTGTTTCAAATTTTCATTGGCAAGTTTCCAGCCAGTTTTTAAACGAGTGGTCAGCTCATTCACATATTGGTATGAGGATGTAATATTTTCCTCTGCCTTTTCATCAGTCCACGTTCTTAACAGAGTTACATATGGACTTTTAAATTCGGAGACTTATTTTTTCTGGCACATGTCAGGTCCTTTGCACTCGAAGCCCTGTTGTGATGACTTTTCTTCCCCGAATCATCATGCACAAACCGACCGCTACCAATTTTTCTCTTGGGGCTTTCTCCCCACTTAGAATTCTTGATGAGAGATTTCCTCTCTATATCTTCTTCCTCCAGTTTATATAAGTCCGATCGAGGGATTTTCGGCTTATCCTGGGGTAAGACATCTTTTTGCACTCTCTGCATCGTGGCCATTGTAAAACAGTCAATCGAAGATTGTCCGTGAAAAGGGGCTTCCCATTCCACTTGGTCTACTTTATTAAATTTATTTTTCGTTTCAGTGTCAGGCCTACGTTTGCCCCGTGGCGTATCCAGGTCCTGATCAATATTCCCACTTGTGGGTGTTCCCTCATGTGCTATGCCACATCTCTCTACAAAATTTTCAATGTCCCACCTTGCCTTGGGCCAATAATAATTCTGAGCTACCTTTTGAATGATGGTACCTATTTTCTCATGGTCCCCATCTTTTCTCACATGTAAGCTCCTTATTAAGTCTGTCCTATACCTTTTAGGAAGTACCAGCTGTCCCTGACCTTTGGATCTAATTCCAGTCTTCCGGTATATTAGTTTGTTCTTCATATAGAAGTCTCCTTTTTCTGGAGGTGTGTGACCATGGGACAATTTCCTAAAACAAGGCTTAAGGGTCTTATCCCCAGCCTGCGCCTTCCTCATCTCTTCTGGAGTGGTATTTAACATAATATCCTCCTCCTTTCTTGAGGTCGACCTGACCTGAAGGGTGGCCATTACTATAGGGTTCCTTCTGCAACGGTCAGTATCATGATTGTCCATCCGACAATTCTTACACCACCTTCTTTTTTGGTTGAAAGATTTTCTTTCATCAAATTTCCGTTCATCGAATTGTGGGGTTTTATTTTTATTGTCGTACCGTGGCCTATCAAACTGGTGCTTACCTTTGTTCTGATCTCTAGGATCAAATTTATTAAAGTTCTGTGGTGCCTTAAAATTATCTACCTGTTTCTTTTTATTACTTGTTACCTCTGCTTGAGCTGCCTGATACCTTTCAGCGACATTTAGTAACTCACCCAGCCTCTCTGCACCTTGTTCCATGAGAAACTTTCTCAGGTCTGGAGCCATGGACTCTCTTAGTTGTTCTATAAGGATCATTTCCTTAAGATCTTGGGTTTTCCCCAGAGAAGTCCATTTCTCCAAGTATGTCTCTAACCGTGCAGAGAACTGGTGATATGTTTCACCTGACAGTAGTTTAGCATTCCTAAATTTTTTTCTATAAAATTCTCCATTCTTTTCATATCTTAACAAAAGAGCCTGCTTTAGCATGTCATAATTTTCTTGATCATCTCTGCTCATTTTGGCAAAAACTTCATAAGCCGTACCACGAAGCCCTTGAGATAACTTTAAGCTCCACCTTTCTCTCTCTAACCCATCATCATCAGTTGCCATCTCCACAACGAAGGTTGGCTGTAATGGATCTCCAACGTCTTCTGTCTCTTGTCTTGGTGGTACACTCTGATAGACTCTTTCCCGTCCATCTCTTGATGTTATCTTCCCACTTATAGCGCTGTCTTCCCCTTGCACGTTTGCCTTCAACTCTCCCTTCTGTTATGGTCTTCTGCAAGGTGTTATGCCTTTTTATGTGGCCAAAGTATTTTAGCTGCCGAACTTTGACCTCTCTCATTAGTTCTCTTTTCATACCTAGATTTTCTAGGACCTCCTTATTTGTTTTCATCTCTTTCCATGAGATACGCCCCATTCTTCTATATATCCACATTTCAAGAGCCTCAATTCTTTCTTCCAAATGCTTATTCATCGTCCATGTTTCTGCACCATACAGAAATGCAGAATATATATAACACTTTATGATTCTCAGTTTTAATTTATGAGA
Organism: Oreohelix idahoensis; assembly: GCA_024509875.1. NCBI lineage: Eukaryota > Metazoa > Mollusca > Gastropoda > Stylommatophora > Oreohelicidae > Oreohelix > Oreohelix idahoensis. The sequence continues at coordinate 219,380 of JAMPIV010003987.1, read as the reverse complement.
TAACTGTTTGGATGTCAGTATATGTTTCATGTTGTTGAATGTAGCTTTGGCCATTCCTATTCTCTTCTTGATTTCTGTTTCACATCTGCCATCTTCTGTTATTATATGACCAAGATATACGTAGCTCTTGACTTGTTCCAGGATTTTCCCATTTACGCTTATCTTTAATGTGGGTTTATCGTCTGTTTTGCTAATTATCATAGTTTTAGTTTTCTCAATATTAATGTCGAGTCCATATTCATGACTTATACTGTTCACTTGCTTCACTAGTTCTTGTAACTCCTGTTCGCTTTCAGCTAACAACGCGGTATCATCTGCATATCTAAGGTTGTTTATTGATCTTCCACTGATGTTCAGTCCTGGTATTTCCTGTATCTGTTTGAAAATTTTTTCGGTGTATAAATTAAATAGGCAGGGGGACAGCACACAACCTTGTCTGACACCTCTTTTTATGTCTATGTATGGTGAATAATTCCTTCCCGATCTTACTGTGGCAGTTTGCTCCCAATAAAGGTTACTGAGTATTCTTATATCTTTTCCATCAATACCTATGTCTTTGAGGCATTCAATTATTTTCTCATGATGGATTCTGTCAAAAGCCTTCTTATAGTCAATGAAGCACATATACATACTTTTTTGGACCTCTGTATATTTTTCTGCTAATCTTCTTAGGCAAAATATTGCCTCTCTTGTTCCACTGTTCCGTCTAAAACCAAACTGTTCTTCTTGGATTTCGCTGTCTACTTTACTTTTTATTCTTTCCTGTATGATTTTGAGCAGTATCTTAATTGCATGACTCATCAGGCTGATTGTTCTGAAGTCTGAACATTCTGTTGCATTTGGTTTTTTGGGCAATGTTATAAAAACTGATGTCTTCATGTTGTGTGGTAAATATCCTGTATTGTATATATCATTGCATATTTCTGTGATTGTATCTATACCAAAGCTCTCCAGAGCTTCTATCATTTCAATGTTTATGTTATCCATGCCTGCTGATCTTCCTTTTTGTATCATATGAATGGCATTCTCTACTTCTGATCTGAGAATGTTTGGGCCTTCATTAGAATCTGGTGATGGTTTTTTACCTCTCTAACCCATACGTGGTAGCTAATAGTTCATATCTTCTTTCTCAACAAAATGATCTAAATGAAAGTTCATAGCTGAGGTTGAGGCTCCCTGACTAGCAGAGGCATCAGAGGTAAAGGGACTGGCACCATTTTCAGGAGCATGGCCTTGAAATTCCAACTCCCTTAGTCGTAACTCGTGCTCCCTTTGTAATCTCTTATCTTCTGCTTCCCTTTGTAATCTCTTGTCTTCTGTTTCCTTTTCTGCAGCCAATCGCTTGTCTTCCCTTTCGGCAGCTTGTTTCTTTTCTTCTCTTTCTGTCTCCACTTGTAGCTTCTTAGCCTCAGCCTCTAATGCCCTAGCCTCTTTGTCAGCCTCAATCTGCAACCTCTTAATTTCTTTTTCAGCCTCTAACTTTCTTTCAGCTTCTTTTTCTAATCTTTCCGATTCTAATTTTCTTTCGGCTTCAAATTTTCTTTCTTCACGTTCAATATATTTGTCACATTCAGTAGGGACATAAGCAATCATAGCTTGCCCGTCTATTCCTAACTCTTTAGCAGCCTGCACAGCAGCAGATCGAAATTTTGCTAGGTCGGCCATTTTCTAACAGGCAAATTTATACAATGTCTAACCTAAACAAGTCAATCTTTACTAATTATCTAAGGACAACCACAAGCACTGAGAGATCAACCTTATTTATTTTCACCCAAGGATACCTTTTAAATTTTTATTATTCCCTGAAGTGAATTACCCCCCAATATATATGCTAGGGGAAGGTTTAATATCCCCCAATATATGTGGTAAAGTGGGATGATATAAATATTTATAGGGGACTTAGTGTACTGACTGAGATCAGCTGTGAAGGTACCTGTATCTAATAAGTGTGGTGTATTACAGATGACCTTACTTTGCTACTACATTTATACCTCAGTCAGACTTATTCTGGAATATTGTGATGACTACGTTGAATGTCTAGGGTTATGATATTGATGAAGTGTAGGTTCACAACAACCAACAGACAGATAAACAATTTAATTTAATCCACAATACTTTACAACACTGTGACACTCACATACATAGAACACTCTATAAGACTATCTTAATAAGTCAAGTGTAACTTTTAAAAATATGTATTAATTCCTGTCAATAATAGATATCCTGATTCAACTACAAAGTGAACCAGGAATCACAATAAAATGTAATCACAAGTTGTATGTACACAATTTATAGATAGGATCTTTGTATTGACATATATTATTATTGTAATATGTGTGTAAGTTGTGCTGTTGTACTATGAGGTAATACTGGCTATTCAAGCTATGTTGTTGTTTGTCATCATGACTTCAAGTGTTTGTTTCTGGTGGAAATAATATTGGAAAGGTTCAGTTTCTTTTTATTTGAAACAAATAAATGTCCCTCTTGATTTAAGGTAAAGTCACTTTTAGAGGGGGGGGGGGGGGTATACACAAGATTGAGCTGCTCTGGCCAACGTAATCTTAACTTCTGTGTGGGCGGCAGGAAAAAGTCTCCTATGCTCGCTTGCTTCACAGTTTTCTTGAGGAACAACACTGGTCGATATCTGGACCAAGGAGTATGCTATCAGCCTCTGGATTCAGCAAAACTCAGACCATGTGCTGCTTTAATACGTTAGTACCACGGTCCCTGAAACAAGAAGGTTGTACCTCCTACTTCAGAACTAATTTATAATCTATTTCCACACTGAAGCACAATACATAACAAACACTGAGTTCAGCGCGGTAGGTCAACTGTTAGCTTCTCATGTAACAACATACACCAGTATTCCTCTCCCTAATGGTTACAACGCCTCTGCAATTCCAGCATTAATTCCTTCTATTCAATAAGATAGGTGTCATAGTACTATTTGGCAATCCCATGCAGTTATACTCCTCTCCGACAAGTTTTTTCTCATGATAGAGCAATATCTAGGCTTTGCCTCATGTTTGTTACTGAACCACACACATACAGACATAAATTTATCAATTCACATTCAATTTTCATCTAAAAGATATCAAATATGTCTAGCTTACCACAATTCACGGAAATATTAAACAAATACGTTGACTGGCGATGAGTTATGGCACAATTCCGATCTGCCTCTGTCCCAGGCTTTTATTAGAAAAATATGAGCTGGATCTCAACGCACTTGCTTTTACACAGTTTAATTTCAAAAAGTGGCACTGAACTGACGCTCCTAATTGACTATATAAAATGGTCTAGCCAATGAGACCATGTTTACAAAAGCTTTTGAAAAAAAGTACCCTTCCTATCGTTGCCATTAACCACCAAAAATAGTATTTGCCATCGACTAATCATGTTTCGCCTTACATATTATTCTAGCCAATCAAATCGGATTTAACGTGGTGGCCTAATTTCCTCTAAAGCAGTGTCCAAACACGCCATTATGAGCAAATATAATCCTGTGTTGTCAGACAACACCACTATAATATTTTGGCTATAATTTGTTAATTATTAGACTATTTGCTTAACACCTAACATATTCTTTGTCAGCAAGTCCTAAGGCACCCAAATATATAAGTTTAATGGAGCCAAGTGGCTTCGTTACAAATATGTATTAATCTAGGATAGTCGTGTAATTGTTTTTTTTATTTACTGTCTTAGAACCGCCACCTGTTCTGCCTTTTCGACTGTTCTGTCAGTATAAAGTCAGGATTTCAAACGTAAAACAGTATTGTGTCATGTTTCCTAATAAGCATTAAACATGTTTTCAAAACCTAACCGTGTATTGGTAGTGTTTTTTGTCACTGTTTATTTGAAAAAAATTAGTGCTTCATGCCTTTCGCGTTCACTTTTTCATCGCGAGACGAACGTGGTAGTATTGAATGCGTTCCTCCTTCTCTCTCTCTCTCTCTCTCTCTCTCTCTCTCTCTCTCTCTCTCTCTCTCTCTTCTAAGCTCGTCTGTCTTTTCTTTTACGTAGTGCATAAATGACATTAATTGTAATATTAATCTAGGTCATTACGCAGTGTGTTTATCTCAAGGTTTTCTAAGAAACACAGTACCAGTTTTATTTTTTATTTTTTTTGAAACGCGTGTAGTTGATGCAGTAGGCTTTTCTAGTAAACGTGAAAGCGTTACAATTATGCAGACGAAGTAGAAAAAGGGGTTTTTCTTGTTTAACTAGCATGACGTTCCATAATACAGGCGTACGCCATTGTGACCGCACTGTTCCCTTACCATTCTTCTTTCCTTTTATTGAATTACTTCGTTAGGCTTTACATTTCCTTTTTAATTTATATATGTGGATTTAGAATGTTTCACGACAGTCAGAATGAGGAATCTGATTCCTCTGTGGCCAGTCAGCATCGGAGGGGCATCTTGGATGTAAACCCAAGTACCAACCCCTTGTCATATATTTGCAGGTTCAAACTAGCGGTGAGAAGCGTGACACCATTTTTCCTTGTAAATTGTCAACAGTGGACCAAAACTGTCTATCACCTGGCATAAGCATAATGTTTTCAATGTCCAGATATAACGACAGAGGGAAGCCAACAACAAACACCTGCCACGCAAGTTAAGTTTAACTCATAGGGAAAACAAAACAAGACGTTAAAACAACATGACGATGAAAAGGACTAACAGGGGGATTATATTGTTCTTGTAAAAAGTATTTTTATTGTGAAATGTGTAAGTACCAAAGGTGTAAATCTGTTATTATACATTAGTAATCATTAATGTTGTGGAACAGTAGTAACTATGAATAGTGTGGGTAGGGAATACGAAGGTGTATGGCTTGTTTACTGTAGTGAGCTGTTTATTCTGTTGCGTTCACTGGTGTGAACGATTTATGCGTGATGTTCAGCAGAGAGAAATATGGTCATTGTTCTCGTGTTGTAGGTGTGAGTGAGTGAGCTGACAGTGAGTCTACCTGAGATAGGGAGTTTTGGGGAGCAGACTGAGAGATTGGGAAGTGTAGAGATGTGTTTTCAGGGAGCGTTGTGAATGGTGTAGACAGCAGCCGTTTCTATGTGATTCGGGCATTTTGTGATTTGGATTAAGTGCTCTAGTGTTATGAGAGCCATGATATGTTTCTGAGTACGGGCGTGGGTGCAGATGCGTAGATGCACTTTTCATAGACTTTCTGGTTCGTGTGGTGATCGGTCAGAGGTAACCTTATTTGCTGTAAATGTACTGGTGATGGCATCACTTGTGTCAGTGAAATAAACTGTAATACTGTTGTACTCAACGCGTTATTTGATGACCTATGCATGTTCCTGTGACAGTGCCCTATGCTGACGATATGTATCCTAGCAGAGTCTATGAACCCGGGCATTCGGTGTGTGTGTTAAACATCTAACAACACGCATCGTAACAATTAAAGTTCATTGATTTATTTTGTAACTGCAGCTATTGAATTTCATAGCTTTCTAGATATAATGTTGTTGTGTGGTTAAGACGAGTAATAATTTGACTTCATTCATTCATAACCCTCCACTCCCAAAGGAGCATAGGCCTTCAACAAACACATGCCAAGTCCTCCTGTCATGTGCCATTATCTCAAGTTCTTTCCACGTTCTCCTCATCATTGTCACCTCTGTTTCAAGCTCTCTTCTCCATGTGCTTCTTGGTCTACCTCTGCTTCTCTTGCCCTGGGGGTTCCAGAACAAGGACTGTCTTGTAATGCTATCAACAGGTTTCCTCAGTGTGTGTCCTATCTATCGCCATCGTCTTCTTCTCATCTCTTGTTCCACTGGCATTTGTCTAGTTCTTGTCCCCAGTTGCACGTTGGTAACCTTGTCATACCATTTTAATCCTTCTATTCTACGCAAGCACCCATTTATGAAAGTCTGTAGCTTTTTGGTTGTTGTCTTTGTTGTTCTCCATGTCTCAGAGCCATACAATAGGACTGACTTCACATTTGAGTTGAAGATTCTTATTTTCGTGTTTTTTTCGATGCACAGGGAATAATTTAACTTGGTAGGTAATAAATACAAGCTGAAATCCCATACTATATAACACCCCTGGAGCATAGGATAGATCTAGTGAGAAGGTGAAGTGCTTCACAACTTTCTTCTACAGAACTATATGTCATCCTTCTCCCCATGTAGATTGAAACCGGATGTGAAGATCCTTTAAATGCATGAACCTGCTCCAGTTCTGGGAACTCTTCTCCAGTTCTGGCAACTAATTTTCTATCCAACCTTCATCACGTCACAATTAGTTATTATCTAACTTGCATCTCGCCACATGGCACAGAACAAGTCAGCTTGGCGTGTGTTAGCTGAAGGCCTATGTTTCTTGATGACAGGACAGGACAGGACATGCCAGCTTGGTGTGTGTTAGCTGAAGGCCTATGTTTCTTGATGACAGGACAGGACATGCCAGCTTGGTGTGTGTTAGCTGAAGGCCTATGTTTCTTGATGTCAGGACAGGACAGGACATGCCAGCTTGGTGTGTGTTAGCTGAAGGCCTATGTTTCTTGATGTCAGGACAGGACAGGACATGCCAGCTTGGTGTGTGTTAGCTGAAGGCCTATGTTTCTTGATGACAGGACAGGACAGGACATGACAGCTTGGCGTGTGTTAGCTGAAGGCCTATGTTTCTTGATGATAGGACAGGATAGGACATGACAGCTTGGCGTGTGTCAGCTGAAGGCCTATGTTTCTTGATGACAGGACAGGACATGCCAGCTTGGCGTGTGTTATTTGAAGGCCTATGTTTCTTGGGGAGATGAAGGGTTATGACAATGATGATGTTATAAAAACATGATATAAATGCTTATATAGCTCAATCACATCACACTATAGAACTTGTTATGATTCTGTTAAAAGTATATTATAATTATATGACAAACGTGCTATAACATCACATACTTCTATCAGAAAACACACTACAGCACTTATCATTATTCAATCCAATTCACACAATAAAATCACATATTGCTCTATCACAAACATGCTTTAACATTACATATTTTTCTGTCGCCAACATGCTATAACATTACACATTGTTCAATCACAAACACACTATAACACTTTTCATTATTCTATCAACAGCACACTATAATTCTAAGACAAAAATGCTATAACATCACATATCGTTCTATCAGAAAGAACACTATGGTACTTATCATTTGTTCTGTGAAAAGAACACTATATGACATCACATAATTCTATCACAAACATGCTATAACATCACATACAGCTCTATCACAAACACACTACCGCACTTCTCATAATTCTATCACATACACCCCATAACATTTTATTTATCACAAACGTGTTGTATTACTTCACATTATTTCCAGTGGCGTATCTTGGTAATGCGAGCTAGGCATGCTGCTACTTAAAATGAATATGTACGCCTACTATTTAACTTCTTCCCCTCTTAATTTAAAAACCAACTATATTCAATTACGCAACGATAGTTATTAGGGGTATATGTCAACTATCTCCGAAATACTAATTAACTTACAACTTGAAACTCACTGTTACTGTAATAATCTGCATTCCCGGCAACTAACAAAAATTAATAACAAAAAACACTGGACGGACACAACCGATTTTTACAACTCGAGAGCTGCAGGACCACCGCACGCATGTTCGCATTGTATTTACGTATCTGGTCATGACCCCGATCCAATCAAACCAGTGTTCAGACGTGAATCCGAAACGTGCCGCAAGCATTGTGACGGAATAACCAGAGAAACTTCGGGCGATTGCTACCAACCAATAAAAAACTGCACTATAAAAGGCGTCTGGGGAAACTGAAACTAGATTATACTCGTAGATTCTATGCGGGAAAATCCGTTATCCTGGTGCGTGCGGTCCGAGAGCAGAACATTAGAAGAGAAATATTTTATAGAATAATAAATTAAATTTTTATTTTCCTTCGGGCATAGGTGTGCGCAGCACGCACAGCCCACATAGAGAATACACCACTGATTATTTCACATTCCAAAACACAAATCTCAGATTACTGTCAAAGGACGAATAAAACAAAATACATTTTGAATGTTTAAAATTGGTTAATAAACAAAAAAAAAAAGAAATTATGGCCACTTTTATGTTTAAATAAAAGGTAATAAAAAAATTGAAATAAATTATAATTTTTGTAAGTTCTCCAAATGGCACAAATATTCCGAAGATGTTTAATTTACACAATGGGTTTTAATAATATTTAACTCTTTAACCCCCAAGAGCCAGTATACTGTATTTCCCGCTAGACCCATTTGGCCCAATCAACAGTATACTGGCTTTCGTATCTCTTGATCTTTTCTAGGGCTGTTTTCTAATTTTGACAACTCAAAAACGCTATTTTCTTAAAGTATAGCCATCCATTATGGACTTTTGTTATTTATGAATATGAACATTTAAAAAAATTATTTCCAAACAAAAACAATAAAAACATACTGGTATGGCCATTTTTGTTTGGGCCAAACCCACTTTTTTGCTTGGGACTGAAAGAGTTAAATGAAAATTAGCACAAACGTATATATTTTGAATAAAAATTAGTTCGTGTACAGATAATTGCGACAGTATGCACATTTAAAAAGCGTATTTGCATAATTCAGTCACAATTGTATAATTTACATCACAGATGTTAATTATCTCCGTAAAAGTGTTTAAAAAATCATGTGACTTCAAGAATATATGTATTTTTAGTAACACATTACTTCTGATGTAATCACTGACAAAATTAAAAGTCGTCTGATACAAACAGTGTCAATATCTTGCATGCCCAAAGTAGTCCTCCGTGGCCTCTGAGAACACAAATTAAGATAAGGGTTGCTTCCTCGGGAATGTCATAAGAGGTAACTAAAATGAGGTTCCACCACGCAAAATAAATTGATACAGGAATCACTTCTGCAACAGAACATGAATACGTTGATGATAGAGGCTTCCAGCTGTACTGTGTTAATATGTCTATACGGAGACTGATTTTACGTGAGTATTTCTTATTTCCCTGTACAATGACAGGTGTCCTCTCGCCATTCAGGCAGATACTCGCCGATTTTGGAGGTACCCATTAGAGCTGGGTTGGCCCAGGAGCTGTTCAGGTTATTGCAGTCCCTGGTCGAAGACAGTGCTTCAAATGTCTTTGCCAGGGCTCGAATTACTCCAGTCTTAGTCCCGGTCGACGACACTGCTTCAAATGTCCTCGACAGGGCTCGGACCTGGATCACTCGATCGGCAGCGCAGTGTGGTAACTGTGACGGACAACCCAGCTGTCCCTGAAATGTTGGATTATGGTAAGGACCCTCCTATAACATCTGAACCCCTGATTTGTAGGAATTTTTCATCAGCGGGGACTCCGCCACCTGGGCTCATTAAAATGCAGAAAAGCAAAGTGCACTCCTCACCACGTTTGCTCATTAAATATGTGACTGTTATCTTCCGTCCAGTCTGGTGATCGCATGGCCAAAAAGGGGAGGTAAAATCACGCCCATGTTACCTCTAGAGCGGCCAGAAGCAGTTATTTCCCCAGTGTGCCTGTCCACTTTTCTTCGTACCTGCCTTACAGGCGGTGCCAGAACCAAACGTAGAAGCGGCGAGATCTAAGGCAAGACGATCCCCCAGAACAGAGAAGCTAGTTTCTCGTAGAATGTTCTCATCGGCATTTCGCATCTCGGTGCGAACCACAGGAGAGCGCTGGAAACGCTAGCAGTCAAAGGCAGTGGCGGTCCATAGAACAGGGAAAGCAGAGTCTCGCCGGTTTTTCACATTCCAGCGTGAACCGCAGAAGTTCCCGCAGTCAAAGACGAACGGGGAAAGACGAAGCGGACGGAAATCGGAAATTAGGAGCGGTCTCCCTCTTTTAGTCGGGCGGCATCTGTTAGCACGGCGGCTAGAATTTCAATTTTCCCCGGAGAACTACAGAGGCGCGAAATTCTAACATGTACCCCTTAAGTTCCATTCCAGTTAGATATATACAGACCCTGAAGAAATGCATTTTATCACTCGTTGCCAGATATTTACAGTAGCACCTGCTATAGTGAAATCCTGTTTGATTCCCTCTGGATTTTCATCTTAAAGCAGTGAATGCTTTTCTGTGCACGGTATAATATATTTGTTTTAAAGTGATCAGTGGTCTAGTTATTTCATTTTATTTCACTGGATTTTGGTGTAAAATTTAACATACTAAATAAACCCATTTCAAAATTCTGGTGCAAACTAATGTTACATCTATAAGTTATTTTCCTAATACAATAGACGTGTAAATTAATTTTGCAGCCGTTAAGGGAATTATAACTATTTAATACAGTTTAGTTCTGTACATATAGACGTGGGTTTTAACTATTAGACCCGCGGGGAGCTTTTCTTGAATTTATATAATTGAAGACGTGAGGTAGAAAATAGTTTAAACGTAAATTTATCGCGCGTCAGATTATACTATGATTTGTATTGCATTTCGAGTTTTTCTATCTTTTATACAGAATGATCATTCAACCTTGCATCCCAGCAATTAAGCAGCAATTAAGCAGCAATTAAGCAGCAATTAAGCAGCAATTAATTAATTAACTATATACAGAATCCTGCCGACTCAGTTCGATAACTCCAGTGACTTATGAACATTATTTAAAATTTAATCTTTGTGGCGATCCTGTTGAGATTCAGCTATCTGAAGTTTACAGAAATAAAGCAAACCCAAAGATTGTTTTAACATCCCAATTCATAAAGTCGTTTTAAAGTTAAACTGGAGAAGAACACTTTCCAGTAGCAATATTTTACTTACTGCTCTATTTGTGAATGAGAACATAGATTTCCCTGAACACTGTTCGTCAAGTACTTTCGCTGGATTTTTAACAACACCCCGAAGAAACCATACCACAGTGTTTAGTCTTTATCATCACGCTTCAGAAATTTCACCACCAGCGGCGAACCTAAGATACCCCACCAGTCTCACCACCTGTACCTACGACCGTGCCATTCCCCTGGAACTTTTTACATATAGACAAAAACAAAAACAGTACCTTTAGGCTTCAACGTCCAGCGATTTCGGGACACTTTGTTAACTTCAAAAAAAAAAAAAAAAAACCCCGCTAATCTGGGGCTGTACACAGAAGACCCAACCTGTGGTACGCGTACCCCTGGGGGTACGCGACAGGACGTTCAGGGGTACGCGAAAAAAAAAATTGAGTAATGGCGGAAAAAAGATACATATGTCAACAGTGTAAAAGACAAGTCAAAAGTTGTGAAATTAATTCAACGCTATACTATACAACATGAACTGTGTGAGACAATCTCCGCCGTTTTTCTTGCGCGCCACTGGCGTGCTGTCTGCTTGGACTGGCGTGTGTGAAAATCTATGGCGTTTCGTGTGACCACAATTCAATATTTTTACACAATAGTCTTCATTATGATGACTATGGGATTATAGTTGTGCCGTTGAATATTTCATCAAAAATATGACTTGTTTGATCTTCCACACTATCTATGAACGTCTAATGTCCCGGAAGTAATAGTGTCGATTCTTGACCCAAATTTTACAAACGTGGGACAGTGAGACAGTATTTCTATATACAGCAGTTTTTGTCATTGTTTTAACTTAACTTAAAGTGATTAATTGTTCAATTCGTGTATTATCAGATATGGATCAGTGGTTGAAAACCGGCACAGTAAAAAAGCTGAAACATAATGTGGAATGTGATCAATCGCCAAGTACTTCTCAGGACACGCCTAAGACTTTGGTGCAGGATAGTGAAAAGACACGATCTTCAGTTTTACATAGAGCTAAAAAGAGAAAATACAGTGACGAATACATGAAGTATGGGTTTTCGTTTATAGGAGATGAGGACTGTGCTAAGCCCCACTGTGTAGTGTGTCGGGAAGTATTATCCAATGGTAGCATGAAACCTTCGTTACTCTTGCGGCATTTACAAACAAAACACCCCAGTTATGAAAACAAGGAACGCAATTTTTTTTCAGCGCCTATCGAAACAACAGAATGTGACATCGTACTTGTCGTCAGCTAACAAAGATAACGAAAATGCGGTTGAAGCCTCCTACCGTATTAGTTATCGTATTGCTAAATGTGGTAAAAATCATACTATAGCTGAGAATTTAATTTCTCCTTGTATAAAAGATGCCGTTCTGTGCATGCTCGGAGAGGAACATGTTCGCAAAATGAACGCTATCCCTCTTTCGAACAATACAATTTCTCGAAGAATGCAGGATATGTCTGACGATGTTGAAGCGACAATAATAAGTAGAATTAAAAAATAGTAAATTCTTTGCTATTCAAGTTGACGAAAGCACAGATATTGCTAATTTCGCTGTTTTGCTTGTTATTGTGAGGTATTTGAAAAGCAATGAAGTTGAAGAAAACCTTTTGCTTTGTCATCCTCTGTCAGGGCTTACAAGAGGTGAGGATATATTTCATGCTATTGATTCTTATTTCAAAGAAAAGGACATTAATTGGTCTAATTGTTGTGGACTATGCACTGACGGAGCCAAGTCTATGTCAGGTTGCTACTCCGGTCTTCGCGCTCGTGTCACGAAGGTAGCCCCCAATATAACCTGGAGCCACTGCTGCATCCACAGGCAAAGCCTTGCATCTAACCGCCTCCCTGGTGAATTAAAAGTCGTTCTTGATGAAGCTGTGAAAGTGGTTAATTTTATAAAGTCAAAGTCCACAAACTCGAGGCTTTTCAAAGCACTGTGTGAAGAGATGAATAGTCTTCATTCTACCCTGCTCCTTCATACACAAGTAAGGTGGCTCTCTCGTGGTAAAGTCCTTACCCGGCTGTTCGAACTTAGACATGAAGTCCAACTTTTTTTTTGAAGACCATCCTTTCCAACTTACTTCAAAGTTACACGACTGTGATTGGCTTCAGAGTCTTGCATACTTATCGGATATTTTCCTACAAATAAACAAACTAAATTTGGCACTTCAGAATAGCTCGGTAACGATCTTCAATGTTTCAGACAAAATTGAATCTATGATTAAAAAATTAGATTTTTGGAGGTCGTGTATTGAAAAAGGCCAACCTGAGGTATTTGAAACTCTGCACAATTTCCTATCTGAGAACGAGCTGCACCTCTCCCAGGAAATGAGCGAGAAAATAATTGAACACTTGAAAGGGCTAAAATCATCTTTCGAGAAGTACTTTCCGAAACCTGGAAAAGAGAACTACTGGATTGTAAATCCCTTTGAAGAAGAATATTTCCAAGCAGCCACATTATCAATCAACGAAAAAGAGAAGTTGATTGAACTTTCGACTGATACTACTTTAATAGCTGAATTCAAAGGAAAATTCCTTATTAACTTTTGGGGAGACATCAGCAGAGAATATGAACAGCTGACCGACAAGGCGCTTAAGTTTCTGTTGCCATTTACAAATACTGAGCTGGTGGAGAGGGCTTTCTCTTCTTATACCTTTATAAAAAATAAATACCGTAGTAAACTGAATGCAGGTCCAGAATTGAGACTGTATCTTACATCACTTGAACCTGATTTAAAAAAAACTATGTGCCTCAAAACAAGCTCAAGGATCGCATTGAACATTTGTCATGGTCACGTGACATGTGTGTTATAAAAAGTGATTTCAACTTTTAACAATAACAATGTTTTTATTATTAATAAATTAAATGTGTTAATTTTTATTGTAACTTCTGACTGTTTGTTCACCTCTTTATTACATTGTTTTTAATCCCGTGGTTGGCCCCTTTATTTCTGGTTATAATCTATAAATTTTTAATAACAGCAACTATATTAATTTCAAATATTTTGCTAATATTAGGGGTACAATTTATAGAAATGGGCTGCCAAGGAGTACGCAAGTGAAAACAGGTTGGGAACCGCTGCTCTAGCGGGACCACTAACCACAAGAATTATCTCTCTTATAAAATTTACGACAAAAGGTTGTGTTCTAGTTCTGGGCTCTCCCAAGGAATCCTTACGTCCTGCATAGAGAAACCACTCAGCTTCTGTTAACCTGTCATCTTTTCATTTTATTTTCAACTAAAGATGGCATATACATGAAATGCATGACCTAAAAATATAACACGCTTTCAAGTAGATTTTTACACGTTACTGTACAGTCTTAATAATGTCTGATGGCAGTCCCTCTTGGCTGTCAACCACAGCAGACTGCCCACTCAAAACCCATTTAGTATGTCATAGTATGTCACTTGTTCTCTGCCATGTGCTTTTCAAACTACCTCAATTTATTTTCTATCAGAAACACAAGAAACACAAAAATCATCTCAATTTTTAAAATAAAAAACACGCGAAACACCCCACATTTGTTTATATCAAAACCACACTAGATCACTTCACATTATTCTATCACATGCATTTCCCTCACTGAAAACCTTTTTAAAGACTGATACACCCTAAAACTATGGTAAAAGACTGTATTTAACGTAAGTTGCAAGGATAAAAGCCAGAAAATCGTAAACAAATTAGTAAAACTTAAATATGAAGTTAGTCACACTGGTAACAGCCAAAACTGTAACACTAAACAGCCATTACCTGATGTGCATTTTGTTCATCACCATTTCCATTGTTTGCTTCTTGTGGAGAAAGGAGCCGTCACTCTTGTCGGCCCCATGTAGGAAATCTGTACCACGGCATCCATAAGCTCTTACATATGTTGTTTATGTAGCAATGTGTTTTACATTATGAGGTTGCCAACCTCACAGCCTCATTGCATTGTAGTCACCACTTATGACGTGCCTGATTGAGAAGTACAATTGATCTTTTTTTTTTCCTCATCGTAAGATATAACAAGAAGTCATCAGAGTAGTATTACTAGAAATTGAGTTTCATACATGGTCACCGTAAGTACTAATATTAATATCCATAGGAACATCTTCCAGTTTTGACCACACCTCCTGTAATTTGTCAACCAATCGAGAACCGTATTTATTTACGGCTGTCTCATCCTCCACGCGAGGCTGTGGGTCATTAGGTTGCTCCCAGTTTCTGTAATGGTGAAGGTTAGCATCGGTTCCCAAGACTGAGTCAATATATTTGGAGCTCCTCCACACCTGATGAACACCCACCAGACTTGTCAGTCTTGGATTAATAATGTACTTTGACCGTGTTCCATACGGGAGATATTCGCTCTCTCTTAGCGTATGTGATAAAATCACAGATTTATATTTTTTAGCCTCTGTTTCAAATTGTTTTGCCGGCTTTGGCCATTCCTTGCGAAAAAAGACACACTTAAACTGGAAGACGGATGCCTCACTGTACAGATTCTCTCTTTCTTTAACCAGCTCTTCCCAGTTATTATGTTTGTAAGGAATAATAAATTCGTCTAGGTCCTGGTAAACAAGATACTTAGAGCGGTTTCTGTGTCTGTACAGGCAGTCGTTGAGGGCGGCCATCTGGGCAAAGTAGTGAACTTCTGGCTCTCCAGTTGGTGGCCACGTGTCAACCTTTATTGGTAAATGCCAAGGCTGTACTTCCACCTCATCTGTTTGTGAGTACATCTCTAGAACCTGAAAAGGAAAGCGGGCTGAGATGACAGCTGATATACATAAAACTGAGAAAGGCAGAGTATGAAGACTTGATCATCACCACCAGCATCATTATTTCAATGTTCCCTCCCTACGAAGCATGGAGCCATCACTACAACGTTGTCCCATAATTCCTGTACCAAAGCAGGCATGTGATCTTGTAGCAGTAGTTTCTGTAGCTATATATTTTGCATGATGATGTTGCCAGCTCACGCACAACCTCATCTTAGTCGCCTCTTTCTACATGCATCAGAAAACAGTTGACATATTCTCCTCAGAGACTTCCTAGAACTACACAGGGCGAATACTTTATGGTGCATGTAAACAATGCATAAAGACAGATATCAGTGTGACCTGACATATTACATATATCAAACCAGTCTTTTCTATTTGAACATAAAGCCTAATATAAACAAACGACTTTGCATCTAGGTTGAATGAGGCAGATCACGCCAAAACGAGTCAAAACTCTTTTTTTTTTTTTAAAGCAATTTGACCTGACATAGAAGGAGGATGAGATTAGATGGGGGAGCCATCCTGAAGACATATGACCCACTAAGGAGGTCAACAGATTTAAGACATTATTTATCTTCATCAACTGCCATCTCCACAATGAAGGTAGACTACAATGGATCTCCAACGTCTTCTGTCTCTTGTCTTGATTGTGCACACTGATAGACTCTTTTCTGTCCATCTCTTGAGGTTATCTTCCCACTTATAGCGCTGTCTTCCTCTTGAACATTTGTCTTTAACTCTTCCTTCGCTTATTGTCTTCAGGAAGGTACTTGTATTATGTCTGTTCACATGGCCAAAATATTTATGCAGCCTAATTTTGATCGTCTTCGTTAATTCTATTTTCATTCCTAGGTTTTCTAGGACCTCTTCACTGTTAATATTTACAGAAGGATTTTAAGTGGTTCAGTCGATTCATCCAGTCATATTTCTATGTAATATAAATAAACATCATTTTGTATGTAACATATTCATACATGTATGCTTGTTAACATATTATTTTCATTATTCTTCAATGTGGTGTCCCTATGGAGCATGGAACCACTACTGCTGCAGATGGCTCCCTTACAGGAAGCATGCCCCAAGTACCGTGTAGGCGATCATGTCTCTCCACAACTTCTTGTCTCAAGTGCTATTTATAAATTTTGTTGTTGACTTCCTTACATGTCATGATGTCAAGCTGTCCAGTACCTGTTCTCTTTGTCTTCCCCTATCTCTTTTTCCTTCAATCTAACTTGTTTTTACGATAAATTCCAACTTTCTTCTTGTCATAACATTCCAAAGAAAGTAGATTGCTTTCTACTAACATGAGGGATAACTTCCTTTACGCATTGGCCTCTCTCAGAACATCCTCATTACTCATTTTGGTGTCCATGGTATTTTTAACTTTTTTCTGTAAAACCACATCTTTGTTGCTTCTTGTGTTTTTCCAACTTATTTACTAATTGTCCATGACTCACTCTCATATGTCAGGATTGGTTCTATATAACACTGACAAACATGAATCAGTGAATCACAAGCACAAATCATGCACCAAAGCATTCTTTAAAGGAAATAAATAAATATATAATTTTTTATGCTTTAGCATTAGTTTTATAAATTAACGGTACACGGGAATGTTTCCGGTTTCACCCTTCGTCAGCCACAGCTATAAACAGGTTGTTGACTAATATTTACTTACTTACTTAGTCGTTCCCCTTCTACCGTGAGGTGTAGAGGTTTGGAATAGAAAGCGCCAGACTATCCTATCGGCTGTCTTCCTCCTGGCCTGGTTCCATTCTAGTCCTCGGTCCTTCAAAGATTGTCTAATGTTGTCCTCCCAGCGGACTCTGGGTCGTCCTGGGGGTCTGGATCCCTGGCTCTTTGTTTTCCATGCTTGTCGTGGTAGCCGATCTTCTCCCATTCTGCAGATATGGCCAAACCATCTTAGTTGGGACTGTTCTACTTGGGTCTGCAGGGGGTGGGATTTTAGGCCTTGACGTATCGTCTGGTTGCGGACCATGTCTCTTCTTGTTACTTCAACCACCTTCCTCAGATAACCTGATTTCTGAGGTTTGGATCTGGCTTTTGTGGGTTGTAGTCATTGCCCATGACTCGCATCCATATGTCAAGACTGGCACATAGGTGGAGCGGTATACAGCCATCTTCGTTTTCTTACCAACCTCTCTCTTGCTGAGGAATCGTCGATTTATGGCCTGAAAAAGTCTCCCAGCTGCTGCTTTTTGAGTGGCCAACTCTTCTTTGATGCCTCCCTTCCGATCTATAATAGCTTCGAAATATTTAAAGTGGTCGACCTGCTCCAGGACCTGTTCTCCCAGCTTAATCTGATGTCTTCTTTCTTCTCGTGATATCACCATGGATTTTGTTTTAGAGCTGCTTATGACCATCCCTCTCTTCTCCAGCTCTTCCTTCCAGACTTGCAGGTTGGATTGGAGATGTGCCTCTGATTTAGCAATCAGGGCAACATCATCAGCAAATGCCAGCTCTGAAATACATACCTGTCTCATCTTCCAGTACCCCATGAATACTTTCTTGTTCTCTCCTTACATGACTTGATAACATCGTCCATGAGGAGTATGAAAAGATAAGGTGACAGTATATCACATTGTCTTACACCAGTGGTGGTCCTAAACTCTTCTGACTTATGGTTTGCTGTCCTCACGTAATTTCTGCAAGACTTGTAGAAGCTCTGTATAGCATGAATCAGAGGTGCTGGAATGTTCTTCCTTGCCAAACAGTCCCAAAGTTTGCTCCAGGGGACCCTATCAAATGCCTTTTCCAGATCTATGAAACAAAGATGGATCTCACTCTTATACTCAAGGGTCTTTTCACTCAGCTGTCTGAGTGTGAAGATTAGGTCTTGAGTACTTCGGTTTGCTCGGAATCCGCACTGGACCTCATCCAACTGTGGCTCAGCTAGGCGTCGGAGTCTCTGCTCTAGGATTCAAGAGTAGATTTTACCAGGGACACTGAGAAGGGATATGCCTCTATGGTTTCCACATTGTCGATTGTCACCTTTTTGAAAATTGGTGTTATGATGGCAATCTCCCAGTCCTTTGGTATGGTCTTGTTGCACCACGCTGCCTATAGGACCCTTTAAGAGTAATAGGTCGCCTGATGCTCCCATGTACTTAACCATTTCTGGTGTTATATCATCATGCCCTGCTGCTTTGCCCATCTTGATTTTCTCCAGTGCTGCCTTCAGTTCTTCCATCTTTATGTCATCTTCATCACCATTTGTTTCCTCTTCTTTGCTATTGGTTATCATTTCTGATGCTTGACCTTGCTCACCATCAAGGAGTTCTGAGAAATATTCTTTCCATCTTTCCATTACTTCCTTCGGGGCAGTAAGCAATTTGCCTTGCTTGTACTTTATAAATTTGATAGGGCATTGTTTTTCCTTCCTCATGTTCTTTAGGGTCTTATAGAACAATTTCTGGTTTTCTTGCGCATCTTTTTCTATCTTTTCTCCAAATTCTTCCCAGGACTTCTGTTTTGCTGCTAGCACCTTGTTCTTTGCTTCTGTTCTGAGTATCACATATTCTCTATATTTCTCTATTTGTCCTGCTGTGTTTTTAGCTCCTAAGTATTGTTTCCATGCCATTTTCTTCTCTCTTATTTTCTCTTTGACTTCCTCTGTCCACCAAGGTGTCATCTTTCTCTTGTTCCCAAGTCGGACCACCATATGCTTCTGCAGCAGCTGTCTTTATGATGTCCTTGAATTTAAGCCACAGGGTTTCCAAGTCATCAGGTTGTTCTTCTGTGTTTCTCACCGCTGTAGCTATAAACCCCTGATATCTGGTCTTAATTTCTGGCTCTCTCAGCTTGTAGGTCTTAATGCTCATTTCTTCCGTTCGTTTACTTGGTTTCTTGCGTGATGTTGGGCAGCTCCTAGGCTGAGCAACTCTTTCAGTTGTTCTTTTGATTGTAAGCAGGTAGTGATCACTTCCAATCTCTGGACCCCTCCAGACTCTAGCATCCCGGACATATTTGAATGAGCTCCTCCTAACAATGGCATAGTCGATCACTGACTTCTCATTCTTTGTTGGTTCACATCTAGTGTTTGCATGTATGCGCTTATGGGGGAACTTTGTGTTTGTAATGATCAGATTCTGCTCACTGCAGAATCTAAGGAGTCGCTTTCCATTGTCATTGAGAGTATCTTCTCCATATCTTCCGATAACTCCACCCCATCTAGCATGGTCATTTCCAACTCTGGCATTGAAATCTCCGAGCATGATAATTTCATCTAGGCAGTCATCCACTGTCCTTTGAAGCAGCTCAAAGAATTCCTCCTTGACCTCTGCTCTCTCATCCTCATTTGACCCATACACTATGACCAGGTTGACTAGTCAACATGTTTACTAATATTTACTGACATTAAAGGAGGTCAGTGCACTTGTTTGAAATGCGTTGACAAAATTTCACTTTCAGAAAGAACAGGTGTGAAATGTACTGTATATATTTCACTATTTGTGTCGTAATTTTCCATTTCACAAGCCTGCTGGATCTTGTGGATATGGAATAACCCCTCCGAGTTTTGATTACAGGTTGAAAATATGAGTACACGTATTTTCCGCGAAAAAGTGTTGGTTTTTTTTTTTAAAGAATTTAAAATAAAATGAAATATATGTTCGATATCTTGTCTAATAATCAAATTTGCCACTGTTTGCCACTTTGCCTAGTCTATCGATGGACTAGCATATTGCCGTCCCTCTTTGCAACCATGCCTTGTCATGTGTAAAGATAGCCATGTAGTCATCTATTCATCATAACCCTCCACTTTAAAAGGAGCATAGGCCTTCAACAAACACATGCCGAGTCCTCTTGTCACGTGTCATCATCTCAAGTTCTTTCCACGTTCTCCTCATCATTTTCACCTCTGTTTCCAGCTCTCTTCTCCATGTGCTTTTTGGTCTATCTCTGCCTTTCTTGCCCTGGGGGTTCCAGAACAAAGACTGCCTTCTAATGCTATCAACAGGTTTCCTCAATGTGTGTCCTATCCATCGCCATCGTCTTCTTCTCATCTCTTGTTCCACGGGCACTTGTCTGGTTCTTGTCATCAGTTCCACGTTGGTAACATTGTCATACCATTTAATCCTTCTATTCTATGCAAGCACCCATTTATGAAAGTCTGTAGCTTTTTGGTTGTTGTCTTTGTTGTTCTCCATGTTTAAGAGCCATATAATAGGACTGACTTCACATTTGAGTTAAAAATTCTTATTTTCGTGTTGGATCCGATTTCTCTTGATCTCCATATATTTCTCAATGCTCTTGATTTTTGTATTTTTATTTTGATATCATTACCTGCATTTATTCTCAATATTTTTGTCTTTTCCCCGTGTATTTTCAGACCCCAATTGCTGTGACCTCTCATCGAGTGTTTTCAATTTGTCCTGCATCTGATTACAGTTATAAGACAGAAGAGCCAAGTCATCATCAAAATCCAGATCATCCAACTCCTCAGTCAGAGTCCACTGGATTCCATTTATGTTGAATGTTGTTGATGTTCTCATAACCCAGTCTATTGCTAGTAAGAAAAGAAATGGAGACAAGAGGCATCCCTGTCGCACTCCGGTTCTTATCCCAAACGGTTCTATAAGCTGTCCTTCATAAAGAACTCTGCATGTCATGTCTTCATATGTTTTAAATTAATGATCTTCAGGGGAACTCATCAATTTCCAAATTAATTCTCTGTCTACACTGTCAAATGCCTTTTCGTAGTCCACAAATCCAATGTATAATGGTGAATTCCATTCCAGACTATTATTCTCAAAGTGGCTATCTGGTCTGTACAGGATCTGTTTTGTAGAAAACCTGCTTGTTCATCTCTCAGTTTCTTGTCTACGGACTCTTTTAATCTCTCGAGGATAATCCTGTTTAATACTTTTCCTGGCACTGATAGTAACATTATTCCTCTATAATGTGTGCACTCTTGTAAATTTCCCTTCTTAGGCAACTTAACCATATATCCTTCCTAGTCATCTAATGACCCGTACCAAAAATCAACAATTCAATCAAGTTTTAAAAATGATATCACCTTGCAATCATCCTCTAGTATCCTCACTATGATTCTTCTGTCATGCACCATAAGGAGCATAGAACCCCTACTGCTGTTAGCCTTACAGACAGCATGTGTCAAAGAACTTCACAGACCTTTGCTCTTGTATAATTTTTTTTTCATACTTTTTCTAAAATGTTTTGTACATGGAGGTTGCCAGTTTTTTTTTGCAAAACTTTCCATTGGCTGCCTCTTATAAATGCCTAAGGAAGCAATGGTTCTATTTTTATCTTTGCCTCTTAGGAGACCTCCTACAAGAATCCTCATAGTAGATCTGTTAGTATACTTACTTACTTAGTCGTTCCCCTTCTACCGTGAGGTGTAGAGGTTCGGAAGAGAGAGCGCCAGACTATCCTATCGATTGTCTTCTTCCTGGCCTGGTTCCATTCTACTCCTCGGTCCTTCAAAGATTGTCTTCTAGTATTATTGCTTTAAAAAAGCTGAGGAGAAGACTCTGGTGAGGTGACGGATATGACACATTTAAACAAAAAAAATTGTTGACTGCATCACAAGGTAGTCTTTGTCTGGAATCCCCCTAGTAAAAGAAATAGAAGGAACCATAATAGCACACGGAGAAGGAAATTGGAGACAGACACACACAAAGATAAAGAAAACATGGAAAGATCAGGAACAATGAGAGAGACCAGAAAGGTAAAGCAGGAATTTGCTGGTCTATATTCTACAGGAAGCAACAAGGTAATTAATTACATGATGAGATTATCTCTTCACCTTGTCAACATTTGGACCGGTGCTGTGATTGTAGAAGACAAACTTTTGGGCACCCAGGATCTTGTTCATCTCAATCATCTCCACAAGCTCGTAGGCCCGGCTGTAGCGGTAGTTTAAAGGTGTCACACACACTGTGAACTGTGATCTCATCTTGGCTGGCCCAGGCAGAAACAGGATGTTGGTGGGGACACCGCACTTATCTCCTATGACAAGACTAACTGCATGTGGAGTTGTATTCAGTAATTGAGCAGGTATTGTGCAGCTGACGAATGCAGCCACATACCTGTAAGCAAAATGAATTTGGCATTTGTTACAGAAGCTGAGTGGAAGTTCGTGACTGAGTTACCAAAAATAGAAACAAATCATCATCATTATTATTACAGCCTTAAGCTCCCCGAGGAGCATAGGACTTATACATTTATGCCAAGTCCTTTTGTCCCATCTCATCAGTTCTAGTTCTTTTCATGTCTTCCTCGTACCTTTCATTTCTGTTTCCAAAATTCTTCTCCGTGTATTTTTAAAGTCTTCTTTCGCCTCTCATACCCTGGGAACTCCAGAATAAGAAGTGCCCTGTAATAGTTTGAATAGGTTTCCTAAGTGTGTGTACTATCCATCGCCAGTGCCTTCTTCTCATATCTTCTCATTAAAAACAAATACAAATTAGAAATTCTGAGACACCATCTATTCAACAAGCTAAAGATAGGAACTGCCGATGAGTGTAATTGTGGCACTTATAAAATGACTGCTGAACAGCTGCTGCAAAGGTGCCCATCATATGAGGAACACAGAATGTATATATGGACGTCACAAGTTCCAGTATTGGACAACCTCATTATGGAGATACCTACAAACTCAAGCTGACCACTGCTTTCATTAAATGTATTTAAGTTGACGTCTGCAATATAAAATGACTGCTGAACAGCTGCTGCAAAGGTGCCCATCATATGAGGAACACAGAATGTATATATGGACGTCACAAGTTCCAGTATTGGACAACCTCATTATGGAGATACCTACAAACTCAAGCTGACCACTGCTTTCATTAAATGTATTTAAGTTGACGTCTGCAAGTGTATGAGGAAGAATGTTCGGTCTTCAGCAATTCTCCACTTTTCTCTTTCTACAGGGTGTCCGAAAAGTTACTGTGCATTTGAATATACGGCAGACTAGAGTAGCGGTTTTGTTGTGAGAGTTGTCCGTTCTACCCTGCTGAAGGTCTTCGACAATATGAAGAAACGTGTTCAGGCATGTCTTGAGGCCCATGGTGGACATTTGCTGTAGAAGAAACTGCTGTGTGGTACTGCAACGTTGTACGAGGTACTTTACTGCACAGTAACCTTCAGGACACCCTGTATAACTAGTTGCTTGTCTTTCAGTATCCAGCTGTTTCAACTATTCATTCATTCATACATACACACACCGCGCATCAAATACATACATGCAACATGTACATACACTACACATCATATACATACATACATAAAACACGTATATACGCCACACATCATATACATACATAAAACAAGTATATATACCACACATCGTATACATACATAAAACACGTACATACACCACACATCATATACATACATAAAATACGTATATACATCACACATCATATAATACATACATTAAACACGTACATACACCACACATCATATCAAATTCCATAATTCTCGCCGTTTGTACGTCGGTCACATCTAAGGGATGCAACGGTGGTTGAAAGTTAGACATTAATTGTATTGTTTCCCTTATATGTAATAGTAATAGCCCCTTCAGTCATAACTGACCATGGGAATGCGCCCCTGAGGTGAAAGCCCTCAGCTGCTTATTTTCCTGGTGCTCCTTTCGACGTTTTCTCCTCACCTCTGCTTCTTGTGTCAGCCTCTCTTCGCCCAATCTGAGGTGGCGCCGTAAATAGCGTCGCCACTTAGTGCGATCGGCAGCTTCATCCTCCCATGTTGCTGGATCCATGTCCAGTGCCCTCATATCTCTCTTGCACACATCTCTGAACCTCAGCTGTGGTCGCCCAACTGTTCTCTTGCCATCTGCTAATTGTCCGTAGAAGATATCTTTTGGGATGCGACCATCATCCATGCGGCGAACATGGCCAAGCCAGCGAAGTCTGCGCTGTCTAAGAAGCGTATACATACTTTGAAGGCCAGCACGTGACAACACCTCGACATTTGTCACTTTATCTTTCCACGAGATGCCGAGGATGCGGCGTAGACACCGCAAATGGAAGGTATTGAGCCTTCTTTCTTGCTTAGCATAGGTCGTCCAGGTCTCGCTGCCATATAGGAGGAGTGTGCTGGTGACGCAGGCATTATATACCGCAGCTTTGGTCTTCATTGTGAGTTTAGAGTTTCCCCAAACACGCGATGTGAGGCGGGCAAAGGTAGCTGCAGCTTTGCCAATGCGGCTGTCGATTTCTGTATCCAGTGAGAGTTTGTCATTGATGGTAGACCCTAGGTATGTGAAGTGGTGCACCCCTGCCAATTCATAGTTATCGATAGTGATAACTGGTGCA
Organism: Oreohelix idahoensis; assembly: GCA_024509875.1. Lineage (NCBI taxonomy): Eukaryota > Metazoa > Mollusca > Gastropoda > Stylommatophora > Oreohelicidae > Oreohelix > Oreohelix idahoensis. The sequence goes on along the minus strand of JAMPIV010003987.1, from coordinate 194,537 downwards.
GCACCCACATCCTGACTCAGCACATTCGTTTTCTTTAGACTTATTGTGAGGCCAAAGTCCTTGCATGCTTTAGTGAAGCGATTCATCAAGCTCTGATGTACTCTCCCAAAAATAGTAACACTCAACGAAGAAAAGTCGGTGTAGAACCCAGTTTCATTCCGGAAACGGATTTAACTCGTCATTTTGTTAAAAATAACCTTAAAATGTAAGTTTTTGATTGTTTCTTCAAGATAAAATTTTAATTTAAAGTTTTGCAGACTTATTATTATGGATCAAAATGATAAGATGGCTGCAAAACGAGCTGCAGATGCTAAGAGGAAGAGACGATCGCGTCAGTCACAACGAGCAAGTGAGACTCTAGAAGAAGCAGCAATACGACGACAACATGAAGCTACACAAAGACAAGCACAGCGTCAGTCACAACGAGCAAATCAGTCTGCAGAACAGCATGAACATTCTTTGAAAGAGATCCACGCATTTTCACAAACAATGTTGTCATCAAAGAACTTTTATATTGAATTAAAAAGTATTTTTAAAATATTTTACAGTATTTGATTTACTTCCGTCATTATTGACGGGTTATTGCCAGTACATACATAAAACACGTACATACACCACACATCATATACATACATAAAACACGTACATACACCACACATCATATACATACATACATAAAACACGTACATACACCACACATCATATACATATATATATATATATATATATATATATATATATATATATATATATATATATATATATATATATATATATATATATATATATATATATATATATATATATATACATACATGCATACACACAACACGTACATACACCACACATCATATACATACATACATAAAACACGTACATACACCACACATCATATACATACAAGACGTACATACACCACACATCATATACATACATACACACATACATATCACACTGTTTATTCTCTATAAAATACAGGGTGATTGATTAATGTTATTAGAACTAAAGGTCTTTTATATTTGTACATGCGCCCTAATATTATCGACTAGGTTAAACGGGACGCACCTTACCAAAACGAGGCAAAATTGTATTTTAAGAGAACAGGGTGATTCTTCTTCTTCTTCTTCCTCGTTCGTCCTGAAAAGGACGTTGGTTGCGTTGTGTCCGTTTACAGCGAAGCTGCGGTATTTGCGCCTTTTGGCCGACACATCCGACTTCCGCATGGCATTTTTTGGGACCGGGTTTGCCTTCCCTCTTCGATCCCTACTCCTCAGCCAGACTGCAGTGATACAGCCTGTTTCCAGGACCACCACGTGGAGGTGGAGTAGGGTCTTGGTCAGCTCTGGTTCGCTGACCCTGACGCAGGCAGTCAAGCTATGGGTCGCTTACTGCATTCCTCACTTTTGATGCGTCTTGGGTCCCTAAAAAAAAAAAAGGGTGATTGATAAGTCACACTCTATTTTTAAGTTTTTTGTTTTTTTAAATTATTTTCATTCCTTTTTAACTAATTTATATGAACCGAATATCTAAATAAAGAGAATTTACTACCATTTTATTACATAAAATTCTGTGTCAGATTAACATTACAAATTAACATTACAAATTAACATTACAAATTAACATTACAAATTAACATTACAAATTAACATCAGATCTGGTCCGTTCAACACGTTATTTCATGGCGGGAACTAATTTTTGTTCTCTTGTGTAACATCAGTTTATACTAGCCATTTTATATTTTATTTTGTTCAATTTTGTATCTGGGGATTTTTATAAAACACCAATTTTTCAAACAACAGTTATTGCTTCTTGTTTAGACATTTATTGCATGTTCATGAAATGCACACAAATTATAATAGTAATATAATAATAGCCCATTCAGTAATAACTGACTATGGGAATGAGCCCCTGAGGTGACAGCCCTCAGCTGCTTATTTTCCTGATGTTCCTTTCCGCGTTTTCTTCTCGCTTCTGCTTGCCGTGAGAGCTTCTTTTCGCCCAATCTGAGGTGACACCGTAGAGAGCATCGACGCTTGGTGCGATCAGCAGCTTTATCCTCCCAGGTTGCTGGATTTATGCCCAGTGTCCTCATATCTCTCTTGCACACATCTTTGAACCTCAGCTGCGGTCGCCCGACTGTTCTTTTGCCATCTTCCAATACGCCCCATTCTTTTATATATCCACATCTCAAGAGGCTCAATTCGTTCTTCCAATTGCTTATTCATTGTCCATGTTTCTACACCATACAGTAGTGAAGAATATATATAACGCTTGATGATTCGCAGTTTTAATTTGTGAGTTAACTGTTTAGATGTCAGTATATGTCTCATGTTGTTGAATGTAGCTTTGGCCATTCCTATTCTCTTCTTGATTTCTGTTTCACATCTGCCATCTTCTGTTATTATGTGACCAAGATATGAGAAGCTCTTGACTTGTTTCAAGATTTCCCCATTTATTCTTTTCTTTACTGTGAGCTTATCGTCTGTTTTGCTAATTATCATAGTATTTGTTTTCTCAATATTAAAGTCCAATCCATATTCATGACTTATACAGTTCACTTGCTTCACTAGTTCTTGTAAATCCTGTTCACTGTCAGCTAACAACACGGTATCTGTGACATAATTTGTGCGCTCTCTTTTCCTCTCCGGCAGTATTGAACTACATTTGTTGTGCGTACTGAATTAGGTGCATTATTCTTTGGTTATGTGACAGGTTATGTATATAGACTACAATGATCCGTCTGCTTGCTTCCCACCGTCGCCCCTCATTCCGTTCAACCTTGCGTTCCACCTTGCTTCCCTCATTAGTATGCACGTTTGTTCGCAAAATCCATGCCTTTCTCTCTATCTGTCTAACTCATAGTTTAGTCACGCCTATTTGTCTTGTTTCACGCTCTGAAGAGCGGCTACTCAGATCTATAACTGTCATTCCTTCTAAAGGAGACTAACCTAGTACTTTTGCCTAAAGCTCGATGCAAGCAGAGCTGTCAAAACTACGACAACTGACAGCGCACGGGCCCAAAAACACGTGCAAGGCAACGGCTTTTGAAGTTCCCCAAAAGCTCGAGCGAATCCTGTGATGTCGTATATACAGGGAAGACGATCGCCGAGATCAGAAACCTTTGTTGTCGATTGACACCGGCAAACAGAGCGGACGAAGGAAGTTCTTTATCTTGGAAGAAAACCCCGCTGATTTCCGCTGATTTGCCAAAGGCGCTACTTTCGTCATAGTCCAGCGAGATTACACTATTTCTGTATATATATTCCATCTCCTCAAATATTATATATAATATATCTAAAATCAGTATCTAGTCGCTTCAGGAAATTTTGAAATATCTAGCTCGACATCATAGAGCCTTAGTACAAAGAGGATTACTTAGATTTCGTGGAGATAGTTTCTTTTCTCTGTTTTGCGGTAAATTATATACTAGCATTTAAGTGATTTAATGTGTTAAAGTTCTTCATTATATTTCACTGGGATTTTCTGTGTTAATTGACTAGCTTATTAAATAACATATAGCTAATTTTTCCAGCTGTAACGTAAACTTAATTACTCGCTATCACCCAGTAAGAGATGGTTTAATTAACTAATAAGACGCTAGGTGATCGATAATTGACGGAATACAATTTACTTCTATCCATTATGTGTAATTTTATAAACGACTAGTGTTCATATCACGTGTTAAAAGCGATAAGATAAGCTAGACACTTGTGATTTCTAATATAATTTAATAACGGAGTGGTTAAGAGGTCTTGCCTTAACGCGTGTTAGGATAGGATATTTATATTATAGTAAAATGTTTATATTTCTTCCTAAATCTAGGCTGATCAAAAACCCAGCGAACTAGCGGTCTTATGGTCTTACAAACTATCCAGAGATATTAATTTGTTGTTGAATCTTCGAGTTGTTACCTGTGCGGCCCATTTTCTTCATTCATGAGAGAGGCCAAACTAGAAACAATAAACATAATATTAACTGGACCTGAACATTACCAGATTTTATTGATATCAATCTCATTAGCCCGCAGTGGCAAAATATATATATCTATTTATCTGACATATGACAGTAGTTTTTACCACGGGGATTATACTCAAGAGAACTCACTGTTCATACTCGGCCATCAACTTAGAGAACAGCCGATGATTATTATCATTAACATTTCATAACGTAACAGAGTGGGTCTCAGCAACCAGAGGCTAGACAACACCGGAACCATATATTTTCCTTTCTATGACAGTGACCACCACGAATACAACTTATCCCAACCAACTAAATGCAGTGATACAGGAATTATCCAGGAAACCAATTAACGCACCAACTTCGGCGACTCCCTTGAAACTAGCTGTCAGCACTAAGGATAGTCTGGGGCTGGAGTTGGCAAATAATCAGACACTGTAGGGTCATAGTACTTGTTAGTGTTTATTTCCAAGGAATACCTGAGACAACTATTGGGTAAGCGAGTATGCGTTTGGCCACAGTATGAATGAGTGAATGAACCGAAAGAGAGAAACATATTTCTCTTCTGTTACCACTATCATACAAATCTTCTTTTTGGTTCTCACTAAGCTGAGTATTTACGGGATAGCTTAATTATGACCTTGTGCTTTTCTCGTACTGACCATTCCATACCCTGATTGTTAACTTTTGATCTTTTGGGTTAATTAACCTCTGTTTGGATCTTCTTTTCATTTCCTTTACCAGAGGGGAGGACCTATTGGGTTAATTTCATTTGTCTGTAAACCATGCTTTATTAATGTATATGCTTGATGTTGTGAATTTCTAGTTATAATAAATATAATAAACCTTAAGTTATTGTGTTGGTCAACCCCTACCCATATCTGTTATTCATAGTTTGTTTTCACGTTTGTGCGTATTTGTCACAGAAATGTGTGTATGTGGGTGCATTGTAACTTGCATTTTGAATAAGGAGAGGAAGTGCGTCTGATTAAAATATAGTCGTAAAGATAGGCTGGATTAGAGAAACTACTCAGTCCAGAGACTGATCTTACTCTTACACTATCACCTTCGTGAGAAAAACTATTTCTTACACTTTACTCTCACATAGTTACCACTATCACCTCTGCTCGGACAGGACCATAAATATCTCAGACCTATCTTTGTAAAAATTACGACAGGTTAGCACACCTTTCTCCCTACTGTAATTGTTATCGTTTCACGGCTTCGATGCATGACCGAGCCAGACAAGCGTATCGTCATCCCTGAGAAATTAATTGAGTCCCTGAGACGTGATAATACCACATTGACTCCAGATAGATGCGAGCGTATAGTGTTTGCTTAAGATTGCATAATTATTTCCAACGCGACAGGGACAAATGTAAGAAGTTGTAACGTAAACATTACCAAGAATTGTCGGATGTAGCAACTCTAAATACGGAGGATGACTCTTTGAAAGTTTCAAACGCATGAGTCATACAGAATACTGCATGAGGAAAAGTTTTCATAACATGAACTTTGAATGTATCGGCTGACATTTTAGGCACCAATTAGCAACCACGCGATTGGAAGATTTGCCTGAAAACGCCAGGTAGAAGAAGCGTGGTACTGGAACTTACGACATAACGTAGGAAACATTTGACATACGGTACTTCATTCCAGAAAACGTCAAAGTAGACAGCTCGGACCTTACCAGAGACAAAAATAGAGTCAGGATTCTAAATTTTTAGGAAACGGAAAAATGTATTAGAGCATCTTTTATCCAGTGGAAAAGAAAACTCGCCAATATTAATACGGAACCGGACTCCTACAGAAACTACTCACAAGTCACAGAGGAATTCTAGAATAAGAATTAATATCCCAGACGTGTGTTCGAGTCATCTGTGTTAAGTTACCAAGACTATTTACCTGAGCAAGACGTCTAAGATTTGCCTGGTTACTAGGCTGGTGGTACGGATTGGAGAGAACATTTGCGGTTCTACTCACGTTACCAGTCGTACTAGTCTGTGGTTCAAAGCTTGAGATCTATACGTGAAACATACATCACACGGATGGTGAAGATCCCTGCCTTGACCTGACGTGGTTACCTCCAGAATCCGTTGGAGACGTGCTCTTGTCACAGAGACAGTGACGGAACCAACAGCACCAACATTTCCGCAATTTGGAAGCTAAGTTTTAAGTTTAGCAGGCCACTTCAAAAGACTGTATTTTCATCTCTCAAACCGAGATCTACGATGAACCATAATTTCTCATAATTACCATTTCATATTTATTTACATTTGTTTCGAAGTAATTGAGCATTAAATTTGTATATCTTGATTTTGACAAATTCATAGCTGAATTTAATCATTACAGAGAGAAAGGCAAATGTATGATCCAGAAACTGTAGTATATATATATATATATATATATATATATATATATAATATGATATATATATATATATATAGACATATATATATATATATATATATAGCTATATATATATATATATATATACATATATATATATATATATATAAATATATATATATATATATATATATATATATATATATATATATATATATATATATAATATATATATATATATATATATATATATATATATATTTATATATATATATATATATATATATATATATATATATATATATATATATATATTTATATATATATATATATATATATATATATATATATATATATTATATATATATATATATATAATATAAATATATATATATATATATATATATATATATATATATGCTAATATAAATATATATATATATATAGGAATTTCGCTGAATTAAATCAGCTGGGGGTTTGAACGAGCAAAAAATTTATATCCATCTTCGCAAAAGGTGGCGGGTCAGATACAAAGTTAACGTGCTAAGACACATTCAGCATTATTCTTGACTTCTGAAATATCTAGTGAATAGTCCCTCGAGGTAGAAGCATCATTATCTTTCTACCTTTAACTCTACCAAGAGTAATTTTGTGCGAAAATAGATACTTTTGAAGACCCACATTAGATACTCTAGGTTTTGGCCACTGTTGGACCACTACTGCAGAGCAAGGGGAGGCAACCCGTGACTGTATTATCTGCATATCTAATGTTGTTTATTGACCCTCCACTGATGTTCAGTCCTGGCATGTGCTGTATCTGATGGAGCATTTTTCGGTGTATAGATTAAATAGGCAAGGGGACAGCACACAACCTTGTCTGACACCTCTTTTTATGTCTATGTATGGTGATTAATTTCTTTCAGATCTTACTGTAGCAGTTTGCTCCCAATAAAGGTTACTGAGTATTCTTATGTCTTTTCCATCAATATCTATGTCTTTGGGGCATTAAATCATTTTCAATAAGCAGTTCTTGGTTGGTGATGGTATTCGGCCAAAAGATTCGGTGAACTGTCCTTAGGCACATTGTGTGGAAATAGGACAGTTTCGACATTTCCTTCTCTGTTATTCTCCATATGCTTCCGTAAATTTTGTCGCATCATTTCACACCAAAGTTGCAATATTTTTCTTGGCGCGTTTTGTGTGTGTATGTGTGTGTGCGTGTGCGCGCGGCGACCTGAATGGCGTTCAAACAACTCCCAAAATTTGTTTCCAAAATATTGGCGGATGTTTGATTCTGGACATAATTTCTTGAATATTCCCCACTTGTAATTCGGGTGGATATGAATAAGGAATTTAGTTCGTTATGTTTGCAGTAACTCGGCCGATGTAGTCGTTCAAGTCGATATTACTTTAAATCATTATTTGATGATGGAGTAATAGAAATCTTTTTCATTATTGTTATTGTTGATCAGAATCGACGTCATTGCACTCCGGACAAACCCGTAGGTGATAAGTCTCCCTCAGAAAATGTGGCATGCTAATTGTTCCTGTTTCGCACTTGTTGTATACACGCCGATGCATCTTCTCATACGTCCGTTCCTCTTGGTCTTACGTTTGATGCCAAATTCTAGCTATCTTAACCTTGATGATTCATCGATTGCAGTCTCGTTGTCTAATAGGCGATCATTAATTGCCTTCAGTATCTCTCTCTTATCCATACACAATGCACCTTCTATGGGTGCTCTTTGAACTTGTCCGCTCTTTCATTGCCGCGTACCACAGGGTGACCAGGACAGTAGATCCACACCAGTTCCTGAAGATTCGAAGTTTATGGAGATTTACCATTCATGCTGGAGCCATCCACTTTGGACCTTCCTAACCACGGATTGTAAGTCTGATACAATAACTGCCCTTGTTAATGAAGTCTCAGACAGCCACCTTAAGACTGCAGTAGCTGCCTCTACACCCATTCTCATGCTGGAGGCTATCATGTAAGCCCCAATATGTTCAGCGACGAATCTTCCTTTACCCTAGCAGAAAAGCCCCACCTTGGTTTCTCACCACGGATTACAGACCCATCAGTGTACACAATGATCATCTATCAGTTGATCAGTGTTAAGGTTAAAAAGGGAGGTGATACTTTGTATATGGGTTGGTCACAGTAAACTAAGGGTTACATCGCTTGTATACTTGATTAACGATGAATTGGGTTAACAAATATATGATAGAGGTCATAGGGTACAGATAGCGTCATGAGCGCGGTTCTGTATTGTTAGAACTGTAAATAGTTCGCACGACTAGTTCGTGGAAGGGAGTGAGCGGGGGTGAACTGCGAAGTCCCGTGACTGTTTAGGCGGGAGTTTTTGTGACCGCTAGCAGTCGGGTGGAAAGTGTTGACGGAGGAAGTCAACCTTGGTTTTTTCTAAGTGTGTGTTCCCGACCAGTGTTCGGTGAAAATGGTAGAGTGTTTTTCAATGTGTGTCTCGATGGAGACTTTTTGAACAGGCCTGTTTCTGAATATTCTTCCTGCATATGTATTCTCCCATGTGTTAGATTATTGGAGGATGGTATGTATTAATATTTATGACTGTAGTCGATGCAGCTTATGAGACATTTTTGTGAAGGAGATTAGGCCATATATAGAGTCTGGGAGGAAGACATGACTGCTTAGGCCATATGTATAGTCTATGTAGGCGCTATGAAGAGTCCGAGAGGTAAAGAGACTACTTGGTAGGCCATAGACATTTTTGTGAAGAAGTCTACAATTAGGTGCTATGAAGAGTCCGAGAGGTCAAGAGACTACTTTGTAGGCCATAGACATTTTTGTGAAGGAGATTAGGCCATATATAGAGTCTGAGAGGAATACATGACTTTATAGGCCATATATAGATGTTATGCAGGTTATATTACTGCAGACTGCTATGTGCGCAGTCTTTCCTTTGAGGAATATGGTGATGTGCATCTTCTAGAGGAAGTGCACCACTATTTATGATTAGGCCTTGGATATATATATATATATATATATATATATATATATATATATATATATATATATATATATATATAGCTGACGATGATTATTCAACTGCCGGGGAGCAGCCTTGGTGGAGAAGGGGAGGACGGAGTCCTTTGAAGAAAATCGTGATGGTCATCTTCAATGAGAAGTGCATCATTATGCTATAAGTTATGAGGCCATATTTATAACTGCGGTGAGCGCAGTTCTTTAGGAGTGTTGTACGTGCATTTATATGAGGAGTGCACCACGATTTATAATGGAGCTCTGTGGGGGTTTTGAGCTTATGATTTGACTTACCTATGCTTTGTACTGTATGCGTAATTTCCGTCTGTGTCATCGTGACTGTGTGTGTAGCGTTAATAAAACTGTTCATTAACCATCACCAGTCGTTCTACGCTACATGGCTTCTATGTGTGTTACTGTGCTGTGACGAAAGAATGCACTAATACACACCCACTTTGAATAGTCAAGGCATAGTGACAATAGGGACATATTTACAAATAGCCCTGAGGGGCGTGGCCTAGATAAGGAGAACACATTTACGCCTTCATCACTTATCTACCACTGGGTTCAGTTACATAGAATTATCAGTGGTGACCTAACATTCTAGTGGATTAGCAACCTTAGATGTATCAGTGATATCATTTAACCACACAATATCAATAACACTAACTTTATCACCGAAGGAATCACATTCGGCGGTATCAGTGGTAGTTTCCAGTCATTGAGGGTATGGTACCCAATACAGAAGAAGTTAATGCACAAAGGAGACAAAAGTACATTTAACATACTTGTCGGCGATATACATCAACGTACATCTGCTATCAATGAAGGACACTTAACAATCAGTTTCCAGCTCAACCCTCCCATTGGCCCACGTTCTGCACTCTCTACCAAGGCTGATGAGGACTTGCTGGTAGTTAGTCCAGTTCTCATCTGACTTACTCCACTCTTCCCTTTTGCATATATTTTCAACTGGGGTCTCCTGCTTGATCGTTGTCTATGCCTGTGCCATACATGACATCCCCCGGTTTATTCTCGCCCCCGTAATATCAGGTATGTTTCCATGTAGGGGATGCCTTTTGTCTGTGGTTATTCATATATAGGCTTTTGACTGGGGCATCGACAGGAATCCAAGCGTGAACCGCATCGTCACGATAGGGGTATCTCCTGTATAGCCTAAGACTATACGCATCCCTTCATTTTGAATGCGTTCTAGTCGTTCACATTGTGTTACTGGCAGCGTGAGTATTCCCAGCCCATACTCAATGACTGATATGACTAGCTGTTGATAAAGAAGAAATAGTAATCTCTGCTCCAGCTGCGATGCAGCCATTGATTTTAGGGCTGCCAGACCTCTCTGTTGCACTTCTGTATGATTAGATCAACATGGTAATTGTATGATAACCCGCGATCGAATGTTATTCCGAGGTATTTCAGCTTGTCTTGCCTATCAGATTTCTGCCCAATGAAAGGGTCTTCTTCTTCTTCTTTGATCCTTAGCCGCCGACCGTCAAAGCAGTCAGTGGCAATCACGCCTAGTGGCGTCTTGTAGGGCAACAACAAATTGATTCCACTTTGCATGGTCGGCGGCCATCCTTCGTACAGTGCTCCAATTCTGGTTCATTCTTTGCATCTCAGCCTCCACAGTCCTCCGCCAGCTTGTTTTTGGTCGGCCTCTCTTTCGTTTTCCTTCAGGGGTCCAAAGCATAGCTGTTCTTGTGATGGCATCGGGGTCTCTTCTGAGGATATGGCCAACCCAGCTCCAGCGTCTGCAAGCTATGAGGGTGTGCATGTCCTCTTGCTTGCTCCGAGTAAGCAGATCTTGGTTGGTGATGGTATTCGGCCAAAAGAGATGAATGGGTCTGGCAGACCTGATACGGTTTTTTCTGGGATTGACCTTGGAGCCGGTGTCTTCACACCTGTTAATCACCTCATGTAGTGTTCCTTGAATGCTATTGACCTTTTTCTGTCAGTCAGAACCAGTTCTGCAAATGAGTATGTCATCTGCAAAAGTCAATGTTCGTCCCAGCCCAGTCGGCTGAATGGTGGTTACTTTTTTTCTGTGTAGATGTTAAATAGCATCGGTGATAGTTGAGAACCCTGTGGTAGTCCATGGCAAATGCGCATTGGTTCTGATGTCCATGTTCCTAAGCGAAATGCAACTGATCTCTCAGTTAAGGCAGCTGCTATCCATCTTGTTAGCCAAGAGTTAACACAGAAAGCCATCACACAGTGTATTAACGTTTCAAACTTCACACTGTTATAAGCATCCTGTAGGTCCATTGTTACAATAACCATTTCTCCTTTACCCTGAAATCTCTCGTAAACATCACACCCAAATGTTCTAGCGTTTTCTCATAATGTTTTTATGGATATTTAGCTACCCAGGGAATCAGGAAGCATGTGCGCATTTTTGAGGTGGCTCATTATTTGCCTCGCAACTGTCTTAACAAGTAATTTACCAAGGACATTCTGCAGAGTGATAATTCGATAGCTGCTGAGCAGTATGGCATCTTTACCTGGTTTAGGGAGTAGCCGTAGGTAACTATGTAGCCAGTCTTCCGGCACCTTCTGTATGCTGATGTTGAGATCCGTCATCCTTCATAATTCCTGTGTCGGCCAGCTGTTTTATGTATTGATACTGTATACCATCAGGGCTTGGGGAGTGTTTCTACTTGTTTCTAACGCGTACACAACGTCTTCGTCAGAAATGAGGTCGAAATATAACTCAGATCTTATGTCATTCTCCAAAACATGGTCCTCAATTTTTATACTGGCAACTTTGTCGCCTTTATCTGTTTGGGCCAAAAATCGATCGAATAATGCTCGTCCCTTCTCTTTATCCGACTTTAAGCTTATCCTGTCGTGCTTTTAATGTCGGGGATGGGTTGGCTTGTTTCATTTCATATTCATTCTTCTGTGTAAGGACCAGAATTTATGTAGAGTTTTTTCTGTATCCACCTGTATCACAAAGGCCTCACATACTGTTTCCTTGACCTCCTCCACCAAGCTTTTAAATCTATTGATGGCTTGCTTTTTTACTCTTCTTTCTCTTTAACCAATACATCATTCCTCATATATCGCTTTTGTGCTTTCCGCCATTCATTGTGTGTCCGTTGATTTTCAACCCATGCTCTCTTCAGCGTCTCATTCCACCAAGGTGGTTGGACAAAAGGTGTTCTATTTCTCCGTTTTCTGGAATTTTCAAGCAGTGTATTTATGGGGCTGTTATAATTGTGAAGGCCTGTTTTGGTTTCTTACGTCTTGTGGTCCTCCCTTTCGTAATGAGGACAACGCAGGGTAGGTGATCACTGCCCTGTGCCCCTGAAACATCCCAACGTGCCAAGGTGGCAGCAAACTAGAGATAATAGCCAGATCTATGACACCATCTGTGTCCGCTGGTTTAGTCGCCAGTCTTGTCGGGCGGCCATCATTTAAAATAGTAAGGTTCGTATCGAGGAGGGCTGGGCTCAAAGTCATACCCGGTCTTTTGTCAGCTACCTTTTCCCAAGGCAAGATTTTTTTTTTAATCTGTACATTGACAAACCATGTTGTGATAAAGCAGCTATTAAATAATTAGTCAAATTTCAGTCCATTGGATCTTGTCCACTTTTGCCCATGCCAGTTTTGACATGTTGTTTCACAGCTTCTTAATCAATGGATCCACAAATAAATGACCACAGGGGAATTAGTGACGTCATTACGACATGCTACAGAAAGCACAAAATATAATTATTTCCCATGTTTTGGCGGGTATGTTACTCGTCCCCATATTACTTATTGTCTAAATGAAACGTGTTGTAAAGAACAATGAAACTAATTCCGGCAGCTTTTCGAGAAAACACGGAAAAAGGTGCACATTGCACCGTGAACGCTTAATTGAACGGCTATTAAAATATCACGCAGGCCTTTCCGTTGTTTTTTTCGTGCTGCATTGAACAATGGCCGTAAATCATAATATATTTGACTAAAAAGATCCAATTAAATTAAAATGGAATATAAAGGAATAAAATGTACATAAGAGAATTAGTGACGTCATCAGAACAATCAACCTAAAGAGCACAACATAGTTATGTCCTTGTCATATTTGGTTGGTTCTTTCCTTGTATTGACATAATACTCTGGCTTCAAATGTCCTCAGCCTAAACGACATGGCTTCAAATGTCCTCTTCAGCCTAAAACGACATCAATCCCCTCATAAAATATACATACACATATTTGGTTGGTTCTTTCCTTGTATTGACATAATACTCTGGCTTCAAATGTCCTCAGCCTAAACGACATCAATCCCCTCATAAAATATACATACACATATTTGGTTGGTTCTTTCCTTGTATTGACATAATACTCTGGCTTCAAATGTCCTCAGCCTAAACGACATCAATCCCCTCATAAAATATACATACACATATTTGGTTGGTTCTTTCCTTGTATTGACATAATACTCTGGCTTCAAATGTCCTCAGCCTAAACGACATCAATCCCCTCATAAAATATACATACACATATTTGGTTGGTTCTTTCCTTGTATTGACATAATACTCTGGCTTCAAATGTCCTCAGCCTAAACGACATCAATCCCCTCATAAAATATACATACACATATTTGGTTGGTTCTTTCCTTGTATTGACATAATACTCTGGCTTCAAATGTCCTCAGCCTAAACGACATCAATCCCCTCATAAAATATACATACACATATTTGGTTGGTTCTTTCCTTGTATTGACATAATACTCTGGCTTCAAATGTCCTCAGCCTAAACGACATCAATCCCCTCATAAAATATACATACACATATTTGGTTGGTTCTTTCCTTGTATTGACATAATACTCTGGCTTCAAATGTCCTCAGCCTAAACGACATCAATCCCCTCATAAAATATACATACACATATTTGGTTGGTTCTTTCCTTGTATTGACATAATACTCTGGCTTCAAATGTCCTCAGCCTAAACGACATCAATCCCCTCATAAAATATACATACACATATTTGGTTGGTTCTTTCCTTGTATTGACATAATACTCTGGCTTCAAATGTCCTCAGCCTAAACGACATCAATCCCCTCATAAAATATACATACACATATTTGGTTGGTTCTTTCCTTGTATTGACATAATACTCTGGCTTCAAATGTCCTCAGCCTAAACGACATCAATCCCCTCATAAAATATACATACACATATTTGGTTGGTTCTTTCCTTGTATTGACATAATACTCTGGCTTCAAATGTCCTCAGCCTAAACGACATCAATCCCCTCATAAAATATACATACACATATTTGGTTGGTTCTTTCCTTGTATTGACATAATACTCTGGCTTCAAATGTCCTCAGCCTAAACGACATCAATCCCCTCATAAAAATATACATACACATATTTGGTTGGTTCTTTCCTTGTATTGACATAATACTCTGGCTTCAAATGTCCTCAGCCTAAACGACATCAATCCCCTCATAAAATATACATACACATATTTGGTTGGTTCTTTCCTTGTATTGACATAATACTCTGGCTTCAAATGTCCTCAGCCTAAACGACATCAATCCCCTCATAAAATATACATACACATATTTGGTTGGTTCTTTCCTTGTATTGACATAATACTCTGGCTTCAAATGTCCTCAGCCTAACCGCCATCATCCCCCTCATAAAATATACATACACATATTTGGTTGGTTCTTTCCTTGTATTGACATAATACTCTGGCTTCAAATGTCCTCAGCCTAAACGACATCAATCCCCTCATAAAATATACATACACATATTTGGTTGGTTCTTTCCTTGTATTGACATAATACTCTGGCTTCAAATGTCCTCAGCCTAAACGACATCAATCCCCTCATAAAATATACATACACATATTTGGTTGGTTCTTTCCTTGTATTGACATAATACTCTGGCTTCAAATGTCCTCAGCCTAAACGACATCAATCCCCTGGTTTTTATCATAAAATAATACTCTGGCTTCATACATACACATATTTGGTTGGTTCTTTCCTTGTATTGACATAATACTCTGGCTTCAAATGTCCTCAGCCTAAACGACATCAATCCCCTCATAAAATATACATACACATATTTGGTTGGTTCTTTCCTTGTATTGAAATGTCATAATCCTCTACTCTGGTTGGTTCTTCAAATTGACATAATACTCTGGCTTCAAATCCTCAGCCTAAACTCAGCCTAAACGACATCAATCCCCTCATAAAATATACATACACATATTTGGTTGGTTCTTTCCTTGTATTGACATAATACTCTGGCTTCAAATGTCCTCAGCCTAAACGACATCAATCCCCTCATAAAATATACATACACATATTTGGTTGGTTCTTTCCTTGTATTGACATAATACTCTGGCTTCAAATGTCCTCAGCCTAAATGACATCAATCCCCTCATAAAATATACATACACATATTTGGTTGGTTCTTTCCTTGTATTGACATAATACTCTGGCTTCAAATGTCCTCAGCCTAAACGACATCAATCCCCTCATAAAATATACATACACATATTTGGTTGGTTCTTTCCTTGTATTGACATAATACTCTGGCTTCAAATGTCCTCAGCCTAAACGACATCAATCCCCTCATAAAATATACATACACATATTTGGTTGGTTCTTTCCTTGTATTGACATAATACTCTGGCTTCAAATGTCCTCAGCCTAAACGACATCAATCCCCTCATAAAATATACATACACATATTTGGTTGGTTCTTTCCTTGTATTGACATAATACTCTGGCTTCAAATGTCCTCAGCCTAAACGACATCAATCCCCTCATAAAATATACATACACATATTTGGTTGGTTCTTTCCTTGTATTGACATAATACTCTGGCTTCAAATGTCCTCAGCCTAAACGACATCAATCCCCTCATAAAATATACATACACATATTTGGTTGGTTCTTTCCTTGTATTGACATAATACTCTGGCTTCAAATGTCCTCAGCCTAAACGACATCAATCCCCTCATAAAATATACATACATATTTGGTTGGTTCTTTCCTTGTATTGACATAATATTGGCTTCAAATGGTTGGTTCTTTCCTTGTATTGACATAATACTCTGGCTTCAAATGTCCTCAGCCTAAACGACATCAATCCCCTCATAAAATATACATACACATTGACATAATACTCTGGCTTCAAATGTCCTCAGCCTAAACGACATCAATCCCCTCATAAAATATACATACACATATTTGGTTGGTTCTTTCCTTGTATTGACATAATACTGTGGCTTCAAATTTCCTCAGCCTAAACGACATCAATCCCCTCATAAAATATACATACACATATTTGCGTTATAAAAAAAAATAAAAAATAAAATTGATGACACATTAACTAATATGACCCACATATTTCACTCACTTCCTGCCATGATCTTCTGGTAAACTCTCCGTAATGGCTGAGGTGACAAAGAGAGGGTCCTGACCTTTCACTCGAAACCATATCTGGCACATCAGAGGGTCGTTCGTAGGGAAAACTTCCCGAAGAGCAATAATCTTGACTACGTTGCCATCTAGGTACGCCGAATAAATGAACATACTACGTCCGTTGACAGCCTGTTACACAGAAACACATAAATGTATATATTATGTCCTTTGATTGCTTGTTATTGTGACAAAATAACCTCGAACGTCATATTTACCTGTGCAATCCTATAATTCATTTTGTGCTCTTCATTTTAGTTTGTCCCATCTCTGGCAGTATTTGGTATTTTAGATTCATTGTTTACACTCCCTTCCCTCAATTATTATGTCGGGACTTCAGCGACTATCTTTTGCTGATTCAGAATAATCAATCCCTTTCGTTTGAACCCATATTGACACCTGAGATCGGTAGATAGAAGTGTGGTTTACTAATGTGTAACATATTTTCCTGCAAGACAGTGCAAGGGAGCGACAGGATTAGTGAGTAAACAACCGTGGGACGACCACAGTCGACTATCTCTGATAATGGCTCTGTCTGCCTAGTATGTTGATTGCTGGCTAAGGCAAGGTAAATGACACAATCGTTTCCGGAAAAGACTTGGTGGAAGAATAGTTATCCATCTTGAAAGAGATTACCTGTAATAAATGTTTAAGTTGTGACAGTAAACATGATCGATAATAGACGGAAGCGGACATATCATATGTGGCGATAGTAAACAACACATTTATATTCACGATTGTTAAGTAGGAAGTGTTTTCGTGACTAAAAGGGAAATATACACATCTTGCATGTTATTGGCTTGGTATTTGAAATGTAAAAATACAACTTTTCTGAATGGAGCCTTGTCATATAGTAGCAATCTGAGAGTGGGCCGAAGTTGCCTTATAATTTAGCGCCGTGTGAGTTTACCACACTGTGAATTTCAGCTCGTCAAGACGACAGCCAGACAAGCCAGAGTATGGAGTAGGATCAGGATTCCACTTTAAGGGACCGGACAACGTATTTGAGCATCTTATGGACTTATCCCGGGAAAACTCTACATTCATCAATATGCAAATCCCGGAATCCTAGGAACCTGACCACTAAATCATAATTGGAGTCTATTGTAAAGTAACAACCCAGCATGTGCAATAGGCATCTTAATCAAGTTGTCTTAACTATTTCTTTGAGCCAGAAGTCAGTCTGTATTCCCAAAGGAATTTGGTGTAAGTTGTACATTTTATAATTCTATATTTTGCATTATTAACATGTGAAAATTACTACTGGATGTCCAAGTCATGCGAGGCTGGCAACCGCAGCATATAGAATGATGGTTTCATGAACCACCACTGCAAGAGCTGGTGACTGCTTTATGCAGGTTTCTTACAGAGAACCAAAAGCAGAGGTAGTTCCAAGTTCTATATGAAGTAGGGAGTGGATGATAATAGAACTGATTACATACTTATTATAGTAACCTTTTCAACCTGTGCAAATGTAAATGTAAACATGTTTTATATATATGAAATGAATGTTGTCTGCTCACTGGGAATAATATTAATGTTAATGTTCAGAGAGGGTAAAGTTCTGAGGCAGATGGGATGGTGGAATGAAAAGCGAGGGACACCTGATTTTCCTATCAGGAAACCCAATACTCAGGTGGGTATTTGTTTCTCTCTTATTTCATGATACTATAGCACGTTTCACTAGCTTTGCCCAACTTCAAATATATTATCTGATTAACCGTTGAACGTATTAATGCCATTTTTTGCATACTATGTTATATTGGGTTAGACCCAACAAATATATACTTTATATCTGTGCATCTTGTCCAGTTCCCATAAACCGATGAAATCCTTTGATCTTTGTCGGCATACTAATTATTGTGTATCGAAGAAAGAAATTTTACCACTTCATTCACAGATTCTGTGAATTGAATAGGCATAGGCGTGTCTACTATTACAATAATGTGGCCATCACGTTTGCATATGAATGCCTGTTGAAGATGATTTCTTAAATGATCTGCATGGGAGATACTCGTGACATTGTTTGTCATTGACATTTAATTCGCTACCAAACTGGACCTTCATTGATCTAATTATTTCAATAGGTATCACCTCTTTGCGGTTCATAAATATCATAATGGAACGTTGCTCCTCTAATCTGCTTGTAAATAACGGTAAGGTCATCTTTAAAGAAATTAAACTTCATCCGAATCATAATCAGATGTCTCTGAGAAATTGAAAATCAATCTCGGCTGAATGAAGGACAAACCATCATTCTTCCAATATTCCCCTTCCTCTTGTAACACATGGTTCTCACATTTCTTCCAATAATCCCTGGCTATATTGGAGATGGCGGTTTTTGTAAGTATTTCAACATCTTTTAATTTGAACGTTCTATTTTCTGTTGCTACCTGTTCCTTAATTTTAGCCCAGTCTAATTCTATTGGGTTTAACTGCGAATGGTAAGGAGGTAATCTTAAACATCTGTGACCATGTTCATGGATTGCCCTGTCTATGTGAAATATCTTTGTATGCTGTGTCTTTTTTACAATTCCAAGTAATTCAGGCTTCAGGGACATTTCGTTGAATGGAATGTCGTTTTTGGTCAGCCAAATCTTTATTACATCTTTAGTACTTGATGAATTAGGAACTTTATCTTCTGGTGCCACAACGTTGTGATATGAAGCATTGTCCATTGTCAAACACGACGGTCTATCCAAGGAAGGAAGTACATGATTCACAATCCAATCTTGAAATATCTTGCCATTCATCTCTGTATGATAATCCCTATTATCTCTGGATTTTGAAACAAATGTGAGTTCAGTATTATTTAGAAGCCCATGATGGCTGCTTCCTGCATGTGCAATTATTAGGCGCTGTCCTTTGCTGCTTGATACTAGTCTCTTAGCTGTCCCATCAGATGATTGCCATTCTCGTTCATTACTGTGGTGCGCATTGATCCAAGTTTCATCTAAATACACAAAATCATAACAATCTCTTCTCAATTCTCTGACCTCGCGTACATATTTGCTTCTCATTGCAACTATATGAGGCTTTTCACAAATAAGGTTTCTACCACCAACATATTTTCTAAAATTGAATCCCAAACTCCTAATAGTTCTCCATAGCGTAGATTTGGAAATATCAATGTCATTATTCTTTCTTAACCAAATTTTCAATTTCCTTAAAGTCACTGCCTCATTATTGTGAAAAATATTGCAAATTTCTCTGCGGATCAATTCTCTGTCAAAATTATCCACCACTCTTGGCCTATTTTTCGTGTGTAAAACACTGGAATTACAAATTTCAGATGTCGCTATCCAGCGGTGCAATGATCGTTTGCTTATCCCCAAGGCATGAATAGTCCTCTTTTGTGGGTTTGAAATAGAATGATATAGTTTTCCTCGAGTAGCTTCATTGCAGAAATACTTTAAAATCCTATTTGTGATTTGCTGTAATGTCATAAAATGTACTCGCAGACTCATTTTTCATACTTAACCAAACAATACTTTTTGTAGACACGCCACTGATTGACAATGTGTGCGTAACACCGGAAATAAACTGTTTTATGTTCAAGAAGTGCAATTTCACGCAATTTCACACTAAAATCATGCCAATTGCTTGATAAACCAAAAATGTGCAAATGAGGTCGTATAATTTACTGTAGACATTTCAATATGTGTGCGTGTGATGTGTGTTGGCAAGTAGGATTTTATATTATATCGCAAAGAAACGAAAATTGAAACCAATGGCCGCATTTTAATGAAAAATTTAATTCACAGGGTCTATACCATTTCAAATTCACATACAAAATTTCACTTATATGCGTTATATGTTCGCTGAGATATAGCATTTTGATGTTGGGCAAAGCTAGTGAAACGTGCTATAGTCGGTGTTACCAATTGGTGTTGCTATCTATGCAACAAGTGAGTGGTATAAGTGGCCTGCAGTCAGAGCTAGACACCTACAGCAGTCGGGTTTTAACAGACGCTGGACCATCTTCGCAAATATTCCCCGATACTGCGAGGAACGTGTTGCGGCCACCAGACTTGACCAGTGACGAGAGTGAACCTGTCCATAACCTGCAAAGAACAAGCATCGGCTGGAGCAGAAATCAACCTACATTTTACTGGCAGCTAAGTACTCAGTCAAAGCTGCCAAGTTAACAATCTATTTTCAAACCAAAAAACATTTTTTTCATATCAGACCATCAATTGTGAAGAAACTATAAAGACTTTATCGAAATTCTTCTTCTTCCGTCCTTAGCCACCGACCGTCAAAGCAGTCAGTGGCCATTACGCCTAGTGGCGTCTTAGGGCAACAGCAGATAGGTTTTCTTTGCCATTGTTTCCCATCACGCCTATTGGCGTCTTTAGGGCAACGGCAAATCAATCCATTTGCTGTTGTTTCCGTAATCGAAGTGACTGGCAAACGGGTGATCAGCCCGTTGGTTTATCGAAATTCACCCCACCATTATTTATTTTACAATTGTTAACGATAATTGACTATTAAATTTTGTTATCTGTAAATATACACATTTATAGTTGATTTAGTCATTTGAGTGAACTGCGCACATTTGTCTCAGTCATTGTAAATGCATATAACAGAGCTAGTTAAGTAATACTTTGAATGAGAGAAATCCTAACTCATAGAAGGTCAGGAAAGATAAAAAGTTTACACGGCCTCGATCCTATCAGCCGTAGTACATGATTTCTTTAAATTCCTATGAGGCTCCCTAGAATTGAAGCACCATTCTTAAATTCACATCTCTGCCAAGAGTAATATTGAGCAAAAGGTAGACACCTTTGAAGACCCTCAGTATATACTCTGAATTTTGGCCACTGTTGGTCCATCACTATAGAGCAAGGGAAGTAAATTCCGTGACTATTATATAGAAACAAAATGTTAATATAACGTCAGATCTCAAGACAAAAACGGAAATAATTTATGACAAACCGTATGAGTAACTGCGACAGACATTGCCACATGTGTAAATGCTCCAGACCAATTTGGTGCTCGAGTTGATTATGTTCTACCATTATCATTTGTGACATAATGGATTTTTTTTTTCTTAACCAGCGGCACTTGGGCTTTCAGCCCTTCGGCCCAATGACGTGTCATTGCGAGGCTGGGGAACCTGAGGACGTTCCTTCCAACCCGGTCAGGAGCTTCGCTCCTTCCCATCCACAGAGGGTTTATCACAGGAGCCGTTTAGGTTATTCAGTCAAATTTCCGGTCGTAAACATTCCTTCAAACGCTGACGCCCGGGTTTGAACCACGAACACCTGGTCGCCAGTACAACACCGAAGCCATTACACCAGCGCGGCTCCCGTGACATAATGGATAAATCCACACTATTATTCACTAATAGTTTCACTCATTTATTGTTATATGTTCACTTATTTACACACAGCTTAATACAGAATTATATTTCACACCACCATCAATAAACTCAACCACCCATACACACTCACATCCGTAACTGACATGCGCTTCCATTCATCTACATAGTCATTTTTCAACCCATCACTTCAGTCGCAAAAGCTTCGACAAATTTATCTGTTATACAAAAAAATATTTACATATATACGTATCCAGGTATAAACTATCGAGTCTGTCCTGAGGTAGGTGGAGGGAAATGCTAGAGACTTCACTATACCTGCTCCAGCTTTAAAGGTGCCAGGTTCGATTCACGGTATCGACACTCTGCAGTCTACCAACTGTAAATGGGTGCCTGATTTTGCTTGAGTTAGGGAAGGAAAAGGCAGCGAGGAAGGGAACTAGTCACCCCACACATCGATGCGGGACCTAGTATAATGAAATCTCTAACACTTCACTATGGCAGTATCTGCTAATTGACTACCTATATAAATATATAAATATATAAATAAATAAATATATATATATATATATATATATATATATTTATTTATTTATATATTTATATATATATATATATATATATATATATATATATATATATATATATATATATAACAAATGTCAAAGCAAGGAACAATAACTTCCATCTGATTAATAAGTGATAAAATCTACTGATAAGTGGTTTAAATTATGGTCCACTGGTGGAGTAGGAACTGGCCATCACTGATAACGATTACTTGTGGTTTATGGGAAATGTTCAAGAAGAAGATAAATGTTCTGTTATCATAGGTGCGCTGATAAAAGCGATCAACTACGTCGGGCTTACAGGTGGCCGACCAAAGGTATGTGGGTGTGTAGATGACAATGGACGCGAATGCCTTGCAGGACAAGATCAAGTCAATCAAAATTACACACATCAAAGCGCATGTAGAAGTCAGGAACTGGGGTAACTCCAAAGAACGTTTTACATTATTTATTACTACAAAGTTACGAGGATATCACTAACAGTACACTGTCACAAGTAATAGTTAACAATCAATTATGACACCTCAGGTAAAGATCAAATCCGTAGGTAGTTAAGTGCATAGTATAACAATCCAAGCACAACGGCTGCATAGGTACGGCAGCTTATGATCATAAATCTCATGGCCAAATTATCCATACAAAAGGCGAACTGCATATGTCGCAGTATACAAAAATAACTATGTCGTCTGAATCAACGTACCCCTAGGCCTGGGTTAATATAACTCATGGGAGAAAACACATTCCCAGTAATACTCTGTCGAAACTTCAAAAAATATCCCCATCGAAGTTATGCATATTTACTGGCCTATCCATGGCCTGAAAATTCACCAATAATGTACGTTCTGCGGTACACGAAAAAATAAGCCTCATCTTCATGGCTTCTTAGAAAATACTTTAGGAAAATCTCAAATATCCTTTCACCGCCAATAATAATATACTCTATCCATCAACACCTTAACGAGATGGGGAAAACGGCCATCTCGGCGCTCTGCTCACAAAAAACTGCCCCAAAAAATATCCCTGCTCAAACACCGCTCAGAGAACGCGAGAGACCATCGCTCACTCACAAATCATCCCAGCGCGAATTCAGCGCCTGAGATGAATTTCGCTCACCCACGCTCTAGCTGTTCTGTATCCAGAACATTCGCGAAGATTCGCGATATTATTTTTTTAAAACACACAAACAGCTACTCAAGGGAGATAACAGCAATCCGGTCTGTATATACAAGTATTTAAACGATTTAACTCCCCTAGACCAAAACACGACCTTAACAATAAGTTTCATATTTATTTGTTTATTTCCAGAAACAAAGTAAAATAAAAACTCAAACCGTCACTAAACTGACGTTACAAGAGACAGCAACAATTGCTGCCCGCTATCAAATTGTGTGTTGAACAGCCAGATCTCACGTTGAGTTGTAATGTTAATGTGGCATAACATTGCATGCAATCGAATCACAGTTAATGGCAGAGTGCACTGCCCAATCTTTGATTTGGGAAGTTGGGGGCTTTTTTTATTTTTCGAGATATTAGGGATATACATTTATGTCGCTGAGATACAGGATTAAATTCTCATCATTCTACTATTGATGATAACTACTTATCTCTTTTTACGTTTGTTTTATATAAATAAGTTTGTACGAGTGAAGAAATAGTGATTTAGAAACAAGAAGTGACTTTTCAATTGCACTGTACATCTCCAGTTACCTGGAACTCGCCATCTTGGTGTGGCTCCAACATTTGAAGTCCAGGACATGTCGTTGTGGAATTGAGCTTGACAGATATGGACACATAACGATTTTGAAGTCTGTTCCCTGCGAACGTTATAATGAGAAGATCACAACAGTCAAACATGCCTCGAAGTCCAACAGTTAAAATATATATATATATATATATATATATATATATATATATATATATATATATATATATATATATAGATATATATATATATATATATATATATATATATATATATATATATATATATATATATATATATATATATATATATATATATAAACGGACAATATAAGTCTTGTATACGCTAGTCCATTCTGTTATTGTCATCAACACTGCCACCAGCAAGAATAAGAAAAACTATAACAGAAACAGCATTAAAACAAACACACACACGCACACACTTAACATGAAGGAAAATATCAGGAAGAAGTGTGATTAGAAAGAACAGGCTGTATATGAAATATAACTACTTACTTCAGCCTCATGACTACTTACTTCAGCCTCATGACTACTTACTTCAGCCTCATGAATACTCTTCTGACCCCCATGGAGCATGTGCCGTCAACACATTTGTGTCAGGTCACCTGACTAATGCCATACACCATAAATCTTTTCACGTCTTATTTATCTGTTTTATTCGTGACTCCAGACACTAGGACTCCAGACACTAGGACATGTTATGACTTTTAACACAAGAATAAAGACAATTAAAAGGATGTATATAATGCCCAGGGTCTCTTCCGACCACTACTTTCGGGGTCCACGGGACGTGCCCGGTAGACCCAGACGCTAGTTACGCCACAGATCCTAACCTTAGACGTAATCGACTTACAGGGGGCCGGATCTGTGTACATTTGGACAAAATTGGACACGTCACACTGTTCATCTTTTCAATCCAAATTCACAACATTATAAGAGAAAAAATAGTTCAGAAAAGCGGCGTGTTGCCGAAAATGTAATGTCAAAACTCTAAACCAAAAGACGCCTCCGCCGTGCCTTACGTATCACACGGACATTCAATCAATATCCTTCAGTTCCCAAGTAGCGTAGGCCTTCAATAAACACATGCCATGTCCTCATGTCACGTGACATCAGTTCAAATTGTGTCCACGTCTTCCTCATTATTTCCACTTCTGTCTCCAGTTCTCGTTTCTGAGTATTTTGTGGTGTACCTTTAGATCGCTTACCCTGAGGTTTTCAGAACAAGGACTACCTTGCAATGCTATCAACAGGTTTCTTCAGTGTGTGTCCTATCCACCGCCAGCGTCTTCTTCTCATCTCCTGTTCCACTAGCACTTGCCTGGTTCTTGTCATCAGTTCCACATCAATGACCGTCTCATACCATTTCAATCCTTCTATATTAGGGGTCAGCAACCCAAGAGATCGTGGGATCTACTTTAGTAACACCGATCCCTCTAAAGATCTACCATAAATATATATGTGTGTGTGTCTGTGTGTGGGATTTTAAGGAGGTGAGGGATGATGAGCCTTACAAAGAAGATATCACGTTCCTATATTATTCAGTTCACGACGAATGTGTTTTAGTAGCCAGCTCAAGAGTTTTCATAGGAAATGTGGAAAAAGTACCCTTGGCCCCGGGATCACGGTGCTTTTAAATGCCGGCGGGAGAGGTTTAGTCCGAAATGTCCTTAGTTTAGTTTAAAAAATCTGGGTTTTTTTTTTTTCGCAGTCGCCTAAAGATCTACCAGATCATGCACTGGGATCTATCGGTAGATTGGGATGGAATGTTTGTCGACCCTTGTTCTTTGCTATGCTAGTGCCTATTTATGAAGGTCTGTAGCTTTATGGTTGTTGTTTTTGTTGCTCTCCATGTTTCAGATCCATGCAATAAGACTGACTTGACATTTGAGTTGAAGATTCTATCAACTGGCCAGATGTAGTAGCAAATTCCGAACTTTGGAATAGAACCACACAATAAACAATACAAGAGCTTTTCCACCACTTATCTCCTTTATCGCTCCAAATGTAGCATGGAGACACCACTGTAGCTTGCCTCCTTACTGTGCACGCCCCTGTAGATGTAGTTTTTATAGCAATTTGTTTTACATTACGAAGTTGCCAGTCCCATACACAATCCCACATTAATCGCCTTGTACGACATGCATGACGTAGTTAGAGTCCTATTCTTTCTGTGTCTTCTCAAAGATCCCTGGATACAACATGGAGCAACAAATAATACAGCCAGAGATGGACGAATGAACGCGGTGACAATAACCATTTTAACCTAACATGCCCATGACTGGAACCTACACGGAGCATCAAATAATACAGCCAGAGATGGAAGAATGAACGCGGTGACAATAATCATTTTAACCTAAGATGCCCATGACTGGAACCTACATGGAAAGAAAATAACGGTAAAGCCAAAGAGAACCTGATGAAGAACGATAGAAGAGAAATCCAAGGTAGCTGGGATTTTGTGGTCAAAGCAAAGGTGAAAAGGACAGCGCAATTAAGACGTCATGACAAGCAACGTTCACAAATATACGTTCTACATGGAACAACAAAGAATAATTAAAGCAATGAGAGGAGAATAAAGAGTTAGATAAAAAAAAAGAAGAAGATAATGAAGAATCAAAGAATGAATATGAAGTATGAGAAGCAGCAAAGGTAGAAGCAACGATGGCCATTGTATCAGCTTGACTTCTACGTACCGTCAAAATTCCGTGGCACAGGACGAAATACTTCATCGAACACGCTGGTGGTTTGACCCTGAGGCGACTTGAGGAAGACAACAATGTTGATACACATGACAGTGATAACAACGATGATGATGCATCTTACAAGTTTGGACAGATTGCACTTCATGTTGGAATCTGCAAGTACAAAGCAACTATATATCAGATAGAATACAAACACAAGGTAACCAAACCCAAATAATAAAAAATACAAACGCAAGGCAACAAATCATCAGACAGAACACAAATATTTAGTAACTAAACTTCAGACAGTATACAAAAGCAACGCAAACAAACATCAGAAAACAAATACGAGGTAGACAAACATAAGATAGAACACAAACACAAAATAACAAATCATCGGAATACAAACCATAATAACTACTCAATTTGATAATACAATCCTAAGGTAAAAATGCTTCACAATGCAAACACAAGAAGAAATAAACATCAAAATACAAACACAAGACAACCGAACATTAGAATACAAGCACACAAAGGCAATCCAAAAACAGCATACAAACATAAGAAGAACTAAACAATCCAGATAAAAAACAGCGCCACAAATAAACATTGCGGACAGTTGATCGAAAAAAAAAGACCTACTGAAAATGTAAATTAAATTAGCAGACTACAGTGCGTAAAAACGACCAGACTTGAACAAACGCGGGACCAAAAGATGCAGCAATAGAGAATGCAGTCAGCGACCCATAGCTTGACTGCTTGCATCAGAGTCAGCGAACCAGAGCTGACTAAGACCGTACTCCATCTCCTCGTGGTGGTCCTGGAAACAGTCTGCAGCAGTGCAGTCTGGCTGAGCGAGTACGGATCGCAATGGGAAGGCAAACCCGGTCCCTAAAAAATGCCGTGCTGAAGTCGGATGTGTCGACCGAAAGGTGCAGATATCACAGCTACGGCGTAATCAGACACAACGCAACCACCGTCTTTTTCAGGGCGAACGAGGAAGAAGAAGAAGAACAAACGCAAAATAATAACAGTCTTCTGCAAGCAAAGAAAATCCACTTCAGTGTAACAGCAAATGAACCAAAGTTAGAACACACACAGTTAAATACTACAAATATATTATCCGTCGCGCGTATCACATCTTTTCCCATCAAAGTTCCTTCTACAGACTGGGGAACTGTGATGGAATCATTGGGTCGATTTCTTCTCCTCTCCGGCAGTAGTCAGTTACATTTGTAATGAGTACTGATTACGTGAAATTTGCAGTGGTCGGCACATTTTCTGTCTCTGCTGTCAAGCAGATATTTGGTATTTTCATATCATCGTACACTGCCTGCAGTAATAAGTCGTCATGTTTGTTTGCCCGCTTGACCTTGTTAATAGTAGGCGGATGATGCAACATTAATCCACAATCCTGTGATAAATATTCTCAAATACCAGACCGTTTGTTTCACACTAAAAATCGCCCGGCGAATTTGTTTAATCGCTGATAAGGCGAGTGTGACTTTCTCGTCCAGATGGTAATACAATGAACTGTGTTTACCTGGGAGTGCCAGGCGATAAACTATCGTCCTGCTGGCAAGCATTCGGCAGAATCGACATGAAATAATCGCTTTTTTGTACGACTCATTACAAACATATTACTTTAGATAAAAATAAGGAGTTGTGTTTGTAAATAGTACGGAAATCTTACTTCCATATTTGGAAGATATGACCTTTGCATTAACGCACATAAATTTATTAGTCGAAATATTTAGAATTACCCCACCAAAACTCACAGATTTTGACACGATTGACAAAATTTTTTTTTTTTTTTAAAGAAATATTTCTCCCTCTGTTGCTTTTCGATAACACAATTTCTGAAACGTGCCCCCATTTATATTAAACAGTTCGGGTAAGTGCGAATAAGAGTCTCCACCATATATTTATATATTTATATTGCCAGCGAAGCATCATCGCTCTATGCTTTCGTGCCAATGTTTTCGTGTTTCCGTACTCTGAATCAAAATGGAAATTAATGAAATGGCCATAGGGCAATTTAGTACCATCATCAGAGCATGCTGCAGAACGAGCACTTCTTCTTTCTTCTTTGATCCTTAGCCGCCGACCGTCAAAGCAGTCAGTGGCCATCACGCCTAGTGGCGTCTTGTAGGGTAACAACAAATTGATTCCACCTTGCTCGGTCGGCGGCCATCCTTTGTACAGTGCCCCAACTCTGGTTCATTCTTTGCATCTCAGCCTCCACAGTCCTCCGCCAGGTTGTCTTTGGTCGGCCTCTCTCCCGCCTTCCCTCAGGGGTCCAAAGCATAGCTGCTCTTGTGATGGCATCGGGGTCCCCTCTGAGGACATGGCCAACCCAGCTCCAGCGTCTGCCAGCTATGATGGTGTGCATGTCCTCTTGCTTGCTCCGAGTAAGCAGATCTTGGCCGGTGATGGCACTCGGCCAAAAGACTCGGTGAATTTCTCCTAGGCATGTTGTGTGAAAAGAGGATAATTTCGACATTTCCTTCTCTGTAACGCTCCAGCATTCCGCACCATAGAGAAGCACAGAAAGCACACAGCTCTGATATAATCTCAATCTTGTGCCCGTGCTGCCCCGAGAGGACCCCAGATGTCGCCTAGGCCAAAAAAGGCCGCTCTTATCTATTCATTCCAACGCTGATGTTCTCGCCCGCCCCGCCGTCTGGTGTTACTATGCATCCCATGTATGTGAAGGTGTCTGTCTGTACCAGTTGCTGATTCATTACTGATATGGGCTCAGGGTTGCTCACATTGAGCGTCATGACTCCTGACTTCTTTAAATTGATGCCCAAGCCCACCCGCTGGCTAAACCCACCAAGTCCATCCGTCTCTTCCCGGACGTGCCGATGCGCATGCGCCAGCAGTGCAACATCATCTGCATACCCCAGATCCTCCAATGTAGAAAATACAGTCCATCTTATTCCTCTTGGACTGCCCTCTGTTGTCTGGCGCATCACCCAATCTATGACTGTCAAAAATAGAGTGTTTGATAAAGGGCATCCCTGCGGTACTCCTGTCTTCACCTCAAAAGTTAGGTTGCTCTGCCCAACACTACACGAAAGTTGGCATAGAGGCTTTTTATGATTGCCACTATGCAGCTTGGAACTCCATAAGCTCTCAGTACCTTCCATAAACTGTCGCCACGTACGCTGTCAAAAGCCTTTTTAAAACTAACGAAATCAATGTACAACCGTCCTTGCCACTCCGAGCACTGCTCCATAATGGTCCCGAGAGTGAATATATGATCTACACATCTTCTGTTCTTTCTAAATCTCGCATGCTGCACAACGAGCACAACATAACTATGTTCCACCATGTTTTGGCGGATGACTCACTCATCATTTAAATATATATATATATATGTGCACATTTACAACGTCCGTTAGAAAACGTATAGCTGAGATAAAGAACAGAATATGTAATAAACAAAAATATACAAAATATCCATATCCTATGTAATAAATCCTTGTCGATGAGTACAAAGGAATCCTAACGTGTTACATCTTACAATTTTGTTGTATTGGACTTGGATAAAATGACATAACTGATATTAACAAAATTTTCATATTGTCATGTCTCGTTATGTACATTTCTATGTCTTTGTTTTCCTTCGTTATGTCAAAAGCTTATGTTACGTGTTGTTATCCCTGGTCTAGAGCCCGGGGGGTCTCTGTCAAGATGACTAATATGAGGTTGGGCAGGGGGAGTGGCAGCCTTATCATGTCAAACAAATTACCACAGACCTTATGAAGAGGCCATGAGTATTATCAAGCGTGGATACGGGAGCAGGTGGGAAGCAGTTCATCCTGGCCACCACAAAAAATGATGCATATTACTAGCTCAGTAGATGAGAGCAAGGGATAATCTTCAGACTCCGCACGAGAAACAGAAGATAGGGATACCAGCTAT
Source organism: Oreohelix idahoensis (assembly GCA_024509875.1). Taxonomy (NCBI): domain Eukaryota; kingdom Metazoa; phylum Mollusca; class Gastropoda; order Stylommatophora; family Oreohelicidae; genus Oreohelix; species Oreohelix idahoensis. The sequence continues at coordinate 163,539 of JAMPIV010003987.1, read as the reverse complement.
TCAACAAGCTAAAGATAGGAACCACTGATGAGTGTAACTGTGGCACCGATAAAATGACTGCTGAACACCTACTTCAAAGGTGCTCAACATATAAGGAATAGAGAAAGCATATATGGCCATCACCAGTACCATTCCTAGAAAAGCTCTACGGAGATGTCAACAGCCTCAAATTGACTACTGCTTCCTTTGAACATATTCAAGTTGACGTCTGAGGTTGAACGAAGACAAAGAAGTAATTGCCGCTTAGCTCAGTCCAAAGAATCTGTGTAAGAAAGCGGTAGTCTCTTGTCAAAGAAATTACAAGGAAGTGACGTACAATAGCGACTAAACAAGAGATATAAAAAAGATACGAAACGAACCAAAGCAAAAACATAAGAAGATAGATCTAAAAGACAACGAATAAAGAATGAAAAAGAGAAAAGCTACCAGAATTTATGCAAAATGATGTTGTATACTTTCTTACACAGATTCTTTGGATCGAGCTAAGCTAACTTTTAGTAGTTCCACAGTTTTGTTTATTCTTTTTTTTCGTTTCGTTGATTATTTACTTTCTTGTTTCAGTATTTCTTTTAGATTTTACGGTTTTCTTGTATTGTTATTGTTCTTTTTTTCTCTCATCACTGTTGTTGTTTACTTTTTCATCTGCTTGTATCACCCATTTGTTGTATATTTCTCATCATCGTATAGTTTTGTAGTACCTAGATGTAATTTTTGTCTTTGTCACCTGTTTGTGGCTGACGAAGGGTAAAACCCGAAACGTCCCTTGTCTCATGTGAACTGTTATTTGTAAAACTGATTCAATACCGTTTTATTAGTTTATAAACTTATATTCCTTACCAGTTTTACAGCAGCCCCTTAATTTATTTACTTATACTATCTGAACATGCAACCATCTTCCATGCGGCGAACATGCCCAAGCCAGCATAATCTGTGCTGTCTAAGCTGAGTATACATGCTTTGGAGATCAGCACGTGATAGCACTTCGACAATAATCACTTTGTCCTTCCACGAAATACCAAGGATGTGGTGTAGACATCGTAGCTGAAAGGTATTCAGACTTTTTTTTCCTTTGCTTAGCATATGTTCTTCATGTCTCGCTGCCATTATAGGTGCGTGCTGGTAACGCAGCCATAATATACCGCAGCTTTAATGTGCGTTGTGATTTTGGGGTTTGGAACTGGCAGTGTAAAACAGGCAGAAGTTGACCAATAAAAACACAGAGAAGAGAGCTGGAGACAGAAGTGAAAATTATGAGGAAAACATGGAAAGAACTTGAGTTGATGGCACGTGACAGTAGAACTTGAGTTGATGGGCACGTGACAGAACTTGGGATGTGTTTGATAAAGGCCTATGCTCCTTGGGGAGCTACAGGGTATTGACTAATTGATCGTTCTGATTAACTAATGGTCATAAGATGGCAAAAACCTCAATGGAAATAAATACTCCGAGAAGGCGCGCCCAAGAAGTTATGAGGACCTATTCTAAATGATAATGAATATTTTGTTTAACAAGTTAATCAACATTCTTCAAAACAAGGATGGAAATTAATGTTTATCAGCGCAAGATACAAAAACAAACAACAATCTAAACAAAACTTCTCGGCTACTCAGCCAAGGTTAAAAAAATTAGAAGTGGCCCTGAAACCATAATACCTGCGGCCTTAACCCTTTTGTTTTAAATATGTTACTGCTCTAATCAATATTAAGAATTCCGTGGACGGCTGTAGAAATTAATGAAGATTGCGCGAGAAGGGTTAATGAAGATTGCGCGAGAAGGGTTAATGAAGATTGCGCGAGAAGGGTTAATGAACAAAGACACACAATCACAAATATGCAGACAAGGCCAGCGCATGACAAACCTCGACATTTGTCACTTTGTCTTTCCACGAAATACCGAGGATGTCGCATAGATACCGTAATGATAAAAGTATTGAGCCTTTTTTTTTTTCTTGCTTAGCATAGGTTGTCCATGTCTAGCTGCCATACAGCAGTATGCTGGTGACGCAGGCGTTATATACCGCAGCTTTGAACTTCGTTGTGAGTTTGGAGTTTCCCCAGACACGCGTTGTGAGGCGGGGAATGGTAGCTGTAGCTTTGCCTATGTGGCTGTCAATTTCTGTGTCCAGAGAGAGTTTGTCGTTGACGGTAGACCCCAGGTATGTGAAGTGGTGCACCACTACCAATTCATAGTTATCTATAGTGCAACGTCCACATCCTGACTCAACACATGTGTTTTCTTTAGATTTATTGGCAGGTCAAAGTCCGTGTTTGCTTGAATGAGATCTCGAAAATATCGTAACAGGAAAAATACAGGGACAGAGAGCAGAGGGACAACATTTAGTTGAGGCCTTTGGTGAGACATGTATCGCTAACGCCTCCTGTCAAGCCACTTGATAAGGATAAAAGGAGACACTGGTAAAACATACTGCAGTAGTAAAAGTAACATAGCTACGGACGAGAGCAAACAACTATGTTAGTTCTGCATTGTAGCGGTACAGTTAATGAGTGTTAATAGAATAGAAGATAGATGCCGATCGATACGTCTTCCATGTCCCTTGCATATCAAGAACTTGACACGAACATAGTGTTAACACAGACAGATGTTAAAAAATACAGTAGACATTCAAAAATCCGGCAACCTCCGGACCTGATGAGTGCCGGATTTTTGAAAATGCCGGATTTTTTAATGGTTATATATTCTGTATATATTTAACAGAAAATGACTACCTGTACACTTTATCTGCGATCGACAATGCACGATGTTTACGTTTTACACCACTTCTTTTATTTGCTGAATCCATATATTGGGGCTAAACAGCAGCAAATAAATGATAAAATGAGAAGGAATGAGCAGGAATGCCTGTTAACACGTGCAAGCAAGACCCAACAGCTGCATCAAAACATAAACTGCTCCAGAAAACAGTCGCGCGCCAACGCGGTAAATTTAAAAATGCGCTCCGAAATCCATGCCGGAAATCTGAAGGAACCGGATTATCGATGGCCGGATTTTTGAATGTCAACTGCATTAAGAGCTTTAAGTCTCAAGCAAAAAGCAGGGTTTGGCCCAAACAAAAACGGCCACCACAGTGCTTTTTTTTTGTTGTTGTTGTTTGGAAAAAAAAATATTTTTTAATGTTCATATGCATAAATACAAGTTATTTAAAATGAAAGTACTTCCTATTGGAAATTACGTTTTAGGTTGTTAACATTGGAACAGAGCTCTAGACAGAAGCAAAAAATCCGAAGCCACTTAAATGGCTCCTGGGCCAAATAGGTCTAAACCCTGAGCCACTATAGTGGCTCTTTGGGGCTTAAAGAGTTAACACAACTAACATGTCAACACAAAGAGATGTTAATACTTAGAACTTGACACAACTAACGCATTAACACTGAGAAATGTTTATATTAAGACCTTCACACAACTAACATGTTAACATGGAAAGATGTTAATATTAAGACTTTGACACAACTAACATGTTAACATGCAGAGATGTTAATATTAAGCACATTACACAAATAATACATTAACGTGGAGAGATGTTTATATGTAATAACTTGCTACAACTAATGTGTTAACACAGAGATATATTAATGTCAAGAACTTAACACAACTAACGCATTAACACGGAAAGATGTTAATATTATGAACTTGACCCAGCTAACATGTTAACACAGAGAGATGTTACTGTTAAGAACTTGACACAGCTATCATGTTAACACTGAGAAATGTTAATAACTTGCAACAACTAACGTGTTAACACAGAGAGATGGTAATATTAAGAAATTGACACAACAATCGTGTTAACACGGAGAAATGTTAATAAATTGCTACAACTAACGTGTTAACACAGAGAGATGGTAATATTAAGAAATTGACACAACAATCGTGTTAACACGGAGAAATGTTAATAAATTGCTACAACTAACGTTTTAACACTGAGAGATGTTTATATTAAGAACTTGACACAACTGTTATGGTAACACAGAGAGATGTTTAGAATGTGAAATAACTATCATGTTAACATAGAGAGATATTAATATTAAGCACTTGACACAACTAACGTGCTAACGCGGAGAGGTGTCAAAAACGTGATACCACTAACAAATTAACACGGAGAAATGTTAATTATATGACACAACTAACGAGTTATCACAGACAGATATTAAGAACTTGAAATACATTACGAGTTACATGGAGATAGAGTAAAAGCTGGACACGTCTCACAGAGAAATGTTAATATGAAGATCTTAGCACACTGAACGTATACTCATTAGGTAAGTTTCACAATAAACTACTTCCTCCTCCCGAAGCTTCTGGGTGTACATCGTGAATGATATAAAAATACTTGAGAAAAGTGGACCGCGGAACAAGTGTTATAGTTGCTGGGTGTGATTATCTAACTAAACGAAGCTAACAAGTTACCATGATTTATCAGTATCAGATCAGTTGAAGCGTTATCTCTGCATTGAAAGTCGACTGCTTTGGACTTTGAACGTTTTCTGGCCCTTGCTCTGCTGGTACAAGATTGAAATTCCCTAGATTTAGCCACAACCACCCCGCAATTAGGCTATCCCGGTACACTCTATTTCCTGTCGATCTCTTTATTAGAAGGCCGTACGAGAGAGGGTCCAGCACAGCCATTTGGCCTCGGCTTGACTCACTGGGAGGGGGGTGGGGGGGTTGGGGGCATTACCCCAGCAAAGGATGCATTAATCTCTTTAACCATTGTGAGGGGATCTCACAATATGAAATGACCCTGGCATCATCTGAGCTCTTGAAGGGTAGGGTTATTTATTCATTCATTACACTTCAATACTTTGAGGAAACTTGTTGATAACATTACAAGGCAGTCCCTTCAACACACACATGCTAAGACTTAATGAACTGTGTCATCTATTCACGAGTGTCTCACACGTCTTCAACACACACATGCTAAGACTTAATGAACTGTGTCATCTATTCACGAGTGTCTCACACGTCTTCAACACACACATGCTAAGACTTAATGAACTGTGTCATCTATTCACGAGTGTCTCACACGTCTTCAACACACACACGTCTTCAACACACACATGCTAAGACTTCCTGAACTGTGTTATCTATTCACGAGTGTCTCACACGTCTTCAACACACACATGCTAAGACTTAATGAACTGTGTCATCTATTCACGAGTGTCTCACACGTCTTCAACACACACATGCTAAGACTTAATGAACTGTGTCATCTATTCACGAGTGTCTCACACGTCTTCAACACACACATGCTAAGACTTAATGAACTGTGTCATCTATTCACGAGTGTCTGACACATCTTCAACACACACATGCTAAGACTTAATGAACTGTGTCATCTATTCACGAGTGTCTGACACATCTTCAACACACACATGCTAAGACTTAATGAACTGTGTCATCTATTTTCGCGTGCGCCCTAATATAACAGTCGGACCTTGAGTCTAGGTTGAACGGATGTAAATGGGTACTTGACTTCGCACTTGAGTTAGGGTAGAAAAAGTAAGCGAGGAAGGGAACTGGACACATCACTTCTCAATAATGGATCTAGTATAATGAAGTCACTAACACTTCCCTGCCCTACGGCAGTATCTGCTGTGGAACTAAGGGAAGACACTACAATGAAAAAGTAGGACAAAAAGTAGGACATATGTATTTCAATAAATAAATGACAGTGAAATTTATTCTTTAGATATCAAACAGTAACTTCATCAAATGACCTTGATTTTGTATTTATTTATATATTTCTGATGATAAAAATCTTCTTTAAAAAGCTTTATTACTTTTTAAATACACACAGACTAAAATACCGATGCCAGACCTAAGGGTCTTTTGTATTTGAACATGCGCCCTAATATAACAGACTACGTTGAACAATGCGCGCCTGCCAAAACGAGGCAAAATTGCATCTAAAAAATAAAAACAAAACACAAAAAACTTAGAAACACGTTGTTGCCCAGTTGCATTACTCCCAGTTCCATTTAAAATGTTGCTATAATTATCCCAACTAAATGCTACACAATTCTCTAAGCAAGTCATATTTTACACGTGTAAGATATTTTGAAATTGTTTCTGCTGCCTTACTTAGTGTATTCTTCACCTTACTTAATTTGTTTGGTAAACCAACTTTCATGTGAAAATACTGAATGACTGTTTAAAATATTTTTAAAATATGTAGTTCATAACACGGAAAATTCGCTGGTGCATGACGGAAAAAGTTACGGCGTTTTGCAATTATCAGAATGGGAAATGATGTACGCTCCAATGACCCCAAGGGTTGTAACTGGCACATCTTTTATCTCCGAGAAAGGTTTCGGAGACGCACAGGTCGATCAAAGGGTTCAGACCAAGACGACGACGGACTGAAAACTTAACGCTGTGGGCCAGAAACCCAGGAAGACGACCCCGCAGAGTCACAGTTTTCTTGCATAAGATTATATCATATTTGTTCCTTTCAACCCCAACCATTTCACCGCCGCTCGGCTGTGCTGTCGATCTAAACACTACCTGTGGTGCTGTAATTGTTACGCTAGCTTTTTGCAATATAGATAGCCTACAAATAAGAAGTACATACATTTTTAATTTAAAAAAAACAACAACAACAACAACCAAAATTAGCAAACTTATTAACTACTCATAGGACAAGGAAAGACAACGAGGTTTAAAAAAAAAACACCAACTCAAAAAGAACAAATACTAATACAAATTAAAACCAAGTTCAAAGGACAATAGTTATCTATATACAATACAAAACTGAAAATAAAATGACTAATACTAATGTAAATTAAAACCAGCAACTGCAAAAGACAATAGTTATTTAAATTTAATACAAAATTAGTAAATAAAATGACACTAAATACCCCAAATATAATAAATTTTCAGGTTGAACAGGGTACACCAAGATGGAACGAGAAGAGGCAATAATGGTCAGCTGTTAAGTTCCCGCTCTCCACCCATCACCTTTTCAAAACAACAACAACATATTTTTTTTAACATCAGTATCATCACTTCCTGGTTATCCATCAGTATAATTGTTCTTACTCTGTGAGTTCTGCATCCATGAGTACTAGTAATGCTATCAAAGACAAAATAACCAGACCACAAGATCCTTTTTTTCATTTTCGCATGTGCCCTAATATAACAGTCAGACCTTGAGTCTAGCTTGAACAGAAGTAAATGGGTACTTGATTTTACACTTGAGTTAGGGAAGGAAAAGGCAGCGAGGAAGGGAACTGATCACCCCACTTCTCAATGTTGGACCTAGTATATATTCATCACTTCCTCCCTTATGCTCCTACGGAGCATGGAATTACATGTACAATTGCAGCTGGTCCCCTAGTAGACAGCTTGCAGCAAAGAATACATGTGCTCAGGCAGAGATATTTTTGTAGCAACTTTCTTTCGAGGATCGATTTTCGATCTCTTTTGGATCGACTCGACTCTTTCGATGGATCGACTCTTTCGATGGATCGACTCTTTCGATGGATCGACTCTTTCGATGGATCGACTCTTTCGATGGATCGACTCTTTCGATGGATCGACTCTTTCGATGGATCGACTCTTTCGAGGGATTGACTCTTTCGAGGGATTGACTCTTTTGATGGATCGACTCTTTCGATGGATCGACTCTTTCGATGGATCGACTCTTTCGATGGATCGACTCTTTCGAGGGATTGACTCTTTCGAGGGATCGACTCTTTCGAGGGATCGACTCTTTCGAGGGATCGACTCTTTCGATGGATAGACTCTTTCGAGGGATCGACTCTTTCGATGGATCGACTCTTTCGATGGATCGACTCTTTCGAGGGATCGACTCTTTCGATGGATCGACTCTTTCGAGGGATTGACTCTTTCGAGGGATCGACTCTTTCGAGGGATTGACTCTTTCGAGGGATCGACTCTTTCGATGGATCCACTCTTTCGAGGGATTGACTCTTTCTAGGGATCGACTCTTTCGAGGGATTGACTCTTTCAATGGATCGACTCTTTCGATGGATTGACTCTTTCGAGGGATTGACTCTTTCGAGGGATTGACTCTTTCGAGGGATTGACTCTTTTGATGGATCGACTCTTTCGATGGATCGACTCTTTCGATGGATCGACTCTTTCGAGGGATTGACTCTTTCGAGGGATCGACTCTTTCGAGGGATTGACTCTTTCGAGGGATCGACTCTTTCGATGGATCGACTCTTTCGAGGGATTGACTCTTTCGAGGGATCGACTCTTTCAATGGATCGACTCTTTCGATGGATCGACTCTTTCGAGGGATTGACTCTTTCGATGGATTGACTCTTTCGAGGGATTGACTCTTTCGAGGGATTGACTCTTTCGATGGATCGACTCTTTCGATGGATTGACTCTTTCGAGGGATTGACTCTTTCGATGGATCGACTCTTTCGAGGGATTGACTCTTTCGAGGGATCGACTCTTTCGAGGGATTGACTCTTTCGATGGATCGACTCTTTCGAGGGATTGACTCTTTCGAGGGATTGACTCTTTCGATGGATCGACTCTTTCGAGGGATTGACTCTTTCGAGGAACTGACTCTTTCGAGGGATCGACTCTTTCGATGGATCGACTCTTTCGATGGATTGACTCTTTCGATGGATCGACTCTTTCGAGGGATTGACTCTTTCGAGGGATCGACTTTTTCGAGGGATCGACTCTTTCGAGGGATTGACTCTTTCGAGGGATCGACTCTTTCGAGGGATTGACTCTTTCGAAGAAGAAATGATTCTATTCTGTCTGTCTCCTCAGAGACCTAACATGCTACTCACAAAATTCATCATATGCAGGAAAACGAAGTTGTATTTAAAGTGAGAAGATTTCATGTTTGGATGTTATTGTCTGCATGTAGTACTGTATATATGGTGATTCAAAAGCTGGTATTCATAAGGACAATTGTCACTTTTTTTTAACAACCTGTCAATTTAGTCACAAAACTTACATAGTCGTTACCCTTCAACCGTGAGGTGTAGAGGTTTGGAAGAGAGAGCGCCAGACTATCCTATCGGCTGTAGTCACAAAACACGTGATTCAAATGCCTGTATACGTAGGGAAAATTATCACTGTTTTAACTAACTGTCACGTTATTCACAAAACACGTGATTCTAATGTCTGTATACGTGGGGAAAATAGTCAATTTTTTAATAAAACTATCACTTTATTCATTAAACACGTGATTCAAATGTCTGCACACATAGGGATAATGGTTACTTTTTAAAAATAAATTGTCACTTTGTTCGCATGACTTGTGATTCAAAAGTCTCCATACTTAAGGACAATGGTCATTTTTAAAACAAAACTGTCACTTTAGTCACAAAACATGTGATTCAAAAGTGTCCATGCAGAAGTACAATGGTCATTTTTTTTTACACAACTGTCACTTTAGTCACAAAACACATGATTCAAAAGTATCCATGCAGAAGAACAATGGTTATTTTTTAACAAAACTGTCACTTTAGTCACAAAAAATGTGATTTAAAAGTATCCATCCATAGGGACAATGGTCACTTTTTAAACAAACTGTCACTTTAGTCACAAAACATGTGATTCAAAAGTATCCATGCAGAAGGACAATAATGAAGCATGACCCCGAAATGGAAAACTTTTCTTTGATAATCCGTAACATTGAACAAGATATTAATTGCTACAATGTGGTTCTTGAAGACAAAAAGGAAAAAGATGTCAAAGCAGGCTCGATTGTGTTTTTTTTTTTAAGTCTCTTCCATTATTTTTTGTTCCATTGACCAAATAGCCGTGCCTTCTACGTGTTCAGCCCCTATGATAAGAATCTTTTTTCTTATTAATGATGTCCACCAAATGATAAATATAAGTGGATGGAAGCAGACATCATCATCATCAGTTGATAAACTCTTAATACAAGACCCTTGCCCTGAGCAAGAGACATGCTGAGAAATCTGAAGCTCGCTCGAACATCACCAGAGTTAAATACTGTGTTGTTGTGTTGCTCGTGGTTCGAGTATGGAATGTCAACTTGACCTACGCAGTGGTGTGTAGACCTAATCTCGTCTAGCGAAGATTCCTTAACATAATGTCCAGCACAGATTTTTCCATATAATTATATTGAACCGCTAGCAATGGGTTCTCATGTGTAGCAGTGATCTCTGGACTAATCAAGCGATAATACGGGCATCCCTTTTCTCTTCTTGAAAGTCACTACATGTTTGGTTCCAAGATGGCTTCACTCGTGAGCTGTCACTCACGTTTGGATACAGATAATGAATCTGTCCTAAAGTTAGTCATTCATTAAACATTTCATTGCTCTGTAGATTTGATCATGAACAATTGACTGCATTCTACAGGATATAGTGCTGCTAGGAATCAGAATCGTTTTTTTCATCTAGTTAGATGTATCCTCTCAGACGTACAAATCATCCCTACCGAAAAACGGTGGCTTCGTACGAGAGTTCAAAAGAGTATCTTTATTACCTTGGTTTGCAGAAATATGATTTTGCCATTCCTTGGCAATAAGAATGAACACTGGGGTAAAGCATACACGATAGGTCTAGACGACTATCACTTTCCCCAAAAACCACTGAGATCACTTTTTTCCCGGCATCAAGCCGACATAGAAAAACTCAGCCCATCATCAGGGCGAAGCCAAAACACCCCTCTCTCGCGACACATCCGCCGAACAGCCTTTGACCTCTCTAGAGACAACAGAACATATAGTTCGACTTAGATATGTAAAGATATACAGATATAAGACAGATTCGTCCTACACAGACAAACAATACACATAAATTCAGGCCATAGATATTCTGAAGCAAGAACAATCTATTACTACCCAAACAAAGAATAAATCGCAGTAAAACTGGATTCATCCGCGGAGTTCGATCGAAAGAGACGGCACAACTTTCAAGGGAAGTAACTCAATAATGACTTTCCCTTAAGCACTAAAAAATATCTATTTTGTTTACAAAATATTTGCGAACATAACAAGTATACCAATGTATAATATTGTAAGATATCAAAGACTGCACGTAACAGTCTTACCACACCTCCCGGGGAAAAAAAATGGAACATTTTTTTTCTTTTTGAAATACATCTAGGAGCAACGTACAATAGGCTCACAACGCATGAATAATGCGCAGATGAAAATATCAGGAATACATATAACGCCTAATATGAGGCTAAGTCGACTTATGGAGCGACTGGTGAGAATGTGTCTCATAAACTGAGAGAAATTATTTCTCTATAAGTATATTTTTCCAGGAAGGTGTCATCAAAGTATAATACAATTCTGGCAATTACACGATGCCTAAAAAAATTCATACCATCATTTCGTATTAGATATCTTACATTTATGATTTATGAAGAAAAAATCATCAAAGCACAGCGGTGAATAAACATCAATGAACCGCTATGTAGTGATACAATCATTATATTATTAAATTACAAATTTGTATCTATCATGATATAGAAAAGGAACTACTATAGAACTAGACATATCAAGAAGTCTAAGCCCTAATAGTTATGTGGAATCATGTGGGCATCTTGACAGAATGTCTGCCATCACATTATCTGATCCACGACTAGCTCGCACAGAGAAATGAAAAGGTTGAAGAGCAATTGCATATCGAGTAGACCTCGAGCTCTTCAAATTCTTACTCTGTATAGCAGTAAGAGCTTTTTGGTCGGTTTCTACTATGAAATGTGCGCCCAGAAGGAATCTCTGTAGTTTGAGGATCGACCAAACCATAGCTAATAGCTCACGGTCTAAAACCGAATAATTCCTTTCTGCCGCATTAAGTTTTCTGGAAATATACATTACAGGATGCAGAGTTCCAGAGTACTCTTGCATTAGTGCCGCTCCAATCCCAGTGGATGAAGCGTCACTACGAAGAACGAATGTTTTATCTTTAGTGGGTAGCACTAAAATAGGTGGTGTTGAAAACAATGTTTTAATCTTATCCAGAGAGCATTGGCATTCCTGAGACCAGTGGACCACATTAGGCGAACCTTTCTTTAGAAGTGTTGAAAGAGGTGCCATGATAGAGGATAGATTCTGAATGAATCTGCCATAAAATTGAATAAGACCTAACAGACTTCTCACCTGTTTTTTAGTCTTAGGGATTGAGATGTTAAGTATCTTACTAGTATTATGGTCCTCTGTCTTTAGGAAACCATGACCAACTCGGTGGCCTAGGAAAGAAATTTCGCTAAAACTAATATAGGCTTTAGAGGGTTTCGCTGTCAGGTTGTGCTCGCGCAAAGTAGACAGCAATTCATCTAACCCTGAGTAGTGATCTTCCCAAGTATCGCTGAAAAGACAGATGTCGTCAAGATATGCAATGACATCTGACCGATAAGATAGGATTCGGCGCATCATGCGTACGAATGTAGCTGGTGCGTTCATAAGACCGAAAGGCATAAAATTCCATTGGAACAAACCTCTAGGTGTTGAAAAAGCCGTGAGAGGTTTGGCGCGTTCAGATAAAGGAACTTGCCAATATCCTTTAGACAAATCAAGTTTAGTGAAAAAATGAGATTTGGAGAGTCGAGTAAGTAGTTCTTCCAGTAAAGGCATAGGTTCAGCATCGAACTTCGTTACCTGATTCAATTTTCGATAGTCAACGCAAAGACGTATGTTATTGTCTTTTTTACGCACAATAACCATCGGCGAAGAATATGCAGAGGTGGATGGTTCGATTATTTTCAAATCTATCATCTCATCCAACTCTTTCTCGACCTGTGCTTGAAAATGTATAGGTATAGGATAAGGTCTAACCCTAATAGGAGTATGGTCAGTTAGAACAATGTCATGTTCAATGACATTCGTTTGTCCAGGGATGTCAGTGAGTACATCCTGAAATGTTTGCAACATAGTTGAAACTTGTCGCTGTTCTCCTAGAGACAAATCAGGAGAGACAGTAACGTTCTTCCATGATTCACTAGAATGAAGTGGGATCATTGGAAGAGGAAGATTTACATCTGAAAAACTTGTTTCCTCATCCTGTATCACGGACAGTGATGAGTAATGACCATGTTGTACTGGAGAATTGTCCGTTGCTTGGAAAATGGGTTGCAAATAATCCGGACGTTCATGGAATTCAGTAAGCATATTGATGTGGAAGGTTTTATGCTTCCCATCAATATCGACAATATAGTCGACATCGGAAATTTTCGATATTATATCGTACGGACCTTTCCAAGAAATAAGTAGTCTGTTTTCCCTACAAGGTAGTAATACAAATGCTTTGTCACCAGGACAAAGTTGTCGTAAGCATCTCTTCTTATTGGCAAATTGCCTTGCCTTCTGTTTCGCAAATTCAGAAGAAGAAGTTGCTAATTTGCATGCTTCGATAATCTTTTGTCTCAACGCGATGACATATTCGTAGGATGACTTTGTGTCATCGTCAATATTGTCAGATGTTATGAGATCGTGAAGCAACGACATAGGGCCACGCGGACGCGCGCCAAAGACGAGTTCAAAGGGAGAAAATCCTGTATGTTCATTGGGTACCTCTCTGTAAGCGAAGAGGGCCGCAGGTAAAACTCTGTCCCAGTCTTGAGGATGATCCTCAGTTATCTTCCCTAGTAAGTTTTTAAGTGTTCTATTAAGGCGTTCGACCATACCATTAGACATTGGATGGTAGATACTACTTAAAGATCTATCTATCTGCAGAGTAGACATTACTTGAGACATGGTATCTGATATTAGTTGGGTGCCATGGTCTGACAATATCTCTCCGGGGAAACCCAAACGAGAAAATATAAGCCAAAGAGCATCTGCAATATCAGCAGTAGTAATGCTCTTCAGAGGAATAGCCTCTGGCCAACGTGTGCACATATCAACACATGTCAAGATAAACTGATGTCCTCTGGCAGACTTGATCTTAAATGGACCAATAATGTCTATGGCCATTTTTTGAAACGGCCGAATAGGAATGTCCGCCGCCTGAATGGGTGCAGCATGCCGTGGACCTTTGGATTTAACTTCCTGACATACTTTACAAGATCGACAATAAATCCGTATGTCCTTGTTTACCAATGGCCAAAAGAAAGCCGCAAGGACTCTTGACTTAGTACGGGAAAAACCCATGTGTCCAGCACACTGAGAGTCGTGAGCGTGCTGCAAAATTTTAACTCTCAAATTCTTGGGAACCAGGATTTGAGAATGACTTGACGTAATGGAGTCTTGAACCATACGTACAAGTACGCCATTCTTCTTTGTAATCCACGATTTACGACTTGTGTCTTTATTCGGATCACCTTTAGTTGCAAGAATGAAGAATTTCTTCAGAGTGGGATCATCTTCTTGCTGTTTTATAAACGAGTCACGAGAAATTACCAAGGGATCATCTTGGTTATGCACTTCATTATCTTCAGTAGATGAAGTTTGAGGCATATTAAGAGCCTGAGCTCTAGTGACTACAGCGTTAGCAATCTGCATGTTTTGCCTTTCCCACGCGGAAATTTGTTGCGGAGTGCATTCTTTGACTCCATGAATGCGACCGATGATGAGGTCAGCGATCGGATTCGGGAGAAGACATGCGTGTACATCTCCTGTAAAGAAAGGAGTAGCAATCCTAATGATAGCAGTAGAGTATTTCTCTAATGTGCCGCCAAATGTTACACATTTGACTTCTTGTCCAGTGGCACGGGAAGGATCTACGAGTGACTGCCTAACACCAATTGTGGTGCATCCAGAATCAAATAGCACAGAGACTGGATTGTTATTCACTAAACCCTTATGTACGACAAGAGAACCTCTTCCATCATGCGCGACTGATGCCGGAAGAGCAGGAAGAGGATGGCCACAGCTTAAAGTAGACACTGTGGTTGGCTCAAATAACGTTTTGCATTGGGGGCACTGAGATGCTCTCCCAAAATCAAAAGCGGCACATGCCATATTACTAGCATCATTATTATCTTTACTCTGTTTATAGGCTTCATGGGACTCTTGTTGTGTCTAGTTTGCCTGAAAATGTGGTTTATGTCTTTTGCTTTGAGATCTACCTCGGTTATTATCACCTCTGTAGTTATTGTTACCTCTATTGTAACCCCTATTTGGGTTTGAGTCATAGTTCCCTTGGTTACCATTATCATATTCATTATAATGAGTATCTCTGTAATTATAATCTTGTTGACTCCAAGACGGATAACCCTGATAGTTTCTATAATTACTTCCTCTACGGAAATTCCTATAATTATGACCACCCCTGTGTCGAGAGCTATCAGCTCGTCTCCAGTTCTTTGAAGAAGAACCCTGAAATGATTGGTTACCTTGGTTTTGATAACTATTATGGTTACCTTTTTTATCAAATCTGTTTTGAGGTCCCTGAAATCTGTGTGAATAATTGGGATTGTATGGTGTTGCTGAAGCAACTGGCATACCCTCCTTAATCTTAGTGTTGCCAAAAGTCACGTCGGGGTGTGCAGTGACATATTGGGAACAATATTCTTCCATTTCGTTTAGAGATTTGGGTTTACGCTCTTGTATAAATTCCAGGAATGGTTTGTTAACACATGACATAATCTTATCTCTGAGCAACAAATCCATAAGTCCTTCATACGTTTTTTCTGTTTTGGAAAGCTCAATCCAACGATCAACTGTGAGACGTGCCTTTGCAGTGAATTCTGAGAATTCTACCCCTGTCTCAGGCACCATCGTCTTAAACAAAAGGCGATAGCCTTCCTCACTTAGCTGGTATTTTTTTATCAAAGCCGCCCTAATGACATCATAATTATCCTTATCTGCTTCTCCTACAAGGCATAATCTAGTCAAAGATTCACCTTTCAAGTTTTCTGCTAATTGATTAGCGTATTGTGATTTATCCACATTATGTGTACGACAAGAACGTTCAAATCTATCCAGCCAGAATGTAATATCGTCACTGGACTGATTGAACGGTGGAACCTTAACCTTGTAAGTAGAAGGTTTACCATTACCACTAGATGCCTGATTAACATTAATCATACTTGTCAATCTCAATTTCTCTAACTCAAATTCATGTTCTCTTATTGCTTTTTTTTCTTCAGCCTCTCTGTCTAATCTTTTTTGTTCAGCTTCCCTGTCTAATCTTTTTTGTTCAGCAGCAGCTTCTCTTTCTAATTTCTTTTGTTCAGCTTCACTGTCTAATCTTTTTTGTTCAGCAGCAGCTTCTCTTTCTAATTTCTTTTGTTCAGCTTCAAATCTCCTTTGCTCCACCTGCATCTGCAATTTCTTTTGTTCAGCAGCAGCCTCAGCTTCTCTTTCTAATCTTTTCTCTTCAGCCAGAGCTTTTCTCTCTTCTGCAGCTAATGCTTTGTCATATTGAGCAACTGTCCATTCTTCTAATTGTTGACCAGTCTTATCAAGGGCTTTCCCTTGTATAATGAAGTATTCTAATGTAGACATGGTGTCTAACAATAATACTAATCACCTGAAACAATAATAATACCACAAGTTCTTAATGACTTGATTAATCAGTATACTATCCCAATATCTGTGGGTCACAAGCCTTAATAAGGTCTTGTATAACAGTAATAATAATCAAGTACTGGTTTATACCATAACCCAAGTGCAGTGCACAGGTAATAGTGTCTTATGAAATATACCTATATAAAACATATGTCAACCAACAGAATACATAAAGTACAAATAGGACTGACAATACGAAAACGTTTGCAGAAATCAAAATAAATCAAATAGGGAAATCAATGAAAATAATCACTGAATCTGCAAAGAATAACAACACAAATGACGTCACAGTATATGAATATAAATTGTGAATAGAACTGAAAGATAGAAAAGGGTAGACCAACAAATTACAAACAATTCAAAACAAAACTAAAGAACAAAGAAATATTACAAAAATAACAATAATTACAGACTTCACAGCTAACACAAAAGCAACAGTTGTCGCAAGCAAATTTTCAATCAAGAAAATTGCACCTATAGAAAAACGCCCACAACGGACCCTCTATGACGTGGGATATTCTGTTGTGAGGACGCCGCCCAACCTTAAACACAACCCGCTGACATATAAACTAACATACTATACAAACAAATAACATGTAACATATCATAAATACATATATCATGTGTGTAATGTGTTGCAAAATAGGCTCAGTTTTACAGTAATGGCAAAGTTATTCTTGTAAAATAAATAAACTGCCACTTTATTGAAATATATATTCTGGCCTTAAATATTAAAGTTCATATATAGAAAACAAGAAGATCCATCGATGAAAATAGGACTTCTTAGTTCAATAATACTGTCTTCCTGTTAACATTGACAAGAATTGATCCAACTGTTCTGTGAAACTCTGTAATGTCTAATGTAAAAATGTCAACAACGCTGACCTACATACTGCATTCACTTGACAGGTCACGTGACGAAGTGTTGACAAAGAGCAAACCAATACTGCAAGTGTGTCGTATCAGCCACAGGAAACGGTCTGGTATCGGTAATCTGTTGACTTCTGAACTTCTGCGAGGTCAAACCCAGAAAGCTGGTCCACCAGTTGATAAGGATCTTTTTTCTTATTAATGATGTCCACCAAATGATAAATATAAGTGGATGGAAGCAGACATCATCATCATCAGTTGATAAACTCTTAATACAAGACCCTTGCCCTGAGCAAGAGACATGCTGAGAAATCTGAAGCTCGCTCGAACATCACCAGAGTTAAATACTGTGTTGTTGTGTTGCTCGTGGTTCGAGTATGGAATGTCAACTTGACCTACGCAGTGGTGTGTAGACATAGATGGAGTGTATAATGTGCGAATGATAGGAAGAGTTCGTGGTGTTGACAAATGTTCTTTTCTCACACTCATGTATGGCTGGAAGTCATCGACACCAACGACTGTGTACCTTTACTAAAGTTTAATTGGACGTACACACTCGACAGCACAGATAGTGACAAATCACAGGTTGGCATAATACATCATGGTACAGTGGATAAATGGTCTTGCAATGTTATGTTACATGGGCACTCATGTAGAATAATAGTATAATTGACTGTCAGTAGCCAAGCACTCAGTATTGCCCATATATATATATCAACTGAGTTTACTGACAAAGCACGTCAGATTATAAACAATATCCAAGATGGCTTCTAGACCTAATCTCGTCTAGCAAAAATTCCTTAACATAATGTCCAGCACAGATTTTTCCATATAATTATATTGAACCGCTAGCAATGGGTTCTCATGTGTAGCAGTGATCTCTGGATTAATCAAGCGATAATACGGGCATCCCTTTTCTCTTCTTGAAAGTCACTACATGTTTGGTTCCAAGATGGCTTCACTCGTGAGCTGTCACTCACGTTTGGATACAGATAATGAATCTGTCCTAAAGTTAGTCATTCATTAAACATTTCATTGCTCTGTAGATTTGATCATGAACAATTGACTGCATTCTACAGGATATAGTGCTGCTAGGAATCAGAATCGTTTTTTTCATCTAGTTAGATGTATCCACTCAGACGTACAAATCATCCCTACCGAAAAACGGTGGCTTCGTACGAGAGTTCAAAAGAGTATCTTTATTACCTTGGTTTTCAGAAATATGATTTTGCCATTCCTTGGCAATAAGAATGAACACTGGGGTAAAGCATACACGATAGGTCTAGACGACTATCACTTTCCCCAAAAACCACTGAGATCACTTTTTTCCCGGCATCAAGCCGACATAGAAAAACACAGCCCATCATCAGGGCGAAGCCAAAACACCCCTCTCTCGCGACACATCCGCCGAACAGCCTTTGACCTCTCTAGAGACAACAGAACATATAGTTCGACTTAGATATGTAAAGATATACAGATATAAGATAGATTCGTCCTACACAGACAAACAATACACATAAATTCAGGCCATAGATATTCTGAAGCAAGAACAATCTATTACTACCCAAACAAAGAATAAATCGCAGTAAAACTGGATTCATCCGCGGAGTTCGATCGAAAGAGACGGCACAACTTTCAAGGGAAGTAACTCAATAATGACTTTCCCTTAAGCACTAAAAAATATCTATTTTGTTTACAAAATATTTGCGAACATAACAAGTATACCAATGTATAATATTGTAAGATATTAAAGACTGCACGTAACACCCTACAAACCCTTTTGTCGTCTGAAGATGAAGACAGCGCCGACGTGACCACCGTAGCCACAAGTAGTAGCTATTAAAGTTCCATGATATTTTGTTCAATATTTTCTGTTAATAATGTACGTACATAATTTTGTATTTGTATTCAATATGTTTGATAATTATATGTAGTTAATAAGTGTTGTTGACTATTTACTTTCTATTTTGTATTACTTTTACTTAATTTTTATACATCTTTCTCGACCTTGGGAACGAATTAATTTGTTTTCTTTGTGACCGGAAGGCCTACTACTGATACCATAGCATTATTCGTGCTTATAGTTATCAGTTAGATTAGGAAGAACAGTTACGACGTTTTATGAAATAAACACTCGAGTTACGCTAGTATTAGATTGAAACGTAAACTAGGCGAAACTCTAGGTTAAGTGGGCAGCTCACCGCTAACTCTTGGCTGGAGTTGTTTGTAGTAAGATCCCTGATACCCCGATCAAATAGATAAAATATTATTGCTTAAAAATTCAAAAACTATAGAGATAAAATAGGGAGTAGTGTTCTACATCGTCACCATAGCCCGCCGTCATGTTGGTTCTAACAAGCAGTACGCCATAGTAAACGATTCACAAAAACTGTTAGCTTTTCCCCTCTCCGCAATACTCATTTCCTCTAAAATAAACGGCTTTTGACAGACCGACATGCATAGTAGTTTCAAACGGAGTGACAGAATAAAAGAAACGGAGGAATGAAATGAGAGAAGGAAAAATGCAACCTTGACAAGCGTTGCTTTTTTGAATTTCAAACTAGGACGACAGGCGACAGCTGACGTCACAGCCCTTGCTTCTTCTTCTTCGATCCTTAACCACCGACCGTCAAAGCAGTCAGTGGCCATCACGCCTAGTGGCGTTTTGTAGGGCAACAACAAATTGATTCCACCTTGCACGGTAGGTGGCCATCCTTCGTACAGTGCCCCAACTCTGGTTCACTCTCAATTGATGTTGTTTCCGTAACTTCATTATTTTTTTTACATAGACAGGGGTGTCAGCCCTATGCTAAAACCCCCAACCTGGAGGACCAGGGTACCAGCTTTTGTCTGACCCCTACCCACACAGACCAGTCCAGCTTGGTTGAACCTACCAGGAGTAAAACTCCCACTGGCATAGCTCTGGGGATTGTCAGGGTACGCAAGCTGCCATACCGCTACAAGGTATAGGTACCATTGATGGCAGCCCTTGCTTAGTCTAACACTAAACGTGAATGAATGGTTGAAAGTTTGAAGAAAAAAAACTACTTGGCCATAGTTACGCGGTTGCTAGGGGCATATTTTTTCCCAAAAAGTTAAAGTTAAATAAAGCAGTAGTGTCTGCTATTGAATGAAAGGACACCCCACCGCTTGCCCCACCCCGTTCATTAGTGGCGCAGTTTGAATGTGTAACCACTTAGATAGGGAGACGATTAGTATAAACACACAGACAGGCTCGCATTTCCTGTATACAGTGATAATATTTTCTGATGAAATCCTAACGCGTTGCGTCGTTTTGAAAAAACGAACGAGCGAGAGAGAGAAAAATGTAAGTGGGGGATTTGCATGGAGGCATAATTGAAAAGATAGCTTATGCAGTGTGATACTAAAAGGGGAGAGAAAGGGTGGCCCAATGAAACCTAGCTGAATAATAAAATAAAAGCAAGGACAGTTGACAAATAAAATGCTAATACTTGTTTATTAGAAGATAATACTACCCATAATGTTATAATATTTTACAGTAAAAACGCTTAGATAATAACAGAATAGTGTAAAGAGAAGACACAGAGACATACACATTGTAGTCCTCACTCAACTTTGCCCGTAGGGGAAAAAGGGAGGTGGAATGGTACCTTTTTGAAATTGTAATTTATTTTTGAAATAAAAAGAGGCTATTGGGCATAACATAATTCGATTGGCTGTGGTAAAATAGACTAAGAGGAGTGATAAAAACGATTTGAAACCAGCATTAGTTGCCATTCGAAACTTAAAATCTCACAAGTAGTGTTAGCTTCAGACGCAAGGAATACATGACCAGTGCCTTCGCTGTTCTGCATCAGCGGCGATCTGAATGTGCCCATTGATCGCCGGTTAACCTACAAATTGTGTATTATTTCATTGATGCGGTAAGATAAACATTTATATAAATCTTGTTATTGATATGTATCTGTATTATTGAATGTGTATGCCTTATTTATGCGTAGAGGCACCACCTGAAAGGCGCCAAACTAAACCTTTGTGTCATGCCAATAATGTTATTAGGAAAGATTATCACCTTGTATTAAAGCCAGACAGGCTTACTTAAACTGTGGGAGTGAATGAAAAGACATAGTTGAAAATAAAATATGACATTATTATGACATAAGACCAGCAAACCACTGGCCGTCTTCAGCAAGTCACAGTGTTTGCACATGACTTTATATAATTAACTATCATTTCTTCTATGACAAGGAATGTATCAAACGAATGTTTGAAGATTACCTGATGATGAATAGGGCACCAAATCAGATAGGAACGATAGCTATTTATTTAGCAACTTCACTGATCTTGAAAATGATGATAATGTTTAATTGTTTAGAGATGGAGATAGGTGTATGATGTACTGAGGAGGCATTAATCCTCTGATTTCAGGGTTCTATCTTGAGACAATCAGTGAGCCACATACCAAACTATACGTACTCCTGAAGCTGCAAGCTCGAGGCAAAAACTACCTGGTTGCCTTTATTCTAAAGAGTCGGAGGCAGTATTCAGACGTTGCAGTCGGGAAGAAAGTGGTTGTGAGAAGGACATCACAAGTTCTATGACACAAAGTTAAGCCCAATTGTCCACGGGCGTGTGTTAGTTCATTTAACCATACTCTCCATCATTAATATATCAATCAGTTTTCTTGACATGATGATACAAGTCGTTCCTCCGAAGCGTGTCCATTCATAGGAGTTATTGCTTCATCAGAACACTTCCAGTCAGGAACAATTTATATTAATAATAACACAGTTGTTGTTTTAAATTACTTTGCTGTAAATAAATTGCATTATCTTTTTGAGTTTTAAACATTCCTGTATCCCAGCCATTGAGATACAGGCAAAATAAATTGTAAAACAGATTTTCTTTTAAAATTTACCCAGCGACTTGTTTAATTACAGGTTCATTAAGTTATAGGTGTAGTTGTTGTTATTTTTATTAACATTACATTACATTTTATCCTAGACACTTAGCCAGATATCATCCAGACACCATAACATATAATTAGGTTCAAAATATATAGCAGATTGAGGTCGTACGGTGGTAGCAGACAGGTACCCTGAGAACAACTTCATCAACAATTAGCCTCAGGGAAGATAATGAAATCAAAATATCAGTTTTTATAGAATCCAACTTGCACGAACGTAGTGGTTTTTGTGGCTGTACCATGTCTGAAAAGTGGTGTGAAGGTTAATTTTGGGCAAAATACTGTTTAGTTAGTGTTTTATGGGTATGTTGCCAATTGGCAACAAATCACCATTAAGGTTGGGAACATTTATTGTTGCCATTTGGCAACATATATCTTTTAACTATGTTTTTATGTCTAACAACATCTATTTCACCTTTTTTTACTCCCTACCTACATTTAATATTTAAACAGTAAATAGCAGACAACAAAATTTGTGAAACTTCATGAAGTTAAGTGTAATTTATACAGAAAATGCCACACATACAATGAAACATATAGTTACTGAAAAAAAAAAAAATCTTCTGTCTCGTGACTCAATCACAGCTCCACACTCATGTTTCATGAAATACTTTGAAACAGTTTGAATGTTTATTGAGGCACAAGTGTAGGTTACACTTCTCACAGACAGTTCTGGAGTACCCCTTGCATCCAGGAAGTTTGCATCTCCCTTTGTTGGTGACGGAATTGGGGCTGTGGCCAACATTGTCAGTTCTGACATGAAAAGGAGGTACATTTGCTGTTTGCCCTCTCTTCTTTTTAGCCACCAGCTGTGTCTCAGTGCTTCCTGATGGCCTTCCCCTTTTATTATTTTCACTTTTTCCTGCTTTTAGGAGACACAAAGCAATCTGCAACTTGAAATCAACTAATGGTAGTCTGTCCTTTTTTTCCATACCATCCTTACACACATCTGAACAATAAGTTAGCCAAGCTTGCACCACAGAAACATCCAGGAAATGAAACAATATTCTGTGGTACCATTTCTTGGATCTAATAGGTATACGATAGAGTGCCAGCAAGGAGTCCAGCAAATCTACCCCTCCCATGAACATGTTATATTCTTTCACAGCTGCAGGGCAAGAAATGTGTATTTCCTTCTTGGCTTTTCTGTCCCATCTTCTGACTACACATTCTGGTTCAACTGCTGCATAGGTGCTTAGCAGTGTGACTGCTTTATTGTCATACCATTTGATAGCTTTCAATGTGGCTCCGTTTGTTGCTGCAGTACAAACAACAGATGACCCTCTTCCTTTCGTTTTCAGTTCCTTATCGGAACACAGATTACACCCTTTCAGCCGGTTTGCGCGGACAGTGCCAAGACATGCAATGCCTTGTTTCCAGAGGCATACCTGCAATGCTGGCGAATTAAACCAGTTGTCAAAATATACTTTATGCCACACATTTTTTAGGGATACGTTGAAGAAGTCTCAGCACGATATTAGCTGATGCTCCTAAATCAGGTTGGCCAGGACACACGTCAATTTTTCCAGTGTAAATTTCAAAATCATGAATCAAACCAGAAATGCTTGAACAAACGAAGACTTTATAGCCCCACTTTTTGGGTTTCTTTGGGTTGTACTGACGCAGAGATGATTGACCTTTGAATGGGATAACTTGCTCATCAATGCTCAGCCTTTCTGCTGGTTTGATTGAATTGAATTTCACTTTCAGAGCGTCAACTAAAGGTCTTAATTTGAACAATTTGTCGCCTTCATTGTCTTGCTGCTTGTTGTTGTCATTGCAGTGAATGTTACTTTTGATTTCTTTAAACCTCTTGTTCGTCATAGTATCAGCAACAAGTCCATAGCGCGTTGTAGAGTCCCAGTACAATTTACAACTGGGCATTCTAACAATACTCATCATAAACGCAATTCCAAAAAACTGTTCCAGTTCTGGCTGGCTCAATCTGAGAGGCTTCATGATGTTTTTCTGGATGCTGTACTTGTTTGATTCAGTGACCATATGTGCCATTGTATCATCATCAATGAATCTGCGGAAGTATTCTATTGGTTCTGAGGTAACTGATACGTGTGCCGAATCACCAGAGAAGGGCGGAGCTTCAGAAGATACATCTGAGGCTTCACGGTGTCTCCATAGCATCCGACGACGATCAAAGGTTACATCTGTGTCCTCCAGCTCTGATGCAGATGATTCTGAAAAAAAAGAAAACAAAGATATTAATTATCTGGCAACATAAACAATCATTTATTGGTATACTGGTGTACATGTTATTATTCTGATAATAGTAATAATGATAAAAATTATTCTAATCCACATTATGGTATAAAGCGTTCCACAAGTAAGTCTCCGTCAGCCGATATTTAGTACCTGATGGACTAGGCTGAAACTGTACATAGGTTGTACACTGATGGACAAGGCTACAACTGCAGTCTGAAATAAAGTGGCCACATTAAAAAAAAAACATCAATTAAATTCACCAAACCTGAATCGGTTGTGTCCGAGGAAGGGCCGGGTTGCCACGTGTTATCCAGGATGTCTTCAGCCTCACTGTCTGACAGCTCACTATCGCAAGAAGCCTCAGGTATTGGTCTATAGATTGTAGTCTTTTGGCTGTAAAACTTTTGAGGATCCATTGTGTTTAACTGTAAAAAAAAATGACAACATATACATTTTGTAATTCAAAAGTTTTTCATCACAAAATTGTTTAATCTCATCTGATGATACATTATGTTTTGTGATTACTGGCAATTTTAGTGGTTATCATGTGTAGTTTAGTTCTAAAAGTCAAGTCTAGATGAAGTAAATATGTTTTATTCATTTACAATATTATTAGTAATTTATACTGGTAATTCTACTATTTACATTGACCTTTTTAGGATACATAAAATTGCAAATAACAACTTTTTTTTAAATGATGAAGTTTAATCAATTATAATGAGAATAAAATACTAATGTTGTTGATTACAGAGAAATACAACATTAAATATCATTTATTAGGTAAAAAGCAACTGTTGCCAATTGGCAACATGAAGTGGTTTTTATTCCTTAATCGACTTTTGTTGCCAAATGGCAACATACCTAAAATGTAAAATAAGAGTAACTTATTTTATTTATTTATAACTATTAAAGCATTTGTTACAAAGATAAGTGGTTTAAGTTACTCAACATATTTTTTATACACCGTTTTCATAAGGAATTTAAAAAAATAATGTGAAGTAAACTCACCTCTCAATTCGATCTTGCAAACCAGCTACCATGCCTTGACAAAAGAGTGCGTGAAAAAAAAGTATTTCTCCGACAAATGAGTTACCCGGTAATTTAAAATTGGGAATGTTTCTAGAACACAATAAAACAAAAAAATTATTAATTTGAACGCCGGATAGTGAAATAGATGACTTTAAACGGTATGTTGCCAAATGGCAACAAGGCCCAATAGAGGGTTAAATGCATGCAGATGATTATGTGAATTTATTTTCAAGCCAATAAATTGTTTTCATTGATTCCAGAAGACTTCTTGCAAAAGGCCTGTTGAAAATTTAGAAGTTATCATTGGATTGAAAGTATGCTATTGAATGTCACAAAACCTATATCATCTCACAGAGGGATTTCGGAACGAACCTGGTAACTAATATCGTCAAGAATATTTACCTCTGGTGGCACACCAGGAACATAACTTGAACTACACAAAATTGAAACTATACCTCTCATAATTAAATCCTAATATATTCCCACTCGGTAACAGTCTGAAGAGAAATTAATTTTCTTCAGTGATATTGCTGTTAACACCAGACATTTCATGAATGAATTAACTGCGCTAACCGGGGGATAAATGTAGATCTTTAAAGAGTTCCGTGTTTTTAAAGTAGGTCCCCACAGTTCTTGGGTTGAAAACCACTGCTTGAGATGACAACGATAATTAAAAAGCAGAATCCACATTGGCAATTCAGGCAAAACGTGTCAAGAGTACACATATTTACTTTACAATATGCGGTGTGTATGAACAACTAGCTCAAGCATTTGTTAAACTGTGAGGTTTCAGGATCCACTTATGTGAACTGCGGATGTAAACAACACACCATATATCTGATTGGCGACACTTAGGCTTACATTAATTAATCTTCAAACCCTGACGTCAGCATAAATAAGCACAGTTGACAGAGGATAATTACTTTTTATTTCTTTCCTTCACCACATCCAATGGATGAAAATATATATTTATATTTTTTTATATTTTTTAAATACCGAACGTATTTGTATGTTGCTTAACATTGACGTAAATGTTCTAGGATTTGTTTACGCTTAAAATAGGACATTCTCTATATATAGGGTCTCGGAAGGACGAGTTGCTGGGGACATAAAAAGGAGTCACCCATGAAATACGATCTTTTTAATGCTACCAGGGGAAGTAATAAGGGACGAGACGAAGAGGAAGAGTTATGCATATGGGCGGCTTCAATGTTTTCTGGGTGCCGGGACTATCGATAAACATTGTTGTAGTTACATGTGTTCGTACGCGCGCGGGAGCACAATACCATATAACACAACAAAGGTTTAAGATGACAATAGCATTCACATAAAACACAGTAAGGGTTATTAATCGTCAAGATGTCAGTAATAAGACAAAATATGTAATAGTTATACGTTGAAAATGAAGAAATTACTATTTTTAAGAACGTTATTATTACTCGAAACAACTCGTGCTGAAATATCAGTTTTCGTTTCGTTGGTCCAGTTCGCATTTATAACTGACAATTATAATGTCATCAGGCTGATGTTGTCCTAAATGCCATCCCAACGTTTAGAAATGTTCTGAAAAGACTGCGTGTACATTAATTTTATGGGAAATGGACGGGTAAAACTGAGAGCTTTGTGGAAAAGACAGCTTGAGTAAGATTCAATATAGAATCATATCTGTTGTAATATTTCTACACAGACTTGCTATATGTCTTTATTAAAACATGAAAAAGAGTGTGTCTTTTTTTAATTCTTTAAAATTAAGGTGGGTCCACTATCCCCTATGAACGATCCGCCACTGGTTATACACAAACTCTGAGAATTTATTCTGTGCGGCCTTTTTCAGCTTTCATTTTCACATTCGTGATTGTGGCGAATTGTCCGTGCTTTTCATTTGTCTGTGTGTTACTTGTCTTCTCTCCTGTGCATTTACCATTCTTGTCTCTTTACCCGTACATTCCCTCTCATAATTTGCAAGCAACGACTCAGGTTGTGTGTCGTTATCTTGATAGCTGACATGTTTTGAAACCACATTGACTCCCATCTGTGCAAGGGAGAGTTGTTGGTGTATGGTTATGTCACAGTTTCAGGTCTGAAGTAGCGAGACAAGTTAATTGAACAGCCTGTGTTAAAGTAGACACAGGTGTGGCAATATTTGCCTTAGGTCAAGAAGGCCAGTTTCGTGTTTTAACTATCGGGAGATAAACTGTGAATGTGCTGTCGGGAGTATTTAAAACATGCAGCAGATTACCTAGCTGTAGCGTGAAGATTATGTAATAATTCCGGAGATGGACGTCAGTGTCTGCCAACATTTACGATAACAATTTAATTTGAGGTTATATCATGAGTTATAAACATGATTCGCAAAAACCACCGGTAGCTTTCATACCTTATGCGAGAGGATTTTCAAATAAACCACATCGCATGCTGTTATGGCCAGGGGAGGCAATCCAGTGTAACCTTCCCTAATTAAACATCACAGCCAAGTACCCATTTAACAGCTGGGTAGACTGGAGTGTTACGCTAACAGGTTTGGAACCCGGTAATTCTGTCTCGGGAAGCAGAAGCTCTAACCACCCTGCAACTCGGCACAGTGTTTAAAAAGTGTTGATACACTGTTCGCGTCGTAATGCAGATAAGTTTTGTTTTTCTCAAAAACACTTTTACATTGATACGCATATAAATATAACATATTTGCATACATCTAGCTATATTTCTTGTTTCCATCTTGAAATCTGACGGCCAGAGAAAAGAGCTATACTGGACCATGACTTACAATTACCTATTGGTATACTCGGTCTGCAAACAAGCATTTCATTAAAATTAAAATAATAGTAATAATAAATGCGGTTACGGTTCGATTCCGAAATTTCTTATACGTCATTAATGAAACTGGTGGTTTATTCTTTGTAACAAAGTGAACCGTGAATGAATGTAGAGTGGTCATCAGGACAAAACTAATACATAACAATTAGACTTATCTATTCAACAAGCTAAAGATAGTGTTACTGATGTATTGGGGGTGTGTTGTAGGTTAGTGCTAGTGGCTGGCACAGCTGACAATGTTGACGTCAGCAATGTCGGGCTTACTGTAAGTGACGGACAGTTGTTTAATATATATGGGCGAATGTCGTGAGTTCCTTAGGTTTGTTTACATCAGATACCACCCACACAACAGTAACGTTAGGTCAGGAAATAGACCAACGGGTAAGACGAATAAGTTTTCCAACGCATACACTGTTTATTGACTACAGCGACACTGACATCATGAACAGTACATCGTCACAAGTTATAATGGCAAAACATATGCCCGTTGATGCTAATAATCCATATTGAATCTGATCGCATGAACAGCGAATCGTACAAAGTTATAATGGCAAAGACGGATGCTAATAATCCATATTGAATCTGATCGGGCTCACCCATAGACGGTGGAAGCTTTACCGTGACGAAATCTTATCTCCTTCGATTCTTCATTATCACGATTATTTAATAATATATAGAATGTCTTCCATGAAGAGAATAATGCCTTATCCTTCATGCAATCTCGGTTCAAAAAAAAAACCAAAAACCAACTGGACACACTAGCGTAACCCCACAATTCCCGTGCCGAAGCCCTGCCAGATACACACTGACTGAGATTATCGTTTCTCAATTCAACTCAGTACATTTTTACTCAAGCGTGAACTAACAGCTTGACATGTGAGCTCAGCTCACCTGTTTTCTCCCAACTCAACTCAGTTCATTTGAACTCTTTCTTTAAAAAAAAAATAACTCATATCTTTAAACGTGCTTACAAGCGTGTCTATAAAAAATCAGACCCGTACGTGAAAATCCCAAACACTTAACTCCCACGCGAAAACATGACTTAACAGATAGGAACTAACGATGAGTGTAACTGAAGCACAGATAAAATGACTGCTGAACATCTGCTTCAAAGATGCCCAACATATGAGGAACAGAGAACGCTCATTTGAATGTCACCAGTACCGTTCTTGGAAAACACTCTGTGGAGATAGAAACAGACTCAATCTGCCCACTGCTTGCTTTGAAAATATACAGTTAGACGCCTGAGAATAAAAACGTAGATTCAATAATGCCAGCGTTGAAACATATGTACAGATACGACATCTGCTTCGATATTTTTGTATGAGATTCCGGTCAGAAATCTTGTTCATCCTAAACTGCTAATTAATCTGATATGAAGAATTTAACTAAGACCTTTAAACGGAAAAACCCTAGTATGCCGCTTTTGAAAATGCAGGATCAACTTATATATATGAGTCGGTACATGTGTCTGTTATCACCCACAGATTATAATTGTTAAAATTTAGTAGCCACACGAAGCACCATACTTTTTCTTAAATTCGCGCGGCAAATCTAACACCGTGTCATTCAATCGCCGTGTCAAGGCCGTGGAAGATGAATCTCTTGGAGTTGTCATATTTTACACGAAACAAAAAGAATTGTGTGCAGTTTTTGCAGGAACGAGGAATTATACACACCGTCCGACTGTGTGCTAACAATTATGTCATGAGTTTGTCTCTCACAGTTCGCCAAGATCGTTAGAGATGCCGCACATGTCAGCAGAACATTCCTGTTCTTTCTGGCACATGGTTAGAGGGCACACATTTGTCCTTCAGGTAGATTATTCTGTTCATTTACTGTTGGAGTAAAGAGATGACTAGCATTGCTTTATGTAAATCAGAGCTAGGAATTGCCAATAACGCTGTCATAAAATGGAACAGCAACCTCCGTGAGGTTTGTGCAAATTCACTAATTGCTAATCCCGCTGTAATTTGCGATCCCAATACGACGGTTGAGATCGATGAAAGTGTGTTCACACGCAAAAAAATAACGTCGGTCGTGTATTTCCACAGCAGTGGGTATTCGGTGGCATTTGTCGTGAAACGAGTGTTTCATGGTTCCAGTGCCGGACCGCTCAGCGGCTACACTAATGCCCTTTATCATAGCCAACATTCGTCCTGGTACGACAGTTGTGTCTGATCAATGGCGCGCATGTAGTACCATTCAGAATTTGCCAGGTTAAACTCACGAAACGGTGAATCATTTTGCAAATTTCATCGAGCCAAATACAGGAGCAAACACACAACGAATATAGAGGTTGTGGAAAGTTGCCAAAGTACGCAACAAACGTCAAAACGGAACACAGAGACACATGTTAGATTCCTACGTGTGTGACTTTTTGTGGCGACATCGGAATAAAGTTCGTCAGTCAGACCCGTTCGACAGTATCCTGCATGATATTACATAATTTTGGCCTCCTCTTTAAATTGTGCTGCTACGAACGAACATGTGTATGTCCTGATATGTGCATAGCTTCAGCGATCCTTGGTGAACTGTTCCCCTCACGGTCCTTTTTAGGGCCCTGAAAACCCACAAAACTGCACCACGGTCCTTTTTAGGGCCCAGAAAACCCAGAAAACTGCACCACGGTCCTTTTTAGGGCCCAGAAAACCCACCAAACTGCACCACGGTCCTGTTTAGGGCCCACACAACCAACAAAACTGTACCCTGACAAGAAATCGCTACGTTAAAAAAAGGTAAAGGTAAAGGAACCCGTTACACGCCCATTGGGGCATATTGGGAATATGGTGCTAGGCCCACATTATCTTGACCGTCGGCACACTAGGGGTGATGTGGTTGGCATCACGTCGGCCGCCTTAACCTTCACAGAGTTGCTCTGGTACCCATTTGGGGCTGGGTCGACCCAGGAGCCGTTTGTGGCCTAAAAAATCCCCACCTCATCTGGGGATCGAACCATAGACCACTGCGCTAGGAAGCCAGTGCACTAACCACTATGCTACCGCGGCTCCAAATCGCTACGTACTGATCCTTTATTGTTTTTCGCCGCTGGGTGGGGAGGGCTGGGTTGAGAGGGCTGGGTGGGGAGGGAGTCCCCTCGCTACGCACTGATCCTTGTCAAATGTTGACACAATTATCCTGCCACCCCTACTTGCGAAATGCATAATAGACTAACCCCGCGCAGGTTACCGGAAACCGGTGTG
This sequence comes from Oreohelix idahoensis, assembly GCA_024509875.1. NCBI lineage: Eukaryota > Metazoa > Mollusca > Gastropoda > Stylommatophora > Oreohelicidae > Oreohelix > Oreohelix idahoensis. The sequence continues at coordinate 132,017 of JAMPIV010003987.1, read as the reverse complement.
GTCATTGAATTTCAGAATGGGTGATAAAAGACACAAGTACCTATGAGTCTAATACAAATTATGACATGTATGTCTCATTACACCCATGACAAACTCAAGGATTTGAAATCACTATTCAAACTGTTGATATAATTTCTATCAATAATTTGAAATGGGGGCGGGGAGGAGAGATTTTCATTTATGACCATTTAACACGGTAAATGAAATAAAGACGGACAGAATAACATGCCTTACGTGTGAAATATTCAAGTGAACTTATTATTTTCTTAACAGTTTAGGACATGCTTGTAATGAACTCAGTCCACTTCGTTTATATGAAGCTCTAGATATGAACAGGAAGGCATTAAACAAACAAGACTGCGAGACGCAAGCTGGGCATCAGACTTACAGTGTATTGTTTAGCTGAAGGTGAATCCTTTACGCGAATTGTTTAGCTGAAGGTGAATCCTTTACGTGTATTGTTTAGCTGAAGGTGAATTCTTTACGTGTATTGTTTAGCTGAAGGTGAATCCGTTATGCAAATTGTTTAGCTGAAGATGAATCCTTTACGCGTATTGTTTAGCTGAAAGTGAATCCTTTACGCATATTGTTTAGCTGAAGGTGAATCCTTTACGTGTATTGTTTAGCTGAAGGTGAATCCTTTACGTGTATTGTTTAGCTGAAGGTGAATCCTTTACGTGTATTGTTTAGCTGAAGGTGAATTCTTTACGTGTATTGTTTAGCTGAAGGTGAATCCATTATGCAAATTGTTTAGCTGAAGATGAATCCTTTACGCGTATTGTTTAGCTGAAAGTGAATCCTTTACGTGTATTGTTTAGCTGAAGGTGAATTCCTTACGCGTTTTGTTTAGCTGAAGGTGAATCCTTTAAGTGTATTGTTTAACTGAAGGTGAATTCTGTACATGTATTGTTTAGCTGAAGGGGAATCCATAATGCATATTGTTTAGCTGAAGGTGAATCCTTTACGGGTATTGTTTAGCTGATGGTGAATCATTTACGGGTATTGTTTAGCTGAAGGTAAATCATTTACACGTATTGTTTAGCTGAAGATGAATCCTTTACGTGTATTGTTTAGCTGAAGGTGAATCCTTTGCGTGTATTGTTTAGCTGAAGGTGAATCCTTTACGTGTATTGTTCAGCTGAAGGTGAATCCTTTACGTGTATTGTTTAGCTGAAGGTGAATTCTTTACGTGTATTGTTTAGCTGAAGGTGAATCCATAATGCAAATTGTTTAGCTGAAGGTGAATCCTTTACGCGTATTGTTTAGCTGAAAGTGAATCCTTTACGCATATTGTTTAGCTGAAAGTGAATCCTTTACGCATATTGTTTAGCTGAAGGTGAATCCTTTACGTGTATTGTTTAGCTGAAGGTGAATCCTTTACGGGTATTATTTAGCTGAAGGTGAATCCTTTACGCATATCGTTTAGTTGAAGGTGAATCCTTTATGCGTATTGTTTTGATAAAGGTGAATCTCTTACACGTATTGTTTAGCTGAAGGTGAATCCTTTACGCGTATTGCTTAACTGAAGGTGAATCCTTTACGGGTATTGTTTCGCTGAAGATATATCCCTTACGCGTATTGTTTAGCTGAAGGTGTATCCCGTATGTGTATTGTTTAGCTGAAATTGAATCCCCTTCCCCCACCCTCTAATAGTTGTCTCCGCCAATTAAAGCAATATTGACTTCTTACACACGTGGCTTTCGATTACTAAAGCTAACAGGAATCATAGACAATTATTTGACTGGTGGATTTTTGTAACTGCAGCGAACAGAAATCATTAACGCTGATACGACTGGTGGATTTTGATAAATGTAGCTAATAGAAATCATTGACAACTTGGTTAATGAATTCCAAGATCCTGTATTTAAAGCACGACTTAATATATCACATACACTGCTAAAGTATTCCAATAATTCTGCATGTAATGCACATTATAATATATCACCAAAGCTGGTCTTAGAACATTCGGCGCCCGTCACGAGTGGTTTGCCATGCGTCCCCTCCTCAACACTTTTAAGCCGCAACAGTTAATTAAACTCTACAGGAAAATTAGGTAACATTCGAGGTAACATTCGTGAATAAACATTCCAGGTCAGTTTCAAATATTTATTACTTTAAAAAAAAAAAAAAAAAAAAAAAACAGAATGTTAAAAAAAGTCACATTTGTGTTTTAGTGTTTGTTATAACAGATTGGCATCGCGTGCCTCGGCCTGGGCCAACAGTGTCACGGAACTATGGAAGTCGAGTTTCTCCCCGAAAAAAATAAATATTTTCTCTGCCCCCTGCACTTAGTGCACAGGGAGGTCGCCCCAGTCGCCCTACCCTAAAGCCGTCTCTGTAATATCTCTTATGCAGCTAACGTGTTCCAGCTATATCTAACACATAGCTAGAAAAAGATGCACAAGAAAACCAGAAATTGTTCTATAAGACCCTAAATAACATGAGGAAGGAAAACAATGCCCTCTCAAATGTATAAAGGACAAGCAAGGCAAACTGCTTACTGCCCCGAAGGAAGTAATGGAAAGATGGAAAGAATATTTCTCAGAACTCCTGGATGGTGAGCATGGTGAAGCATCAGAAATGATAAACACTAGCACAGAAGAGAAAACCAATGATGGTGAAGATGACATAAAGATAGAAGAACTGAAGGCAGCACTGGAGAAAATCAAGATGGGCAAAGCAGCAGGGCATGATGGTATAACACCAGAAATGGTTAAGTTCATGGGAGCATCAGGCGACCTATTTCTCTTAAGGGTTTTACAGGCAGCGTGGTACAACAAGACCATACCAAAGGATTGGGAGATTGCCATCATAACACCAATTTTTAAAAAGGGTGACAATCGACAGTGTGGAAACCATAGAGGCATATCCCTTCTCAGTGTCCCCGGTAAATTCTACTCTAGAATCCTAGAGCAGAGACTCCGACGCCTAGCTGAGCCACAATTGGATGAGGTCCAGTGCGGATTCCGAGCAAACCGAAGTACTCAAGACCTAATCTTCACACTCAGACAGCTGAGTGAAAAGGCCCTTGAGTATAAGAGTGAGATGCATCTTTGTTTCATAGATCTGGAAAAGGTGTTTGACAGGGTTCCCCTGGAGCAAACTTCGGAACTGTTTGGCAAGGAAGAATATTCCAGCACCTCTGATTCATGCTATACAGAGCTTCTACAAGTCTTGCAGAAATTATGTGAGGACAGCAAACCATAAGTCAGAAGAGTTCAGGACCACCACTGGTGTAAGACAAGGTGATACCGTATCACCTTACCTCTTCATACTCCTTATGGACGATGTCATCAAGGCATGTAAGGAGAGAACAAGAAAGTATTCAGTGGGGTACTGGAAGATGAGACAGGTCTATATTTCGGAGATGGCATTTGCTGATGATGTTGAGCTGATTGCTAAATCAGAGGCACATCTCCAATCCAACCTGCACGTCTGGAAGGAAGAGCTGGAGAAGAGAGGGATGGGCATAAGCAGCTCTAAAACAAAATCCATGGTGATATCACGAGAAGAAAGAAGACATCAGATTAAGCTGGGAGAACAGGTCCTGGAGCAGGTCGACCACTTTAAATATCTCGGAGCTATTATAGACCGAAAGGGAGGCATCAAAGAAAAGTTGGCCACTCGAAAAGCAGCAGCTGTGAGACTTTTTCAGGCCATAAATCGAGGATTCCTCAGCAAGAGAGAGGTTGGTAAGAAAACGAAGATGGCTGTATACCGCTCCACCTATGTCCCAGTCTTGACATATGGATGCGAGTCATGGGCAATGACTACAACCCATAAAAGCCAGATCCAAACCTCAGAAATGAGATATCTGAGGAAGGTGGTTGAAGTAACAAGAAGAGACATGGTACGCAACAAGACGATACGTCAAGGCCTTAAATCCTACCCCCTGCAGACCCAAGTAGAACAGTCCCAATTAAGATGGTTTGGCCATGTCTGCAGAATGGGAGAAGATCGGATACCACGACAAGCATGGGAAACAAAGAGCCAAGGATCCAGACCCCGAGGACGACCCAGAGTCCGCTGGGAGGACAACATTAGACAATCTTTGAAGGACCGAGGACTAGAATGATACCAGGCCAGGAGGAAGACAGCCGATAGGATAGTCTGGCGCTCTCTCTTCCAAACCTCTACACCTCACGGTAGAAGGGGAACGACTAAGTAAGTAAGTAATGCACATTATAATATATCACCAAAGCTGGTCTTAGAACATTCGGCGCCCGTCACGAGTGGTTTGCCATGCGTCCCCTCCTCAACACTTCTAAGCCGCAACAGTTAATTAAACTCTACAGGAAAATTAGGTAACATTCGAGGTAACATTCGTGAATAAACATTCCAGGTTAGTTTCAAATAGGTATTACTTAAAAAAAACAATTAAAAAAAACAGAATGTTAAAAAAAGTCATATTTGTCTTTTAGTGTTTGTTATAACAGATTGGCATCGCATGCCTCGGCCTGGGCCAACAGTGTCACGGAACTAGGGAAGTCGAGTTTCTCCCCGAAAAAAATAAATATTTTCTCTGCCCCTTGCACTTAGTGCAAAGGGAGGTCGCCCCAGTCGCCCTACCCTAAAGCCGTCTCTGTAATATCTCTTATGCAGCTAACGTGTTCCAGCTATATCTAACACATATCGTAATATACCACTTATACTGCTAATATTTTCTAATAATCCTGTAACCTAGAGCAAATTATAATATACCACTTATACTGCTAATATTTTCTAATAATCCTGTAACCTAGAGCAAATTATAATATACCACTTATACTGCTAATATTTTCTAATAATCCTGTAATCTAGAGCAAATTATAATATACCACTTATACTGCTAATATTTTCTAATAATCCTGTAACCTAGAGCAAATTATAATATACCACTTATACTGCTAATATTTTCTAATAATCCTGTAATCTAGAGCAAATTATATATATATACTGCACTTATAATCTAGAGCTTATAATATACCAATGCCATTTTCTAATAATCCTGTAATCTAGAGCAAATTATAATATACCACTTATACTGCTAATATTTTCTAATAATCCTGTAATCTAGAGCAAATTATAATATACCACTTATACTGCCAATATTTTCTAATAATCCTGTAATCTAGAGCAAATTATAATATACCACTTATATTGATAATGTTTTCTAATAATCCTGGAATCTAGAGCAAATTATAATATACCACTTATACTGCCAATATTTTCTAATAATCCTGTAATCTAGAGCAAATTATAATATACCACTTATACTGATAATGTTTTCTAATAATCCTGTAATCTAGAGCAATTCATAATATAACACTTATAATATTTTCTAATAATCGTATAATCTAGAACACATCATAAAATTATAATTATACTGCTATTATTTTCTAATAAACCTATTATTCGGAAAACGCCGTAACATACCATTTAATGCTCATGTCTTCCACTGATCTTATACGAGTAATCTAGAAGACATGTCACCTACACAGCTTTCTAATAATTCTGTTATCTATAACATATCCTAATAGACAACTTATATTGTTAATGTTTTCTAATAATACTATAATATAGAACATATCATCATATACCACATATACTGCTAAAATTTTCTAATAATCCTATAATCTAGGACGCATCATTATGTACCATCTATAGTGCTAAAATTTTCTAATAATCCTATAATCTAGGACGCATCATTATATACCATTTATAGTGCTAAAATTTTATAATAATCCTATAATCTAGGACGCATCATTATATATCATTTATAGTTCTGAACTTTTCTAATAGTCCTATAATCTAGAACACATCATAATATACCACCTATACTGCTAATATTGTCTAATAACTCTTTAATCTAGAATACATCACTATATACCATTTATACTGTTGTCTAATAATCCTGTGGTCTAGAACACTTCATAATATACTAGTTTTACTGTTTTCCAATAATCATGTAATCTAGAAAACATCCGAATACACCACTTATACTGTCAATGCTTTCTAATAATCATGTATCTAATATCAATTATAATATATCAAGTACACCGTTACTGTAGTATAGGACATATTTTAATATACCACATATACTTCTAACTTTTTCCAATAATCGTTTAATCTAGAACATATCATAATATATCACTTACACTCTTAAACTGTTTTCCAATAATCTTATTTTCTATAAAACATCATAGTATACCACTTATAATGTTTTCCAACAATCCTGTATTCTAGAACACATCATAACATACGACCTAAACTGCTACTGTGTTCCAATAATCCCTTAGCTGATCTCCATAATAATATACCACTTACAGTACACTGCTTGTTTATTGTCATCATCCTGTTATAAATCACTGTAGCAACCTGGTCTTAAGTGCAATTTGGCAATGGCGTAGAATACACTACATACTGAGAAGCCAAAGTGAGGAGAGTGGCGGTCCCTGGGTTATTTCCAGCGAAAGACAAGCAAATACTGAATTTAAATCACTCAAGAACTGAAAATGTCTCGTCAAAGTGGGGGTTATTCAGAACGGAAAGATAAAGCCATAACTACCGTTCACTTTAATTAAGCTGTTTACGCAACGTCACTGCAGAAAAGAATTGTATATATACCCAGTCCAACTAGTGAACCGGACATCTTTCGTGTGTATCCGTTCAGGGAGATTTTGTATAGCGGGTGGCTGTGTTAAAACCGTAATAGTTTAATATATTTAACTGTATCAGAGATATAGGCCTGCCCTCTAAAACTGCAGGTTTGAAATGTGCCAGTAAATTCCTGTTGGTGGGCCTTAGCAGACGCGTGACATAATTTCTGCAGGCTCTCTTCGCCTGGTCTGGTTTGTCTGAGAGGACATTTTTACTTGGGTGCGGGGCTGCTTGAGGAGAAATAGGGGTACAGCGAACGAAGGAACGGGAATCAATTGTTCATTCATTCAGTCATCACACTTCTTCTCACTGAAGAGCATATAAGCCTTCAACAAGTAATTTATTACAAGCTTCCCTGCCTTATGTAGTGGTGCTTACTGTAGCTATTTGTGTTATTGATGAAAATGCCATCCTCATACATAATCTCATATTAGTTGCCTTGTACGACACGCCTGAGGTAGGAGTAGTTATATTCATTGTCTGCTCAGAGACCCCCAGCTACTAGACGAGGTTGTCCCCTTTTCATCATCATCATTTTCTCGTCGTTCCCTATGGAGCTACCATTACAGCTGGTCACCTTCCAGGAAGCCTGGACTAAGCATGAACATGCTCTTGTAGTAGTCGTTTCTGTAGCAATTATTTTTATATGATGAAATAGTTGACGTTTTTTATGTTTTTGTTTGGCTTAAGTTTCTAAAGTATGGGGAAGCCCAGATTTCGCCCCGTGGTTCCTCCGGGGGGGTCTCTGATGAGACAACGAAAGAATACGACCATTGCTCCCTCAAGCATGTCGTACGTGGCGACTAATATTGAAGTTATGTATGAGGCTGGCAACCTCTTCATGTAAGAAGTGCTTCAGAAACCACCACTACATGAGGGGACATGAATGTTTGCAGCAGGTTTCCTGTACAGGGATCAGCTACTGTGGTGGTCCCATGCTCGATTGGGTCAGCTATCTCATTTATGGATGCAAGAGTGAAGCATACCAATTTGTTTGTATGAATTTCATTAGATGAGGAACTGCAGGTATTATATTGTGATTTGTCAGATCATTATTCCTCGCCAAAACTATAGCTGTTCGTTATCGGATTATCGACATACGGAATCACGTATAAACAATTATACCTTTTGACGTTAAAGGATTTACTGGAAGGAGACTGTTATAACTGCACGGAGCTTATGTATTTGATTTATGCCAATGCTATTTGATGAGATGTCTTTGTTCCGTATTAAACTATGCATGTATTTATGGACTCGTATACAAGATGCGTTGTGGAATCCATTCATGTTGAATTGAAGTTATATCACCATTCGCACTTTACCATCTAAAGCACGATTGACTCAAGATGAACAATATAATAACAATAAAGGAAAGATACGGTCAGGAATTTAATATGAAAGTCAAACAACCGACCAAAGACCAATAACAACTAAAGGACAGTTAAAACCCATGATAGGCTGGGGCAGCTGAGCTGTGGCTCTGTGTAGGACGTGATTATTCCTTGGGAGAGCCCAGAACCAGAGCACATTATTTTAGCTCTGTATATTTGACGAGCCCCCTTGGATGGAGGGGAATGCACAGTAAGCCACGCGCTTCTTCCTCCTAGCTTGTGACACGTATTACTATTTGTATTTTTGTTTGTTGTTTCCGTTTTACCCCCGGCTTACGGCAGTTGTCCTCATATACTCACAAGATGAAATGATCCTTTAAATGCCAGCCAGGCTGGAGAAACTGGAGCTCGTGACTTCAAAACACTTTCCGGCATGGCAGAAAAGCCACATAAAAAGTCTAGATTTACAGGAGTCTTCGTCGTGGTATTGGCTACAAAAGAGCGAGAAGCTCAGCAGCCCTAGTTAAACAACAACAACAATGTATTACGTGCTCCATATAGACAAAGCTGGAGGGACATACAATGACATTTTTTTTTAATCCAAAAAAGCAAGAGGAGTTTTCGTTGCAATGGGAAATCTATGGAGACCAAGAGAAATCGTATACCACCAAAAAAAAAAAAAAATGTTCCACTCAAATTTCGTCAGCTCTATTGTATGTCTCCGAAACATGCAGAACAACAAAGACAACAACCAAAAAGCTACATAGTTTCATAAATTTAGAATAGAAGGATTAAAGTTGTATGACAAGGTCACCAATATGGAACTGATGACAAGAACCAGACAAGTGCCAGTGGAACATGAGATGAGAAGATGACGCTAGCGAAGATAAGAGGAAACCCGTGGATAGCGTTACCAAGCAGTCCTTGCTTTGGAGCCCCCAGGGTAAGAGAGGCAGAGACCAAGAAGCACATGGAGAAGAGAGCTGGAGACAGCAACTGAAAATGATGAGGAAAACGGGGAAAGAGCTCGAGCTGATGGCACATGACAGAATGACTTGGCATGTGTTTGTTGAAGGCCTATACTCCTTGAGGAGCTAAGGGGCATTTGCTACTTAAATTTGGGTCGATCTCTTGTCCTCTCCGGCCGTATTCAGTTACATTTTGTTGTGCGTGCTGATTACGTGCGATTTCAGTGGTCGCCACCTTTTCTTTCTCAGCTGTCAAGCAGATATTTGGTATTTTCAAGTCATTTTACACTCCCTTCGGTGATAATTCGTCTTGTCTGTTTACCTGACCATCCCTGCTGAGAGAATAGACAGGTGATGCAATATTGACCGACAGTCATGTTGGTAAAATTCTCGTGAACCAAACCTTGGAGCTGATATTGCTATTGTGATTCAATAATTACTGTCGTGCAGAGTTACAGCCCAGATGGGTACACGAGGGTCGGTGTTTGCACATGGACGGGGCGATAATTATCGTTCGGTCACACCTGAGCGGAAATGTAATAGTTCCGGGCAGATGTAATAAGTTGTATGTAATTATTGACCAGAATAGTACGGAAATATCATTTCCATATTTGGAAGACATGACCTTTGAATTAATGCACAGAAATTTCCTAGTGGAAATATTTATAATTACCCCACAAAAACACACAGGTTAGGAAACTATTGAGGGCTTTCGAAACATAGGAAGAACACAATTCCTGATTGGACCCTACCTAAATCGTAGCAAAGTACTGCGCGGGGAGCGAAGTGTAATATAACCTGACACTTTTGTCAGTATAGAACACTGTGAAAATTCACCTCGCCCCAAGAAGAAAACCAGACCTTGCCAGAGTTAAGAATTGAACCAGACCGGACTTTGTTGGAGCATACTGAGAAACCGGAATGTGAGGAAACTGTAACACAAAGTCAAAAATGGGAACTTATTGCTAAAATAACAACACCCAAACCACGTGTAAAAGGCATCGTCAAGCTGAAAACTATTTCTCTGAGCCAGCAATCTGTGAGCCAAAAGATTGGCGTAAGTTGTACATTTCAAATTCTATATGTTGCATTATTAATTAACATGTGAACTAATATGTATATATTGACATGTGAATATTAATATGTGAAAATTGCTTGTGGATGTCCAAGTAATTTGAGGCTGGCAACCTCAACATATAGAAGGACGATTTCATGAACCACCACTGCCAGGGCTGGTGACAGCTTTATTGCGAGTTTCTTACAGAGAACCAAAAGCAGAGGTAGTCCCAAGTTCCATATTGAGCAGGGAGTGAATGATGAAAGAAATGATGTACATAATCTATATTTTTACCATTTTCAACCAGTGCAGATGTAAATGTAAACATATTCAATCTATATTGTTAACATTTTCAAACATGGTAAATGTACAGGGAAACATATTCAATTTATATTATTAACTTTTTCAACCAATGTAAAGTTAAATATACATCTATTCAATTTAAAAGTAAAGAAAGATTTTCGCTCACTGGGATTAAAATTATTTCTCAGAGAAGGTAAAAGCTCTGAGGTAGATGGGATGGTGAAATGAAAAGAGGGGTTCACATAAGTATGTGTCAGGAAACTCAATACTCATAGGGTAATAGTTTCTCTTCTTTTGTGACACTAGTTGGTGGTACCAGTTGAGGGTACTATCTCTGAAACAAGTGAGGGTATAAGTGGCCTGAAGTCGACAATATACACTATCATCAGACGGGTCTTAGAGATGCGGGACCAACTTCGTAGACACTCCTTGAGAACGTGCTACACCCTACAACAATGACGAAGGACGTGAGTGATGCAGTCCTCCATCTCCAAAGACCCAACCATCCGCTGGAGCAGAACACTCAAACTCATTGGCAGCTAAGTAGAAACATAAAAAACTGTCAAGTGAACTCTAACCCTAACCTCCATAACGTCATTGATCATGAGCATTTTTGTTAAATAATTTTTTAAAACTGTTAAAACATAATTGATTATTAAATTAGTTACTTGTATAAAGACAAAACAGACAATAAACCCACATTAAAGATAAGCGTAAATGGGGAAATCCTGGAACAAGTCAAGAGCTACGTATATCTCGGTCATATAATAACAGAAAATGGCAGATGTGAAACAGAAATCAAGAAGAGAATAGGAATGGCCAAAGCTACATTCAACAACATGAAACATATACTGACATCCAAAAAGTTATCTCACAAATTAAAACTGAGAATCATAAAGTGTTATATATATTCTGCATTTCTGTATGGTGCAGAAACATGGACGATGAATAAGCAGTTGGAAGAAAGAATTGAGGCTCTTGAAATGTGGATATATAGAAGAATGGGGCGTATCTCATGGAAAGAGATGAAAACAAATAAGGAGGTCCTAGAAAATCTAGGTATGAAAAGAGAACTAATGAGAGAGGTCAAAGTTCGGCAGCTAAAATACTTTGGCCACATAAAAAGGCATAACACCTTGCAGAAGACCATAACAGAAGGGAGAGTTGAAGGCAAACGTGCAAGGGGAAGACAGCGCTATAAGTGGGAAGACAACATCAAGAGATGGGAAGGAAAGAGTCTATCAGAGTGCACCATCAAGACAAGAGACAGAAGACGTTGGAGATCCATTACAGCCAACCTTCGTTGTGGAGATGGCAACTGATGATGATAAAGACAAATCTAAAGTTGATTTAATCATGTTGAATGTACTACATCCGTTTGTCTCAGAACATTTCTTAGATACACGTAAGGAGAGCTGAACAATAATAAGAGAAAATTAGCTGAATTAGCTAAGCTGGACGCTTGAACGAGCTAACTAATTATAAGATAACCCTATCCTTCACAAACGTTGACGGCAGATACAAGAGTTAACGTGCTCAGCCAATGCAGCATTGTTTTCGCTTTTCTGAATTTCTTGTGATTCTCCATGGAGGCAGAAGCATCATTATCCTTCTATCTACAACTCTACCAAGAGTAATCTTGTGCAAATGTAGATACCTTTGAAGACCCACATCAGTTACTCTTGAGTTTTGGCTCACTACTGCAGAGCTAAGGGGAGGCAACCTGTGACAGTGTTGACTGATTAATTACGTGCTCCCATTTCGAGGTTCAGTAACACGCGGTAACAGTAAAATTTAAAAAAGGTAGTTACATAGCTGTTACTGCCATAGGGAGGTGATGTGTTAGAGACTTCACTATACTAGGTCTCATTTTTATGTGGTAGGGTGACTGGTTCCCTTCCTTGCTGCCTTAGTCTTTCCTAACTCAAGAGAAAAGTCAGGTATCTATTTACAGCTGGGTAGACTGGCGTGTTAAATAAGGTTTTGATCCTGGAACCCGGTAGCTTCGCCGTGACAGGCAAGCGCTCCAACCGGTTAGCCACTCTGACGCCACTCATACACTGTCATACGCTACGGTAATGAAACGACTACTGTAGATACAAATTATATCTTATAAGCAACTCTCATATAAAGAGAAGCATAAAAATTCATACTAGTTAGCAGGGACGGTGTCACGAAATAAGTTCGTTCTGTTTTTCTGGTCGTTACTCCTCTCTGGTATTATTACTTTGCCATTCCTGTTACATGCTAATTCTTCCAGTATTTGCTGTTTTGGCTTTCATCGTTCAAGGTTCTCTTACACATCTTGTCACACCTCTCACCCACCCCTCTCTGTTGGTTATTTTCTCCTTTGTTATCGGCGGGTCTTAGCGAAGGAGCGAACTTGCCACATTGCCTTTTTGCTTATCGCCAGCTCCAGGCTGAATACGAATCGACACTGAGCGACATTCCTATTGTAAACCCAGATTTTTTGTCTGGGAAGATACACGAAACGATATTGCCGCAAGATAAGGTGCTAGTTTTCAACCATGACGTGCCCAAAAACACGGCTGATCTCACTGGGATGTAGAAGAATAACAATCTTGGTAAAGATTAAGACACGAATAGTGATGTAATACCTCCTCCAGATGAAATTTGTTGTGATAATCAACTACCAGAAAGTAAAATCTTGGAGGAAATTATAATGTTAGATCTGTTAAGTTGAGAGTTTGTAAACATGACAGCCGAAACGGAAGAAGCAAGATCTTATATGGTTATCGTATTTGAAAATCACATGTACAGGGCAATATCTTATGTTGTCATGTAGTAATGTTCTATTTGAGGGTAGTGGGAGGAACCTACCAAAATCAGCTCTTATTTGAAATTGGTTTGGCGTTTGAGAGATACTAAGATAGACTGATCTTGATTAGACTTCTCCTCCATGTGGCAGCCTGGGTGTATAGGCTAAAATATTCGTTATTTTCTACAGCATTGTAAAGCTGCCTCACTAACTTCCAGTCTCGTTAAGAAAAAATTCATAGACAGCCAGGACTACGAAATAGTAGGTTCCAAATATAGGACTGGGCGTGAATTCTAAGATTAGAAGAGATTAATCCCAGAGACATCACTTTTGTGCCTTAAGTTCTAGGATCCAACTTCAAGTGTACTCCGTTAGACACGTAACACCCCTGAAAGGTACGGCATCTTAAACAGTTGCCTGACAATATTCAGACCTTTCTGTGGAAAAAGTCTGTGCTCGCTTGAGAAAACTTTGAAATATGTACATTCAATCAGTTTAAATTTGCATTTTGACATGTATAACTTGCTTGTGGCGGCTGGCAAACTCATTACTGCAAATAGCTTCGCACATAAACTACCCCTTCAATAGCTGGTGGCTGCTTTGTCCGCATTTCCTCACAAGGAACAAACTGCAGAGGTGGCCCCAAGCTCCATAGAGAGAAGGGAGTCGATGATGATATCACGATGTACATATTTATTAAACACGCACTTTAGTAAATTTCATATATATATATATAGTCACCTGATGACTATGTCAGGAGACCCAGTACTAAGCAGAGACATTTTTCTCTTTTCAGTTTGTGTCACAAGTTGCCAGCAGTCGGCGCTAAACACCAACATCAGACCGTTCTTGAAGACGCTTGACAACCCTTATAGTTACCTCGGCCTTAATGCATGAGACGTGCTACAGCCACCAGACTTGCCTGTTGTAGAGAAGTACAGCCAAAGGCACCTGCGGGAACCAACATCGACTGAAGCAGACGCCAACCGACCCCACACTGGAAGCTAGTTATTATTACTGCGCAACCAAAGAACATTTTACAATTATCCATAACTACCACCACAGTTTAAATCATGATACATATCATCGCTTCTTTTTATAAACCATTTATTTATTTTCCATTTTTAAACTATAAGTAATTATTAAACCTATTTATCTGTAACTGTGAAGCTATATCATATTGTCATAAATGCAGAATCCGATAGAGCTATTCGATTAAGATTTTCCTAAATCACCTTCAGCTGAGGGTTCAGAAGTACGAGCGAAAATATGTTACCTCAAAAAAGGGCGGGAGAATAATAAATTCATGACAGCTTAGATGAACTCAGTTGTTATGCTTCCTTTTCTTTAAAATCCTGTGGGGTACCTTTAACTAGAAGCATCAGTTTTCTACTTTTATGTCTGCCAAGGTTAATCTTAAGCAAAGATTGATACCTTTGAATACCCTGTAGCAAGATTTGGTACCACTTGCTTTGTTTGTGAAAAAATGTGCAACGCGACACACGCCAAGATAAGAGTGCAGGGACAACGCGGTGGGTTTTGCTTTGAAGTTGACGCCTAAGCCGAACAGCGTTGTGAAGTGTTGGAAAGAGCGAATATATGAAACATGGCCGACCTTAAAAATTTGCTTTGGCAGGAAATAAAATCTAAAGCTACAAGAACACGCCTGGTTGAAAGATATTAAAACTATAGTAATTCATGTACGGAGATAGAATATGAGTGATATCCAAAAGGATATTATTCAACTGCAAGTCGTTTTTAAAATAATTAACATTTTTCATCGTCATCACATCTGCTAAAAGTTAGCTCATAATCTTTAACAATTTATTATAAATACAGACCCAAACGGATTTCGATAAAACATGGTTAGAATGAACGCTTCCTATTGGGAAAATAAAAGGAAACCTAGGAAGGAAGGAAAGATATAAGTGTGTAGTGAAAAGAAGAGAAAATAAGTACAGAAAAAGCACAGATTGCCTCAAACCAAGAGATTAAACGAAAATCTAAGCGGACTTCAGACGGTGCTTTCTCGTACGGGAGAGTCGCCCAAATATAAGGACAGAGCGGCCCGTTTAAAAATCACACACACAAAATCCAGACGCCAGAGTGAGAGACTGGAAGACATTATCTGCAAGAAAAGTGTTTTTTTCACGCTGCATGCAGGGCAGATATACTTCAGCAAATACAGCCTCACCGTGCGCTTATTAATCCTAGAGGGTATGTAAGTTTATTAAAGATATATGTGTGACTAATATCATTTTATTTCAGATTTTGTTTACGATTTGCTTGTATCAGACATAATAAAAAGGGTATACAGGAAGCCAATGACGCTAACTAGAGATAACCTCCACCGGCATTGCCTAAAAATTAATTGGTTAGTCAAATATATCATGGCTAGTTCTTGCTTGGAAGCTTACAACATACCAGCAAGTACATAAGTTACTTGGCATCCATAAGTGGAAGGCAAAGGTTATATCATACCCATGTATCATAACATGTGATTTATTCATGCATTTTGTTATCTTCTGCACAGTAGACATTATCTTATCATGCTATCTCTGTAACATACTACCATGAATCATTCATTTATATACAAACACTGAAGACATGGTCGCCTCATGAACATCAGGGGTTAGTGAGATTGTTGGAACACCCTGACCACCTATTACCTTTTGTTCCAGGTTTTATGATCGTTCCTGATCGAGCTCATGATCGAGTTCGTGATCAAGTATAAACTAAAGGCTTGAGGACCTTTGATCCTGCTAACTGGAGCCCAGTGGTCAAACCATCTTCAACACCTTAGTCCCCCGTAGTTATAGGGCAGGCTGAAGGAAAGTCTTCCTGATTACAAGTGTGTCTCAGGAACCTCGAACATACGTGGCGAAACGCAAGATGAGTTTATGTGTATCCAATCCTACAAACACTGTGAGCGGTTTCAATAACGAGTGTCAATGATGAGAAAAGCTAGAGACTAGATAGCAAGAGATAACAAAACTACTGTGACAGACGTTATCATTTCATTGGAAGATACATCCAACATTTTTTTTTACTATTATTTATTTTAATTTGTAAATATAAATAGTCATACATTTTACCATCTTCCAACACCCATTTCTCATTACAAGGCTAGATAGATGTACATAATAAATTATGAAATTGTACTCTTTTGACTTGGTAAATTTTTAACTGTTAAATTTTGAGTTACTTTTTCTAATTTAATTATATTATCACATAGGGTTACTAAAGCGAAAGTGGCGCAGTATACTTCTGAAGCCTAAATCTATTGTTCAGCTCAGAGTATTCACAGCCATAACTTCAATTGTGATACCAGTGTACTTCTCTGGCACTGAGACTTCATACTTTCTGGAAAGAAATTCTACTTCTTCTCTACCACTATCATCACACTAGAAAAACCTTTCGCTACACACCCTCATCATTATACTCTGAGTTTGGCCATTGTTGGACCACAACTGCGAAGCAGGCGAGACAATACCGGCTGTAAATAGGTATCAGACTCCGCTCTCTATTTAGGTAAGGCAAAAGTCTGCTAGGAAGGGAAATGGCCACGCCATCTCATTCAAACGCTGGACCTAGTATGGTGAAGTATGTAAATCTTCACTTCACTTCGGCAGAATCTGCTATGGGACTAGCTTTTTACAGAGCAAGGCGTCAACGTGCAGCAGCTTCCATACAGGAAGTAAGACCAACACAAGTTTCTGTTCTGGCAGTCGTGGTTTCTGATTCTATTTGTGTCTCAAATCACGTGCTTCGCTTTCAACAATTAAGAATAAATATGTACATACTGTATCCAGGGGCGTACTCAACGTATTTGGCACCCAGGGGGGCCTATCCTTCCGTTGGCGCCCCCACCTCTATAAAACACACAGTAAAATATATTGTCTCCAAGTAGATTTTTAAAGAATACTTTAATAATAACGTCCGATGGCACCCCTTTTTCTGCCTTTTACCCGGGGCGGCCGTACCCGCACCCCGCCCACTTAGCACGTGACTGTATATACAAGTATTATCTATTATAACTTGTGACAGTTTCAGACGTCTGTTTTTGTTTTAATTAAATTAGTATTTTAAACTGTGCTTCAGTAATGTAGTTAGTGGCCATTCACAAATTAATTACCGCAAAAAAGGGGAAGAGGGGTTGCCGAGATCAAGGGGGGGAGGGGGGCTGAAAATGTTAAAAATTGCGTTACGTAATTTGTGAACGGCCCCTTAGTTATTTCTGGAAACAACAGTACACAGTTAAGACAGAAAGAGTTTTTTTTTTTTTTATTTGGCTATTTTTCTTATTAAGGAAGTGTGTGCATGTGTGTGTGTGTGTGTTTTAACACGTGATTTTGTAAAGCGAGCAGCACACAAACATATAGGCCTACATTTATAAGACAACGAGCAAGTAAATCCGTCAAAACAATAACGGGGCACGAAATGAGCTAATGTCTCAACCTTTCGGCATCTACAGCAGATTTAGAGTACTGAGGATCTTGTTTGGAATTCCATTTGTCGATTCTAAACCAAGTTAGTTTAAATACGCGTAAAGTTATGTAATTGTTTCCCTTACTAATTCAAGGGAAACAATCAATCTACAAAAAAAAACAGTATTCAATATTTGTAATTATATACATTTTACCAACACATTTTGCTACTTATCATTTTAAAATAAAGAAAGTATACAAAGAGCTGTTTTAGACTTATTTAAGAAATAGAATGGAATTGATTCTTATCTTCTCTCCGTCATGAATCAACTTGTATTTTTAATGACGTGCAATGAAATCAACGAAATATAACGTACTGAGCGTTGCGAGCGTTTCAGACAAACCGAGGACACTATGTAAGTAGATATATTATAATATAGACCACCAACTTACAATCATCGTCATCTCCTTGTTTGCTTCATATGGAGCATGGAGGTACCACTGCGGGAAGCCTACATTAAAGCGTTCATATCCATTTGCAGCAGTGTAGCAATGTGTTTTGTATGATGAAGTTGCCAGTGCCAGGCACAACCTCATGTTAGCCGCCTCTTACGACATGCATGACAGAACAGTAGGCCTATTCTTTGTCTCTGTAGAAACCTCTTGACACTACAGGGGTCATGCTCTTTTTGTCGGGCTTATTCTTCTATCCTATGTGTGTAAGAATCACACAGGTAACAACTCTTTGGTTTAGAATTTTTAAATGTTCATTTTTTTCCCGCTTTTCGACCCTTAAAATACACCTCATTTTCCTGAATCATGTGACAGGCTCAAAGGGAGTAGATAGTACAGTATATAGGTTTTCGTTAAATGGTGTACAATATTTATAGATTTTTTGCTGCACCTTTTCCGGTTCGGGGATTGAAAACTGATATCGTCACGCTTCAGTCTTCCGAGCTGTAAATAGGTGCTTCACTCTCCTCTTTACTTAGGGAAAAAGGCAATGAGAATTGTACTAGTCATCCCATCCTTATAAAGCTGGACCTAATATGGTGAAATCTCCAACACTTCACTCCCCTTCAGCAGTTTCTGCTATAAGACTACCTTCACAACAGGACTGACTTGACATTTGAATTAACGATTTTTTTCCCTTCAATTTAATTTCTGTTGCTCTCCATATATTTCCCAAAGCAATGAAAGCAGTTGACTTTAGTGTTCTTACATTGATAATTATCAGAGCTGAATTTACATAAGTTAAATGCTCGTATATGAAACACAGCTGTGCATTCATAACGTCTGCGCCCTCTTGCTCTTGGCGCCAAGTGTTACTTCGTACCTCTCCGTTACTACTACTCTATCTCCCATCTTTACTTCTTAGGCAATTTCTCTTAATTGCGTATCTTTAGGCCTTGCACAGATTTCCATCATTATCATTATCATCTTGCCGTTTTCTCCTTCCTTACGGGACATGTTGCTATCTTGCAGCTAATCCTCTTGTATAAAGCCTGGCCTAAAGCATTCATATTGCTCTCAACCCAGGTTTCACGATAACGATAAGGATAACCATAAGGACAAGACACCAACGTCCTTTTCAGGACGCCACTACTCGAGATAAGATCGCGTTATCGTCAAAATGCCCAGACATAGGCCACACGCTAAAAAGAGGAAGGTCTACACCAGCCCACCAGCGCAGAACAGCCAGGGTAATCGCAATATCACAATCAACAATGACAGACAGCCAGAGAGCAAGACTGCCCCAAGTACTCGTGCCGGGACCGGCCCTTCTATAACTCCGGACACGACTGAGTTAGCTGTGACATGCGTCGACCCGACTGAGAGTCAGAGTGGCCCGACCCCTTGCCTAGATAAAGAAGACCCAGAACATAAAGAAATATGTAGAGCGTTACGACAGCTGGAGAAAAGAAAACAAGCGCTTCTATCCAGGCTGCACCCACCCGACTCGTCAGCAGTAACCCGGTCTATGACAGAGAAGCCGCACGATGCCGAGATGACAGCCGACCCACCTGCAAGCACTATGAAGGAAGTGATAGAGGCAGATCCTCAACACAGACAGGTACAAGAGGAAGATGTCGCAGAGACCATTTTAGATGCACTTCGAAGACTTGAAGACGGAGACGAGTCCCTTAGGCTCGCTCTTCAAGAAGCAACAGTAGAAGTAGCTCCAGACGTGCTGGACATCGAAACCACTGAGAAGCGAGCTACCATTCCTGATCCTGAGGAAAAAACAGCTGACAACTCAAAGGCTCAGACGCAAGATATCACACCGAATAACCAAGAACAAGATTCGAACCAAGCCTGTAGAAGGAACCAAAGACCAAACACTAAAAATACAAGCAACTCAGAAACGATACAGGAGAGGATTGTTAAGATCACCCAGACGTCAGGAAGTGAGGTCTCACTCAGGGCCCTACCCGACAACAAAGTGATCAACATCCTCGAGGTGATAACTGGACGGAGAGGTATCGCCAAAGTAAGGGAGGCACGAAAAGGGAGTAGAGTAGTGCTTTCTCTCAACAACACAGACAAAACAACCTCGCTGATGATCGAACTGGAATCCGGTCCAAAGGAAATCCAGTTGCCCCACCAAATAAAAGTGGTGGTGGAAAAGTACAAGACAACAAAGAAGTTGGTCATCAGAGGGGTGGATACAAGATGTTCCGAAGGCGACGTCCACAGACGCCTTCAAGCTGAAAACACAAATCTTAAAATCACGCAGGTCGAAAGGCTAAAAACCTGGGCCAAGAAAGATACCAATCTGATGATAGTCACGGTAGAAGGATCGACAAGACCCGAGAGAGACTGACGCTCGAAACCACAACCAAAAAGACAGAAGCCTATATCCCTCCGGTGATGCAGTGCTCCAACTGCCAGCAGTTCTCGCACACAAAAAAGACGTGCAGGAGAGATGCAGTTTGCCGGTATTGTGCGGGTAGTCACCAATATGGCGACTGCCCCAGGGCAAAGGAGGACCGCAACTACAAAGAAACTAACGAAAACCGTATCTGTGCAAACTGCCACGGAAACCACGGGGCAAGGTACAGAGGATGCCCTGTGTTCCAGGGAAACTAATGTGTGTGTGTGTGTTTGATGGACACTGTGTGGACTTTTGCTGAAGCGAGAGCATCTTGAAGGAGGCCGTGTCTAAAAACATACCCTTCAAAGAGGCCAAACACAGAGTGAATGCGGATGCTACAGAAAAACAGCGCACGATTGACAGAAGACAGCTACACAAGCTGACCGCTGAAATCAACGAAATGAAAAGGAAACAGCAGAACGAAAGCAGAAACAAGCAGGATCCCGTAGACGACAAGGACAGCGGTGAAGACATAATAGATATGCAGAGCGCCAGAGAAATGTTACAGAGCGCCCAGGCAATGCTACAGGAAACAAAATCCATCAAACACGAGATAGAAGTTGACATCGCCAAACTCACAGAGCTAAAGGCAGAGAACGAACAAATACTCAAAAGAATTGAAACAACCATCAAACACGAGATAGAAGTTGACATCGCCAAACTCACAGAGCTAAAGGCAGAGAACGAACAAATACTCAAAAGAATTGAATCAGAGAGAAGGATCGTTGAGGATATCCTTACAAAAACTAGAGAACAAAACATGTTCCGGATAAAGTCTGCTACAAAGAAACGAAAGACAAAATGAAAATCGACATCGTACAGCAAATGTTACTCAATCAAGACAGAGCATTAGCAGCCAGAAACGCTAGAACAGCTACTACCAACGATAATTGAAAAAGCACTGTCACAGATACAGGAGAGCAAGAAGACAAAAGCAACAGAAACTAGTAGCGTAGAAACACACAAAACTAAACGAGCCAGATAGTTGAGGCAGGACATAAAAAACACCATGAGAGCGACACGGCACCACAAACGGACAAAGAGGAATCCAGACAGCCAGCAAGTGGTCCTTTGCAGGACCAGTCACCTCCAGGACTACGAACGAGATACCAGTGAAGACGATAACACCCTATATAACCCAATTATAACCAAATTTCAGGTTGAACAGGGTATCACAGCAACATAGTAGAAGAAAACAACAACAACATCATATTGCTCTTGCGGTGATGATAAGATGACGTAGCCAGATCCTTACACAACCTCACGTTATAGGACAAACTAATTATAGAACTCCTCTTTATCTAGCGTGTCTTAAAAAAGACAACTGTGGAGGGTTGTGCATGTGGCTATCAACCGCATCAAGTAGAACAGTTTTAAGATACCACAACTTTAGGCGCACAGAAATAGTACCTGTGTAGCATTTCTGCAGATAATATATTACGTTATTTTATTTTATTTATTTTTTTTAAGTTAAAAAAAAATAAAAAAGATAATAAATGTGAATTTTAAATTTGGAGATTTCCAAAACATTTTCTGCATTTAATTTGTTTCGGTGACATTTCAATTTACTGAATAGGAACACGACACTTGCTGTATTTCAGCGTCGTTCTTTTCACCTTATCTCAGGAAATCCCTGTTTTGTTCCGGCCTTCCAGATAAACATCCTGGTTTTTGTTTTCCTCCGTTGGAAATATGCTAATATCTGCTTTTCGTTCGCCTGAAATCCCTTCATAATGAATTAATTTTAATATATGCTTTAGTTATTTCTCTGTTCAGTTGCAGAAGTTCATGTCATCATTTTAAACCAGCTGGGTTGCTATTAGTTGAAGTAGCTGTATTGAATCTGCATTTATCAGCGTAAAACAGTGTCACGGGGAAAGTGACATATGGTTAAAGATGACGAAAATAAATGACATTTAGGCGGTCGGGAGAAAAAGATACTCTCCACGCTACCGGCCGAGAGACAGTAGTAAGGAGTACTACGTAAGGGAATCAGTGACGTAGAAGAGCAACAGAAGATTTTTGATGACGATGACGGGTTAACTGGAAGGAAGAAACGAGTCCACAACGGACAGTGAAGGAAAAAAAAACTGTTATCATCAATGGCAGGTTAGATACCGCAGGATCTATCGGATTTCCGTATCCAACACCTAAGTTTCTTTTGATATGATTGATCGGGACGACATTACTGAGATGCCTTCATTGAGACAAGTCGTTTATACTTCAACATAGGAAAATAATGGAGTAACGGTTCCTCAAGGTTGGAGAAGTTGAGGGGAACTGCGGTAAGACGTGAAGTACAATGGATGGGTGTGGAAAAAAAAAATCGAAAAAAGGTGATTCGTCTTACGAGGACAAAAGACAAAGAAAATGGTCTTCGTTACGGCCACAAGGCCTTCGTCAGGGAAAGGAAAGAAAGTGAAGGCTAGATAGGACACATAAGAACTTAAATAAATATAAAAATAAAACCTAGGTACTTCCCTGAAGGCAAGGCATCGAAATCCTACCACTATTTGCTGTCCGCTAATGGACGTGCGTGGCCGAAAAGGAAGTGACTTCCGCCACCGGATGTACACAATACATACAAAGAAACTAAAAACTAAAAAATGAAACTGAACAATAAACTACCCAAACATAATAAAAGTGGGGACTGGAAATGGAAGAGGACAGAATGAGTGGGAGATAAATAAATATGAAATAAAAAAATCAAGACATATTAGAAACAGTGTATTATATATTCATACATATTATGGAGGGCGGCATAAAAAGAAAAGAATAGGATAAGAGTGGAAAGAGTCAAGATAGAGCAAGAGAGGAAAGGGTGACCTCAGACAGAAGTGTGTAAAGTGTTAAGACCAGCTGGTTTTAGACACCCCATGCGGTGGATAAGATGGTTCTCAAGCTGTTCTCGGCTAGCAGTGTCAGAGGAGCAGGATCGGATCGCTGTGACCTGGATGTCGATGGGACCATGGTGGTCAGGACCATTGAGGTTTATGGCAACTGGTGTGGACTTTTGCTGAGAGATGTCATTTAAGTGTTGGCTGAATCTGTCCCCAAGTCGTTTGCCTGTTTGGCCAATATAGGTTTTGCAGCAACGTTTACAGATGATCGTATAAATGACATTACGCGATTCACACGTGAAGCTACTGGTGATTTTGTACGTAGCCTCAGGAAAAGACACTTTCTGGGTTGAAATGACATACTTGCACGTGTTGCTTCGTGTCCGACCACAGGGTAGTGTGCCAAAGTAAGTGGCAATCTCCTTTGGGAGACGGCTGTGAACAAGAAGATCCTTCAAGTTCTTGTCGCGTCTACATGTCACCAAAGGTTCTTCACCGAATACTTCTTGGGTCACAGACTCTGCTTGGAGGACAGGGAGGTGGCGGAAAAGGATCTGTTCGACGGCAGTACTGTGAGGGTGATGGGTCAAGATTAATTTGACTCTATCCGAAGTGGATTTATAGTGAGGTTTGAGGGCCTCCTGACGAGAGATGGGGAGCACACGTTGGAGAGCAGAGGTGAGAACATGTTCCGGATAAAGTCTGCTACGGAAGAAATCCAACATCTCTTTGGCTCGGAAGTGGAACTCATCGTCGTCTAGGCACAAACGGCGGAGGCGGAGAAATTGTGAAAAAGGAAGGGAGTCACGACAGGCCCGATGATGAGAAGAGGTGTACAGAAGGTAGCTGTGGGCATCTGTAGGCTTGTAGTATACTGAGGTATTAAGGCCGGAGGGCGTGATAGTAATAGTAATGTCAAGAAAGTTGACAGATACTGTGGAGATGAGGGAGGTGAACTTGATGGTGGGGTGAAAGTGGTTCACAAAGTCGATGAAGCGGTATAAATCAGTCTCAGACATATCTGTGAGACCTATGCCATCATCGATATATCTGCGGTAAAACCCGGGGAAAAGACCGGAGTATTGTTGCCATATCTGATGCTCCAAGTGGCCCATGAACAGGCAGGCATAGCTAGGACCCATCTTCGTTCCCATGGCCACACCGCTAATTTGGTCAAAAAACTGACCATTGAATTCAAAAGAATTAAGTTGAAGGACCAGTTCGGCAAGACGGAGAAGAGTGTCAGTGGATATAGAAGGATAAGTGCGCTGGTCAAGAAAAAACCGAAGAGCTCGGAGACCATCAGAGTGGGGAATTGAGGTATACAGAGAACAGACGTCTAACAAGAAAAGACGGTAGGAGCGGTCTGCTGGGAGTCGGATAGAGGAGCAAGTTGTAAGAGCATGATTAGTGTCGGACAAGGTCGGACAATTGTCGAGTAGTTTTCAAGTAAAAATGGCACTCATGCCCAAGAGTTCTCAGGTTGGTAGGAAAAGTAGCTTGTCTATTCAGAATTCAAAATGATAAGAACAGAACAATGTTTCGCTAATTGCTCTCTGAACTAATTTGAGAGAATCCAGTAATTTCTCTTCCAACGTAAGAATTCGTAGGATAAAGATTAAGCTCCAGAGGTAGCTGAATGCTAATAACGGATATTGCTATGAAATCGAAATTGTAGGAAGGAGGTTCCTAGGGTTATTTCTTAATTAATCATCATCGCTATTGTTGCCCAGTCGTATCGACAACATCTTTTGTAATGAAACTATGTCTATACTGAACCTCATTGATTCAATAAGAATCTGATAACCACAAGAAAGAGGAATCCTGATGGCCGATTAAATAAAGGAAATTGACAGTCTCATGCATTCAGTGACTTTCTGATGAATTATCTTTGGATCTCTGTTGAGGAGTTGAGTTATGTTCAACGTTGACTCCTTGATCTGCTTGAAGTTCAGCCACATAATTAGTGGGAATAATTGACCCTTGACGCACAGAGCAAAAAATATCTAAATTATTTTCACACCCTATTAAGAAGTACACTACCACTATACGCACGCCAAACCAATTCGAACAAATAAATAATTAAAACACAACACATTTAGAAAAATGGTTATAACACATAAGGAAGGGAAATCCCAGGCCTGTAAACGGTAAATTAATATGAAACAAACATAAAGGTATGATTTTCAGGCACTCGTAAGAAATAAAGAAGTAGAACACTAGACAACAGAAAAACAACAGACAATTCGAACCCTGGACCTTCCGTTTTTGTTTCATATTAATTTATAGAAAAATGGTGCCCGTGACCAATATGTGCCTGTGACAACAGGAGTATTTACCTTAACTCAGTCATATAATACAATCGCAATTTTTTTGATAAATAAAAGTAATGAAACGAATATGAATTTTAAAGTAGTCTAGCTACAATGAGACATGTTAACTCTTTATATGCCACGCAGTTTTAGGTTGTAGGCATGCAGTGAAATGGATTTAAACTTTGTCCCCATGTAATTTTTTTAAACGAGCAATAAACATATATTTATGATACAATATCTCTCTCTCTCTCTCTCTCTCTCTCTCTCTCTCTCTCTCTCTCTCTCTCTCTCTCTCTCTCTCTCTCTCTCTCTCTCCATCCCTCTTTACACACACATACACACACACACACACACATACACATATAAATATACAGTATATATAAACTTGAGATAGGTTGATGATACAGTCTGAATAGCAAAAAGTGAAAAGGAGCTGCAGGAAATGATTGATACAATAATGATAGAAAGTGAAAATAAGGTCTCAGCATTAAAAGCAATAAGACAGAATTAATGGTCGTCTCAAAGAAAAGGGATTCCACAGAATGCCCTTTCAAAGTAAATAGAACAGTCTTAAAGCAAGTCAATAAATTCAAATACCTGGGGATATTAATAACAACGGATGGAAGATGCACCTCAGAAGTGAAGAGCAGAATAGCTCAGGCAAAAGTAGCATTCTATAAAATGAAGAGTATTTTATGCAAACAATTCTTTGTCATTGGAAGTAAGAGTTCTTCAGTGTTGTATAGAACCAATCCTGACATATGGGAGTAAGTCACGGACAATTAGTAAACAAGTAGGGAAGACACTAGAGGCCACAGAGATGTGATTTTACAGAAGAATATTTAAAAAACTCAGGACAGCCAAAAAAGTAAAGAGGATGTCCTGAAAGAGGCCAATGCACAAAGGACAATCATTTCGCAAGTTAGAAAGAAGCAATCCACATGTTTTGGGCACGTTATGAGAAGAGGAAAGCTGGAATATATCGTAACAACAGGTAAGATTAAAGGAAAAAGAGGTAGGGGAAGACAAAGAGAGGGAATACTGGACAGTTCGACATTGTAGCATGGAAAGAAGTCAACAGCAGAATTGACAAATTGTACTGGAGACAGGAAGTTGTGGAGAGACATGATCTCCTACGCCACTAGGCATGGTACATGAAAAAGAAGAGTCAGTTCAAGTGTCAAGTCAGTCCTATTATTTAGCACTGAAACACGAAACAAAACAACAAAAACAACGACTTAGAGAAACAGATTCCAGAAATGTGTGTTTGCGTAGAAAAGAAGTATTCATATATTACGACAATGTTGCCAATACGGAACTGATGACAAAATCCAGACAAGTGCCAGGAAAACAGGAGATGTTGGCGATCAATATGGAGTACTTTAAGGAAGGCTGTTTGTATGATTACAGGTACAGTCCTTGTTCTGAAATCCCATGGGTAAGAAACCGGAGGTATAACGAAAAACCCACGGAGAAGAGAGCTGTAGACGGAAATGAAAATAATGAGAAAAACATGGATAGACCTTGAGCTGATGTCACGTGACATGAGGATTTGACATACGTATATTGAACGTCTATGCTCCTTGTGGATTTAAAGGGTAAAGAATAAATACAATTTGATGAAGGAATTGCCAGGTAACAAATAAGTTTGGTTCAAGTATTATTAACGTTCAAACTGTAAAAATACCTGGCTCTACATCCAAGCGTGTGCACCAATTGGCCCTATGGGAAAAAGTGCACCATACCATATCGTTCTATCAAAATGTTCAAAATGGTTGGCTACACCATGAATGGAAAACATTCATAGAAGCTTCGAATATGCGGGAACTGGTGTGGATCTACTGTCCTGGTCATGAAGGGGTATGCCATAATGAGAGCTGACAGACTAACATCAAAAGCACCCACATTGGGGACACTGGATATGGATAAGGGAGAGATACTGAGAACAATTAATGTTCGCCTGTTAGAGAATGACACTGCAATAGATGAATCATCAAGGTTAAGACTGTTGGAATTTGGCATCAAACGTAAGGCTAGTAGAGATGGACGTATGAGAGGATGTATCCGTCATGTTTACAACCAGCGAGCTACAGGAATAGTTAGCATTCACACTCTTCGACATATACTGAGGGAGACTGATCACCTATGGGTTTGCCCGGAGTGCAATGATGTCGGTTCTGTTCAACAAAAACGATAACGATCCTACTATACGGCTCAGGGGATAGCCCAGGGTTAACTTTAGATAGGAAAACTATTGGACGAGCGTGGAAAACGTGACTGAAGGTTGATGTCACTCACTCATTCATTTAAAGCAGTGCTTCTCAAACTTTTAGATGTCACGGATCCTTTTACATCATCTTAAGAGGCCTTGTACCACTTTACAACATCTTAAGAAGCCTTGTACTCCTATACAACATCTTAAGAAGCCACGAACCCCTTTACAGCATCTTAAGAAGGCTGGCACCCCTTTACAGCATCATAAGAGGCCTCGCTTCCCTTTACTGCACCTTAAGAAGCTCCGCACCCCTTTACAACTTCTTAAGAGGTCAGGTACCCCTTTACAACATCTTAAGAATATCCGCACCCCTTACAGCATCTTAATAGGTCTCGCACCCCATAACAGCATTATAAGAAGCCTCGCATCTTTTTTCAACATCTTAAGAAGCCTTGCACCCCTTTACTGCATCTTAAGAGGCCTCGCATCACTTTACAGCATCTTGATGTGACTGTTTCATAATATGGACCATAATAACGTCCCAAAGTCTCCCCGAAGTTTATATTTGTGTGTTTTCGCTCATTACAAGTGCAACAGTCTCCGTGGTTTGAATTACACCGTCACCGTATACAAAGATCACCCAATATCCCTACGCGCTGTTGCGATGTATAAAGAGACCGAGGAGATTTTTCGAAGCAGCAGCTGCAGAAGGAAAGATGTGAAACGAGACACGGGATCGACGTCCAAAAAGGAACCCTGAAGAACATCGTCTTCGGAAACAAGTGTCAAAGCTAAAGGCCCAGATAGCTGAATAGCCGAGAAGACCAGCAATGACTGACCGCTGTTTTCCGTGCAGGGAGGCCCCATAAGACCAAGATTGAAGGGTCACCTCTTTTCACAAAGTAAGCGGTTGCAGAAACAGTGACAGGAAGGGAAGGTTGGGGGCACACGAGGGGTCTAAGGGAGTCAGATGCTACGATTATGCTGACTTTGGGGGCCATTTAGCTGCCCAGTGCCCCCATAGCCCTCTACCAAGAAGATGTTTTAAATGTAAATCCACACAATAAGTAATATCAAGCTGCCCAGTGATTGACTTTGATTCCAGTTCCTACCTCCTTGTGAGCGAAGACAAGGAGGCAGAAAGTTCCACCGCCACGCATAGAGTATAGATACAAAGATTCATCCGTCACAGAACGTAGCAGCAGAAAGAAGGCACAAGTCTAATCAGTTATCAACACCCATACCTCTTCGAGACGGGGAACGAGTGCAGACAAGGCAGTCCTACTCAGACAAGGCCAAAAAGCAATATCTACGTTTTTCGGTCCCTACACTAGCAGTGGCATCGATGTGATAAGGCAAGCAGACAACAAAGAGCCGAAAATGAGAGTGGCAGCACACGAAATAAGGCGAAATCAGGAGACAAATGCAGAACTCTGCGAAGGAAATCCATTTTTAGGCCTTCGCACAGCTCTTACCGGCTTCAAGACGTCCGGCGAGAAACAAGATGGCCCAGCGGGCTCACAGCTGGGCTGGTACATCCTGCATGAACTAAGTCCCAAGCCTCGCCGCGCACAAAGAATCAAGCGCATGACCAACAGCGTAGAGTAGTTTTTGGGGACTACAAAATCATTCAAGAGGCAGATATGCGACTGTGTCATAGTATGGGCCATAATAACGCCCCAAATTCTCCCCGAAGTTCATATTTGTGTGTTTTCGCTCATTACAAGTGCTGTTGTGGTGGATAAAGAGACCGACGTATCCGCGAAAGATTTTTTTTTTTTTTTATGCAGCAGCTGTAGAAGGAAAGACGTGAACGGAGACACGCAGAGTTGGCAGAACTGGTCTGCATAGACATGGGGACACGTTAACACATGATCATTGGCTGCGTGTTAGGTTGTTTGTTCGTTTATTTATTCTTTAGTCTGTTTGTTTGCTTTGTTGGTTTGTGTTGCTGAATCGGCTGTACAAGCTTGTATAAATAAATTCAACCACTGCTTTATAATCAAAAGTTTTATTAGTGTGCGGGTCTGGTGTTAATGTAAATTGGCCGCAAGTTAGTAACGCTGATCACATGTCTCAACACACATCTTCGCACACCTTATCACACTAAGAGGTCTCGCACCCCTTTATTTTCTAGCTCGCAAAATATGCCATAAAAAAGATAAAAATATGTTTTTGAACATGTTATTTACATAATGTGAATAGAATTCGGTACATGTATTTAATTCACGTTGTCTGTGCTATTTTGTGCTAATACGTTTGTTCTGTGTATTATGCGGTTCTTGTGCTGGTTAGTTATCTAAAATATCTAGCATGTCTTGCACCCCGGTTAAGAAACACTAATTTAAAGAAAGTCAGTCTCCATATAATTAGAGATCACTGCAAACATAAAAGTTTCGTTCTTCTTTTCTTTGGACCAGATACTGAAATAAAAGGGGAGGGAGCGGAATTAGGTCACTACACACTACTAGAGCGTCCCATTACCAGAGGGGTTAGAGCGCTGGTTTCTCCTAGCAAAGGTGCCTTATTCGATCCTCGGTATCGACACGCTCCAGTCTACCTATCTGTAAATGGGTATCTGAATTTCCTCTTGAGTTAGGGAAGGAAAAGGCACAGATGAAGGGAACTGGTGAATCCACCTCTTGATGCTGGACCTAGTAAAGCGAAATCTCTAACACTTCACTCCTCTGTGTGAGTATCTGCTATATGACTACTTACATCCTACCAACGATTCAGTAAAACACGACTAGCATTGGTCCAGCATTCTCATTATGTAAATAGAAACACTGCAGAAATCACCGTTGCTATGTTACTTGAAGTGTTGTGTTTCAATACCCGCAGAAAGGTCACTTGCAATGCTGATACACAAAATGCGTAAATCTATAAGAAAATCGACAACCACGTTGAATTTCGCCAGGAAACAACTGAGGCGTGTTAACAAACCGAAGGCTTTATTAAAAGATTGGTATCTCTCAAAAACATTATTACAAGATTGTTTATCTCTGACGAGCGCCAGGCTAGCTTACCAGTTAGAACAGGCGTTCTCAACCTGTTTTTGCTCATTGACCCCTTTGTCACGAGTTGGATTTAAGTTAGAGTTATGCCCAAGGGTAGGACAAAACCCTAGTGTGAGAAAAGTCTAAGATAATAGATTAATTATGAGAAATGACAGTGAATGTAGTAAGGTGAGTCTATTGGCCCGAGGAGGATAACCGAAATTAAATCTTCCTCGCCAAATCGTGACTAAAGAAATGCTATAAACTCACCACCTCTGGCTACCTTTAACAGACTAAAGGAGATAAGGTTAAACTAACACTACAGACACCACTGTACAGACAACAGTTAAGGACTATACAGTGACGAAGCTGATCCAGTGAACATTAAATAAGTTTATTATACAAATCAACAGAATTTTCATAACATAGTAACAAATAAAGAAAAGCATATATCGTGCAAGGTTGCACCGACCTGGAAAACAAAGAAACTCAAATTTGATTATAAGCACACCAAATTTAAAACTCCAACCACTTTCACTCCTTCATACACCCTGCTGGGGACAAAATTTAAAAAATGATAAGTGATCTTAACTACAGTCTAGTTTAGTGGCCCTCAACTGTAGCCACCACTCTCTATTACACTACTATCTCTAAAGTCAATGGCTGCTGACCCTTCATGAAGACTATCTGCACAGCTGCTAACTCTGTCAGCGGTATACGCCACTAAGTCACACTCTGCACTGCTATGTAATAGACTTTTTCTAACTCTAAGGCTCAGAGGCTATCCTCTAAGAATATTATGAGACTCTGCAGGTCCCTGATCTATTTTTCACCATCTCTCTCCACTTCTGCCTTGCTGCTCTCGTTTCATTTCAGCAACCTGGAAATGATATCCCTTTCTTCCTGGTTCTGACGACTAGGCACTTGCCGTAGACTGTAGAGGCTTCTCTATTTGGCGAAAAGAAAGCTGATTCTCCTTTGCTATATTACCCCTCATTTGGGTTTAGGCCCTTCGGTAGTTACCGAGGCTAATAACGACACACCAACCCGCTTGCTTGGGTTCGATGGGTGTGTATATGAGCTGAGAGCTCCGGGTCTTACGAAAACCCTTTTCACTGAAGACTGCGTCGCTGTCTCGACCTGCTCTTCCTTGCTCCCTCTCTCTGGGGCCACAATACTCAGAGCCGATACCCCTCCACGGTACAAGCTCTTACGCCTCTGGCGTTTCCTCGACTTTTCTCTCTTGAGAAGACTGGCTACCTTTGCCAGCTGTCAGGAACAAGATTTATTGGCAACTCCCGCTCTTCGGGCCGTGACCACTGCTGTGGACACAAAAGACATGCCACTCTGTACTACAATACCAAAATACTTCCATATAATAAACTTACATATAAAACGTAAACAGTGGATGCTTCAGTCACTCAAATCTAGCACAAACATGTAAACACCCAAAACGCAGACTGCTTCACCATTTCCCCTTATCTTGTGCACGACAATACATAAATATTTCCTGACCCTGGGTCAGCTATTCCCATCAACTCCCTGCCTGTCTAGTAAATCCCAGACTCACTGATCAATACTAATTATACACAGCTTGCCTCAGGCCTTAAAACATTAAAAACAGGTAGGGGAACCTCCCGTACTTAGGCCTACTTTAACTCTGTAAGCGGTCACAGGACCTTATCATCGTTTCCCCCTTATGATAAAAATGCACAACAATTAACTGCACATCAATGATTAAAATTCACCATTACATTTATATATTACATTTCTATACACAGAAATATATCTATCTCTATAGACTATATTACCTAGAACTCATTAAATTCCATAACACAAAAATCAAATACTACTCTGCATAATATTTAATTACACAACCACTTAAGGCACCAAAATTTTTCCTTTCACCTCTACCCCACGTGGTTTTCCCTGCAATTATATTTTAACTCCCCCGATAGAAAAATATTTAATATCTACTCTATCCATCCAGAATTTCTACTCCAATAAATCCCGATAACCACGTGATTAACTTTTCCCGAAAAAATCCGTTCCCGTATTTTATTAGGAGACTTATCAGAATTAATCTCTCAATGAAATAAAATACACGTGCTTCAGAATATTCTGTAAATTAATATAAATCTAGGATGCGTGTATGTCTACAGACTTTCTATTAAATCTACGGAGCACACCTACGTAATATCTCTTTATCACTCATAGACACTGTAGAAATAAATGATGGCGTTAC
The DNA here is from genome assembly GCA_024509875.1 of Oreohelix idahoensis. Taxonomy (NCBI): domain Eukaryota; kingdom Metazoa; phylum Mollusca; class Gastropoda; order Stylommatophora; family Oreohelicidae; genus Oreohelix; species Oreohelix idahoensis. The sequence goes on along the minus strand of JAMPIV010003987.1, from coordinate 99,027 downwards.
AAGTTATAAAGTTCAAAAATAAATTAAATTAGAACGGACTAAGGCTCTATTAGAGAACTAGATTTAATTACCACGCTACTTTAAATTATAGACATACCAAATATTGCGTTCAGCGTTAGAAGCCGACAATATGCTTGATACACGGCCCAGGATTACTGCAGGAAGAGACCGCTAAAATCGAAAAGCGCTACTTTATCTTAGATTTTCCTGCTCTGACCCCCGACCTACTTGAGGCTAGGCGTCTCCCTACAACCAATAGAATTAAAGATACTCTAAAATTTTCCATGCGCTCATCTCTAAATTTAGAACCAGTGTATTCTTGCTTCCTTTAAATGCGCGCGTAATTCCGGCTACGTAACGTTACCTAACGTCGTCCGCTAGCGTGAGCAGAAAGTTGGGCGTTACCTGGGTAGGGGTCATCTCCCCTTCCCCACGAAAAATGACCGCGATAAATTTAACAACGCAAAAAAATGGAATTTCAAGATCGCGATATTTAGAAATAGGCCGACTGGTGCCATTCAGTACTAACTTACGTTAATCCCTATAGAAAAAAACCCTGCAATTCCTTTACCTACAGAAAAAATCTAAACACCCCTATTATTCAGAGAGAAAAAGAATACTTCCCAATCTTTAATAGAGGGAAGACAAAAATGGCAAACTCAAAATGGGGCCTATTGAAGACTAAATCACAGTAACTCCGTCACATTACCCCACCCTTCGAGGTCGGAGCCTGCCGATCTAATTTACTGTGGTCTTGGTGTTCAGATTGGTCCCTATCTATGTCTCCCGAGCTGTCTTTGAGTCGCTCTGCAACTGGCAGGCGGCTGGGCCAATCACCCAAACCATACCTCCTTCCCGTGTGCACCTGGCCTTGTTTACTTAATTTTCTCCTCCAGGGTTTCTTCCTGATAAGTGTCCTTGGCCTTGGTGGAGTACAGCTCCCGCACAACTCCCTGACCACTGAACAGGTAATTAGCGGGTTACGTGCTGTCCGACAAAGACTATCCGCTGGGTGTTTACGTTTATATGGCCTGTACCTAGCTGATCTGAGGTACCTGCGGCTGACTGTAATGTCCCACGAGCGAGAATCACTGTTCCGAAATTGGAAAAGTTTGTTGGCCAAAGAAACGCGCATCTGTTTCTTCTTTTTCCTCTCCTTAACTACTCCCATGCTCCGGTGGGAGAGTTGACCTCTCTTCAGACCTGTGCCCTCCAATGGTGGGTCTGGAACTTCCCTTACCTTGTCTGGCAAAAGACTGACTTGGTCAGCTGAACTGACCGGCTGGCTCTGTAGAGGCCTGGCGACGGCGACTACAGTGCTGCGCATCAGCGGGTTTGTGACCGCTGGTATAGTGCAAAAAAGATGCCCCATCTCGGGTTCCTCTGGTGTCGAGCCTCCGATTGCTTGCTGGGTTTCTATTGAATCCTGATCGATCTCAATAGCTTCTACCTCTGAAGAAAGGTAGGTAATATCTGCCCCTGGCAGTGGTTCTGGGCTCGCTCTTCCCCTACCAATACGAAGAGGGACAGAGCTCTCTAAAGTAGGTCCTTGCAAATGCGTAAGGCCGCTTTTCTCACTCTTTTCTGGCCTGAAAAGTTGGTGAGATGAACATGTGGACCACGGGAGCTCTCCGTCTAACACCCTGGTTCTACCTTCAACCTTGCCCTCCCCTGTGAGAGTTACTGGCGTCAGTTGGAATGTGTCCTGCAGTGACACTTGACGGTTTAAGATCCCGTTTGATCGCGGAGAATCTGAGATAAAGCTCTCAGTGACTTGTTCTACTGTTCCTTGAATACAGTTCTTGTCAGTATGTCCCTCTCCTGAAGGAGCTAATACCATCGGGGGCCTAATTCCCGACGACAAAGAATGTACTTCCACAATCACCACTGTTTTGCCATTAGGCTGCACAGGGATGTCAGGCGAATGCGCCTCTGCCTGTCGTTTTTCGCTGTCCCGCTGGGGAGCTGGCGAAACATGCCTTATTAGGGATTTGAACCCTGCCCTCGACTTTCCGTGTCGAGTATGTCGTGCTGTCTCACGAGCATGGGAGAATCGATAGCCATCCGATTTATGCTTGCTCGCGTTATTCCCCCTGTTATGCAGTTTCCACGCCTGGGATCGCTTCGTAATCTTCCCAGCGTTGTAAGGGCTGCTTTCCTTACTTAACCCCCTCCCTTGTTTGGGCTTCGGGTCCATTTCCAACGGAAAGTCCTTTTCCTGGAGTTGGGGCACAGTTTGAGCCGACAATTTATTATTTAATGGCGCAAGATTTTCAGAGGGGTTGTCTTTTTCTAGTAGCTCCTTTTCCCTCTGTTGTCTTCTTCTTTCCGATTCCAGGTCCTGTTCCATCGCTTCGTCTACCAACTCTCGGATGAATGTTTCGCTGTCCCCAGCTTTTGCACAGGTCCATGCCAAGGCTAGACGATTGCCAAATAAGTTGTCTACTTCATATTGCCTCTGCAGGCTTTCTGCATATTCCAGAAGGGGTGGAATTTCGCTATCACCGTACTCCATGAACTTAGCTACCTCAAGTGCAATCTTATGTACTTTATCGAGATCAGCCATGTTACCTGCAAATTCTGCCGTAAGCTCACAAATATAGAGACGTGAAGGCCCCATAACTTCCCGTTACCTACTAGGAATGCTATCTCTATAACCTCGGTCCCAAAACCCGAACTCAGCACCAGTCTGACTAATAACTACCTGAAAAATATTGTTATGCAGCTACTAAAAATTCTACCTTCCTGTTAAGAAAAAAAAATCAGTTAGCCATCAATTACCTCTAAGTTCTATAACTAGCCTATACCTACAATCCAACTGCCTGCAACCTGTGGAAAAACTTTCTGTGGAAAAACTTATAACTGGATCAGTTCTACTGGATCAGTTCTAATAGCTCAGTCTAGGGTATATTGAAAGAATCTATTCTCAGACTTTCCTATAGAAAACAATCTGTCAATCTAGATAAGATCCCAGAATGATCCTACCAAGCTGATCCCAAGGACGATCGCCACCCACTTTGTCACGAGTTGGATTTAAGTTAGAGTTATGCCCAAGGGTAGGACAAAACCCTAGTGTGAGAAAAGTCTAAGATAATAGATTAATTATGAGAAATGACAGTGAATGTAGTAAGGTGAGTCTATTGGCCCGAGGAGGATAACCGAAATTAAATCTTCCTCGCCAAATCGTGACTAAAGAAATGCTATAAACTCACCACCTCTGGCTACCTTTAACAGACTAAAGGAGATAAGGTTAAACTAACACTACAGACACCACTGTACAGACAACAGTTAAGGACTATACAGTGACGAAGCTGATCCAGTGAACATTAAATAAGTTTATTATACAAATCAACAGAATTTTCATAACATAGTAACAAATAAAGAAAAGCATATATCGTGCAAGGTTGCACCGACCTGGAAAACAAAAGAAACTCAAATTTGATTATAAGCACACCAAATTTAAAACTCCAACCACTTTCACGCCTTCATACACCCTGCTGGGGACAAAATTTAAAAAATGATAAGTGATCTTAACTACAGTCTAGTTTAGTGGCCCTCAACTGTAGCCACCACTCTCTATTACACTACTATCTCTAAAGTCAATGGCTGCTGACCCTTCATGAAGACTATCTGCACAGCTGCTAACTCTGTCAGCGGTATACGCCACTAAGTCACACTCTGCACTGCTATGTAATAGACTTTTTCTAACTCTAAGGCTCAGAGGCTATCCTCTAAGAATATTATGAGACTCTGCAGGTCCCTGATCTATTTTTCACCATCTCTCTCCACTTCTGCCTTGCTGCTCTCGTTTCATTTCAGCAACCTGGAAATGATATCCCTTTCTTCCTGGTTCTGACGACTAGGCACTTGCCGTAGACTGTAGAGGCTTCTCTATTTGGCGAAAAGAAAGCTGATTCTCCTTTGCTATATTACCCCTCATTTGGGTTTAGGCCCTTCGGTAGTTACCGAGGCTAAAAACGACACACCAACCCGCTTGCTTGGGTTCGATGGGTGTGTATATGAGCTGAGAGCTCCGGGTCTTAAGAAAACCCTTTTCACTGAAGACTAAGTCGCTGTCTCGACCTGCTCTTCCTTGCTCCCTCTCTCTGGGGCCACAATACTCAGAGCCGATACCCCTCCACGGTACAAGCTCTTACGCCTCTGGCGTTTCCTCGACTTTTCTCTCTTGAGAAGACTGGCTACCTTTGCCAGCTGTCAGGAACAAGATTTATTGGCAACTCCCGCTCTTCGGGCCGTGACCACTGCTGTGGACACAAAAGACATGCCACTCTGTACTACAATACCAAAATACTTCCATATAATAAACTTACATATAAAACGTAAACAGTGGATGCTTCAGTCACTCAAATCTAGCACAAACATGTAAACACCCAAAACGCAGACTGCTTCACCATTTCCCCTTATCTTGTGCACGACAATACATAAATATTTCCTGACCCTGGGTCAGCTATTCCCATCAACTCCCTGCCTGTCTAGTAAATCCCAGACTCACTGATCAATACTAATTATACACAGCTTGCCTCAGGCCTTAAAACATTAAAAACAGGTAGGGGAACCTCCCGTACTTAGGCCTACTTTAACTCTGTAAGCGGTCACAGGACCTTATCATCGTTTCCCCCTTATGATAAAAATGCACAACAATTAACTGCACATCAATGATTAAAATTCACCATTACATTTATATATTATATTTCTATACACAGAAATATATCTATCTCTATAGACTATATTACCTAGAACTCATTAAATTCCATAACACAAAAATCAAATACTACTCTGCATAATATTTAATTACACAACCACTTAAGGCACCATAATTTTCCTTTCACCTCTACCCCACGTGGTTTTCCCTGCAATTATATTTTAACTCCCCCGATAGAAAAATATTTAATATCTACTCTATCCATCCAGAATTTCTACTCCAATAAATCCCGATAACCACGTGATTAACTTTTCCCGAAAAAATCCGTTCCCGTATTTTATTAGGAGACTTATCAGAATTAATCTCTCAATGAAATAAAATACACGTGCTTCAGAATATTCTGTAAATTAATATAAATCTAGGATGCGTGTATGTCTACAGACTTTCTATTAAATCTACGGAGCACACCTACGTAATATCTCTTTATCACTCATAGACACTGTAGAAATAAATGATGGCGTTACAAGTTATAAAGTTCAAAAATAAATTAAATTAGAACGGACTAAGGCTCTATTAGAGAACTAGATTTAATTACCACGCTACTTTAAATTATAGACATACCAAATATTGCGTTCAGCGTTAGAAGCCGACAATATGCTTGATACACGGCCCAGGATTACTGCAGGAAGAGACCGCTAAAATCGAAAAGAGCTACTTTATCTTAGATTTTCCTGCTCTGACCCCCGACCTACTTGAGGCTAGGCGTCTCCCTACAACCAATAGAATTAAAGATACTCTAAAATTTTCCATGCGCTCATCTCTAAATTTAGAACCAGTGTATTCTTGCTTCCTTTAAATGCGCGCGTAATTCCGGCTACGTAACGTTACCTAACGTCGTCCGCTAGCGTGAGCAGAAAGTTGGGCGTTACCTGGGTAGGGGCCATCTCCCCTTCCCCACGAAAAATGACCGCGATAAATTTAACAACGCAAAAAAATGGAATTTCAAGATCGCGATATTTAGAAATAGGCCGACTGGTGCCATTCAGTACTAACTTACGTTAATCCCTATAGAAAAAACCTGCAATTACTTTACCTACAGAAAAAATCTAAACACCCCTATTATTCAGAGAGAAAAAGAATACTTCCCAATCTTTAATAGAGGGAAGACAAAAATGGCAAACTCAAAATGGGGCCTATTGAAGACTAAATCACAGTAACTCCGTCACACCCTTCTGAGCCTAATTTACCTCTGTGGGCCCCCTTATAGTCGCTGTTAGCTTGAAAAAGGTACTTTACCATCTTGTGGGGCCCTAGAAATATGGCATGGCCCGCGTTGAGAACCACGGAGTTAAACGGTTTTTTCTCGCGGCAGTTAATGGGTTCCCTGATTAAAACCTGGTAGCGTCATGCTCGAGGCTACTCGGCTGTTAATGGGTACCTGACTCGTGAGTTAGGAAAGGCAAATTAGCGAGGAAAGGTATTGGTCACACCCAACCTCATAAAAAGTTATACCTTGTATGGTGAAGTCTCTAAGACTATATTCCTCGGTAGCGTCAGGCTCCAGTCAGCCCACCTGTAAATGGGTAACTGAGCTACTCGTGAGTTAGGGATGGCATAGTCAGCGATGAAGGGAGCATGTCACTCCTTCCCCCCTCATAAAAAGCTGGACCTAGTATGTTGAAGTCTCTAACACTCATTTCTTCTACAGCAGTTTCTGCTATCGGACTACCTTGACCGTTTATCTGTGATTAGTTCATTAAAACATCAAAGAACTTATGTACACCAGATTGTAGAGAAGTATTTTTCACAGCGAATGTAGCTACACGCAACGACACATACAGCGCAATAAAACCACAAAAAACATTTACGCCACTAAACAAACATCATTTTCACAGCTTTCGTAAGTAAACAACAGTCTCTAGCACAGAAGTATGCAAACAGTATTAACACCAAAAACGTAACTAAACAATAAACAACATTTGCAGCTTTAGTAAATAATCCATCTATAGAAAGTAAAATTTGGTATCTTAAACATTTAGTGCTACTACTGAACTTCTAACAGGATTTTATTAACGTGTTTTTTTATTTCATTTTCTCCTTTTTTGATTTTCTTTCATTGTTGAATTTCTTGTATTGATACTTCTTTCTTTCTTTTGTATTTTTACTGACTTATTTGTTCTACTTAGTCCTTGCATCACCTGCTTTGTTCAGTTTGTAATCTGTCTGTATCGCTCATCTTGTCTCTGTTTCTATTATTTTTACATTTTTACAGTGTCTGTGGTATTCTTCTTTTGACCTGTCTTTATTTCTTGTCTTTGTCGCCTGTTTGTAACTGTGGCTGACAACGGTGTACCAGGAAATGCCCCATGTTTTCTGTGTACTGTTAATTTGTAAAATTGATTACACACCATTTTATTTTTTTTTTTAATTTATATTTTAACTTTAGTTAGTAACATTTGACATCTATAACTTTAGTCAATAACATTTGATATCTATAACTTTAGTTAGTAACATTTGACACTTACAACTTTAGTTAGTAATATTTGACATCTATAACTTTAGTTAGTAACATTTGACATCTATAACTTTAGTTAATAACATTTGACATCTACAACTTTAGTTAGTAACATTTGACAGATATAACGTTAGTTAGTAACATTTGACATCTACAACTTTAGTTAGTAAAATTTGACACCTGCAACTTTAGTTAGTAACATTTCACACCTACAACTTTAGTTAGTAACATTTGACCTCTATAACTTTAGTTAGTAACATTTGGCATCTATAACGCTAGTTAGTAACATTTGACATCTACAACTTTAGTTAGTAACGTTTGACATCTAAAACATTAGTTAGTAACATTTGACATCTATAACTTTAGTTAGTAACATTTGACATCTATAACATTAGTAAGTAAACAATGACATCTATAACATCAGCTAGTAAATAACATTTTTAACTTCAGATAGTAAACAACATCATCAACTTTTACTACGACAACAACGACAAGCGGAACTTCAGTAAGTCAACGTCTGTATATAAACAATATGCCTACACCACAATACAATTTAATCACAACCGATGACACAGGTCCCTTGCAATCATAAATAACTTAACAACCCTTACATACTGTCAATCCTATTTAAAAACAGACAAACAAAAAATATATTTAGCCTGGGGTTGTATAGTAAGCTTACAAATATCTTTGCGTGATTCATAAGTTTATTCTTTCATTAGAGTTGTTGTTCGGGAAGTAGAATCGAACCGCGGTCTAGAATTACTTTATTTTGCTTTTCGAGACAGCAATTATTTTATTTCGTTTTTTTAACCTGCTTATTCTAACAACATATACTTCCATTAATATCAAACTACTGCGTGGTGGTGGCTAGTTCATTATTTAAAACAAATTGCCTGATGAACCATCGCCGCGAGAACACATGGGGTGCTGTGGTGCAGGCTTCCTGTAAAAGGGCCAGATGTAATGGTGATCCCATGCTCCAGAAAGATCGAAAAGAAAAATGAGATGACAGTGGCGGACTGATAATGGTCGAGGCTCCGGGGCAAAAGGGGTTATTGGCTTCTGATTATGGATTCCATATGGATTAGGCTGGAGGTTAGGGGAAAGTGAATCCCTCTACACCCGTGAGCCCTTCGGCAGTACTCGAAATGTTCAACGCTCAATACGCATCTGGATGAAGATGATTATGACAATGACGGTGACCATGATGATGATGATGACGACGATGATGATGATGATAATGGTGGTGGTGGCAAATGTCTAACTACAAGACGTAACGCGTGCAATCTCTTCTTCTTCCATCCTTAGCCACCAACCGGCAAAGCAGTATGTGGCCAGTACGCCTAGTGGCGTCTTAGGGCAACAACAAATTGATCAATCTATCGCTGTTTCCACCACGCCTAGTGGCGTCTTTGTGGAACAAAAACAGACCAAACAATCTATCGCTGTTTCAATGAATCAACGGTTGGCAAGCAGGTGAAGCCCAACACAATAAAGGAGGACATTAATAAAATTTTGCAATGAAAATACACATCATTTAAAATTGCAAAGTACACTCAAAATGCGGAGTACACGGTGGATAAGAAAAACAACGCTGGCGACAAGTACAATTGTACTGAGATAGGCAGGGAGACCAAGGCGTGTCGTAAACACGATGTGACGAAATGGACGACCTCTTCACGATCTCGGTTTCACTCCGACAAGATCTGAGACATATTTTGTTGTGATTTTTAATTGTGTACTTTTAAAAGTACCAATTTATTATCATTATCGGCTAAGGAGCAAGTAGTTTGTATGTTCAAACATTTGTGACACTACTTGCAGATAATGTTTATCCCAGCCTGCGAGAAGCAACTAGATAAGATGAGCGCCGGCGTTTTTAGATTAAACCGCTGATAAGCGACTCGTTTGATTACAAGATGGGCAAACACGGAGTTTTGCGTGCTCAGACGACAGATAACGAGATTACTGTCTGTGTGACACATGAGGGCAGACAAGTGTGACATAAGCGCTTCAGGGTCATCCTTGATACACCAACATTACTTTTTAGTAAAGTAATAAGTATTACAGCTTACCCATGTTGTCATGTGTGTCTACCGATCTGCCTGTGAGAGTGTATGCAAGGCCCCAGATGCCCATATATGGTAATACGTGAACTTTTGCTTTTTGATTTTTTAAAATCATCACACCCTATCTGCATGATTTGAAATGATTGGATCTTTCGGATTAGATTCATAATAACAATGCGTGGGAAGATAGGAAAATAGTCTCTGACATTTTCGCAGTTTTATTTCACTGTGAATTTTGCGCTAGCCAAGACAACATCCGACCTCGCCAGAGTGAAGACTAGATTCATAATTCCTTTTTTTAACCGGACCTTTTATTAGAGAATCAAATAAGACTTACAAAGCACAGGAAATCTCTACATTTTAATAAAGAACACCAGGACTAGGAAACTGAAGACAGACACGGAGTCAGAGGGAATTGAAGTTAAAATTAACGACCCCCAGTACACGTGAAAGAAGGCAGCTGCCAATACATTTTTTAAGACCTCGGAGCAAAACCGTCTGTGAGCCAAGATTGGCGTAAGTAGTGCATTTTCATTCTATGTTTCATAACTAACATGTGAACTAACATATATAAGAGATAGGAAACTCTATACAGAGCGATACAACAGGAGGCAATCTGATCATCAGAAGTGTCCCCCAATCGAACAAGTGTTTCGGCCCGTTATTCTCCTTTACACTCTAAGGGGGGCGGGCCCACTTGGGTCATGACTCCCAAGCGTCTCAGCCTCCTGTTGTCTTGTATCGAAAATGAACCCATTTCACTTTGGTAGCAACTTTTAAAATCCACAACTCCGCCAGCCGAGGAGGCAATTGTGAAAGTAAAAAAGAGAAGACAAATTAATGCGGTCGTCCCGCCCCACACCACGACTACGGACAGACACTGACACACCTGCGCGAAGCCGATGAGGCTAGCCACTGCGCGCTAGCAACTGAAATTCTGCGTCCAACACCTCTTATAATATACACCAAGGGTTGCCCGTAAGTCACAGCCCTTTCACCAGTACACCGAAACACTCTACGTTTTGTGGACAGAAAAATTCCTGATATTTTCTGTACCGCAGAGTTTACTGTCCCGAGTTCCATAGCCCATTGTGGTTATTCCACAGCCAGCATCATGCCTTTTTGGCAGTTTCACTAAGCCTCTTCAGTGCCCTTGTTCTCGACTGTCCCCTCAGCCCCAACAGTTTCAATAAATCATACACTGATGCAGCCACGAGCCCTCTTGCGCCCACCTCAACAGCCATGGCCCTTGCAATGAACCCATCATGTCTCAGATCCGCGGCCAGATCATTATACTTGGCCGCTTTGAACGAATGTTGCTCGTCCAATCTGGATTCAAATGGCACGGTCAGTTCAATCAGTATAACCTGAAGCGATGCTGAAGAATGCAGCACTATATCCGGCCGTCTCCGCGATTTTCTGGATATGCCCCTCGTATAGGTAGGTCTAGCATCATCGCCCAGTCGTTTGCACAGTCAAGAAGAGATGGCAAACTGCTACCTGGTTAACTCGGTTTGGGGTGTGCTGACTTTCCGGCCGTCAGAAAGTATGTATTTGCGGTGCTAGGCCTGGCTTTGCTATTCGCTTTCATCCTTGCCAGGTCTATCGTCGCAGCAAGCTCATTTAGCACTTTGTTGTGGCGCCAAGTATATCGCCCTTGCCTTAATGACACCTTGCACACTGAGAGCACGTATTCAAGTGTCTGCCTCCACTGGCACAGGGGGCACTGCTCATCATCCGACTTTCCCCATATATATATATATATATATATATATATATATATATATATATATATATATATATATATATATATATATATATATAAATATATATATATATATATATATATAACCATGTAAATTTTAATATGTGAAACTCGCTATTGGATGTCAAAGTAATTTGAGGCTGGCAACCTCAGCGTATAGAACGATGATTCATGAACCACAACTGCACGGGCTAGTGATTGCTTTATTGAAAGTTTCGTAAAGAGAAATAAAAGCATAAAGTAGTCCCAGGTTCCCTATGGAGCAGGGAGGGAAAGATGAAAGATATAATACTTACATCTTCAAAGCAGTGTAAATGTCCATATAAACATATTCACTTTAAAATCAATGTAAGTTTTCAAGCTTAAACCAGTGTAAATGTCTATGTGAAAATATTCATTTTTAAAGTAATGGAAGTTTCAAACTTTTCAATCAGTGTAAAACAAATGAAAACATATTCAATTTATATTGTGAACACTTTTCAATCAGTGGAGATGTATGTGTAAACAGACTCAATCTGTATTATCAATCTTTTCATTTAAATGGAATGTGAAGCTAAAGCTATTCTATTTAAATGTAAAGAAAGTTTTATCCCGAGGAATTAAATTTAATTATCATCGAGGGTAAAGTCTGAGAAATTGGGATGGTGCAATGGGAAGATAGGAACCCATAACTATGGGGTGGAAAACGCCATACTGAGAAGAGCGTTTCGTTCTATTCTTTTACCATAATTATTGGTGGTACCAGCAGAAAGTACTATCCCTGGAACAAGAAGGGAACTGTGGCCTAAGCTTTAAGACGAAGGACGCACGTGGTAGACTCTCCTTGACCTTTCTGAGAAACGAGCTACCCCCGACAACCTTGATCAGAGACGAGCGCGAGCAGAGTGAAAAGAACCAACCCATAAGAAGGAGCAGAACCGTCTTTGGCAGCTAAGTTCAAATATATGCTGCCATTTGAACTTCTTGTAACATCTCACATTCCCTAAAGACTGTGAGGATAACTTTTCTTGATCCATAACTATTAAAATTATTTTCAACTGTTAAAAACCTTAAGTGATTATTAAATGTTGTTATTTGTAATGTTACAAATTTAACTTCGATTTAATCATTTTAAAGTTACTGCATGTTTGTCTCAGTCAAATTACTACACACACTCTAAACAGAGCTATACTAGAATAATAGAATTCCACTGAGCAAATCAGGGGTGGGGGCTTAAACGAGCTGAGTAATAAGTGCTTAAATCCTTCACAAAAGCGTCGGCAGAATTACAGAGTTAACATACTCAGCCAAAGCAGTATTGTTCTCGCTTATTCAGAATATCTTGTGAAGACTCCCTTTGTAATAGAAGTGTCATCACCCTTCTATCTACATCTCTGCCAAGAGTAATCTTGTGCGAAGGTAGATATCTTTGAAGCCCATATTAGATACTCTTGAAATTTGGTCACTGTTGGACTACTACTGCAAAGCAGGGGAGGCAGTACCGTCACACACGAGAAGTGCCAAGCGGAGATATGTATAGTGAGATCGAGAAGTGTAGTAAACACGAGAAGTGCCAAGAGGAGATATATATAGTGAGATGGAAAAGTGTAACAAACACGAGAAGTGCCAAGAGGAGATATATATAGTGAGATGGAAAAGTGTCACAAACACGAGAAGTGCCAAGAGGAGATATATATAGTGAGATGGAAAAGTGTAACAAACACGAGAAGTGCCAAGAGGATATATATATATATATATATATATATATATATATATATATATATATATATATATATATATATATATATATATATATATATATATATATATATATATATATATATATATATATATATATATATATATATAGTGAGATGAAAAAGTGTAACAAACACGAGAAGTGCCAAGAGGAGATATATATAGTGAGATGGAGAAGTGTAACAAACACGAGAAGGGCCAAGAGGTAATATGTTAAGTGAGATGGAGAAATACGCTTATAATGAAAACAAACTATGCAGGAGGCAAAATGTGCATTGAGATGGTGAAGTAAGCTTACAATAAAAATAGAGAAATGCACAAGATACGTTTTTCCAAGACGTCGCAAAAATATGTTTCTGCAATACATAGAGCGGGTTAATTGAAAACAACAATGCCAGAAGTAAACACTATAATGATTTTTTTATAGCAAAAAGTCGCAACTAATTAATCTTCATTAAGTTTTATTTTATTTTTTTTTCTGAACTAACGGGCCTACGCATTTCTGCAAGTGCGTGCACTGGAATTTACTGACTTCGAAAGCAAATTTACACTCCCATCACATCCCGCCACAGGCTCGTTTTCGTACAAATATTACTTGCAGAACAGGGTTGCCAGATTAAAATTTTGAGAAAAAGCCAAATACCGACACAAAAACGTCGAAAAAAAACCAAACAAATTTAAACTAAACTTTTGCTACTCATATTACAATAAAACTACAGAAAGTTGAAAGTTTCAATTATTTAGGCAGTAAAATGACTCAGTAAGCACACAATAGAAATCCATAGAGAAATGCACAAGATACGCCTTCAAAGATGTCTAAAAAAATTACGATCATCTGCAATATACATACCAAGCGGGTTTAATTCAAAATCAACAAACATACGGCTGTGAAGTTGGAAACAAACAATAATGATTTTTTTTAGAAGCTGAAAACATTCGCAACAAATGTCTTAGAAAACTCATGAACATCAGTTGGAAAGAATTCAAGATTAATCGACAAATAAGAGAAGACTCTAGGCAGAAATATGTCTCCGACTATATAAGGAAAAGACGATGGTCATATATCGGTCATGTCCTACGAATGCAAAACAACAGAATACCACTACAGGCGCTCACTTGGGGTCCTGAGGGTAAGCGGAAAAAAGGAAGACCAAAAGAAACACTCAGAAGAACAATAATAAGAGAAGGAAGAACGTTGGGCCTAAATAATGTGCAAGAGCAAAAACGTGGCGTCAAAAAAAAAACCTGGAGAGCACTGGTTTCTGCCTTATGCGCCGTGTTTGGCGCTTAAAGAATTTATTATTATTATTATTATTACAATAAAACGCTCCAGATCAAGGTCAGCACTATCTTCCCCGATGGAACCTGCGCCGTACACTTAGCAAGATGTAGGTATTTTGTAAATATGTTTTTACGATGCAGTGTAGCCCTTACAATATTTAATTGAAAAGCAAGAATTCTGCTCTGATTCTCGCAAAAGTATCAAAAAGATGCATCTGCATTCTGTGTTTTGCTCTTCTAAAGATACAAGAGAAAGTATCCTCTCAGCTATAGCATTAGTCACTGATGCTAGCTGATTCCCTACGTAATTATTTTCAGCTCTGGACGGAATTATTTTTAAGCCCCAAAAATGTACATATACATAATTTACTTTTACTAACAATGTGTGTCTAATCATGAGTTAAGTATAATATATTATATATCAAATTAAAGTACATTGAATGGACAATATGAATATATATACTTTTCTAGCTAATTTTATATTATGTTTATGTTATGAGAGATAATATGTACATAGTCTTTGTAAAGGTAATCCATTTAGAAACATAGAAAAAGTAAGAAAGTTGTACTTTATCACACAGTTTGTTCACTGTTCACATATTAGTAACATATCCTGCATGTTTTCGGCCATTATAGTGAAACGGCAAAACACGACGAAAAATGAAGATAAATGTGAAAAATTCCCTTCAAACTCAAACAAAGGAAGTTGAAGCTTGTTGAGATTTGCGCAGTTTTGTGTTTACTTCCGTTCGAGATAAATTCCGGTCAGTATAAAATATCAGATTGGAAAGAAACAACGAAATGAATCAGAGTCTTTTAAAAGATCTTGCGAAGTTACTGAGTGAATGAAATCTAAAACTCCGGTTAAGATATATGAAATAGACAAAGGATCCCACATTATTTCGAACCCCCCCCCCCCCCCCCCGTCTTCCCCTCTCCTCTTAAAACTTACGTTAAACCAAGAGACTGCCATAACCTGCCACTTCGCGTCTATAACACCTCCGTCTAAGAAACTGGCCGTAGAATGCCGTGTCATATGGAAATGCTAGACCCTATGTCTCATTTCTGGGCAATGCATGGAGCGCCGTTCACACCTCAAGAACTCAGCCGAAAACCGCTTAGAAAAAATGTAGATGGTAGGTCCGTAAAGTTCTACCGAGCGTTAGTAAAAGCTACGTGTCAGATGGAAATACCAGACGATATGGCTGCCATCATGTCTGACTGGACGAATAATCACATTATTCGTTTAAAGTGATAAATCGCTTATTTCATTTTTCCAGTTAGATTTGTGCGCAGAAGAATTAAATATAAGCCTCTTATATTCTCTAGCTGACGTGTTTCAGTGGAAAGCAGGATAAATTATAATTTCTAGCTTAAAAACTCATGCAGCTATAAAATAATTCTATTTAACAGCTTAGTCGAGAATATTGTAAAACTAACTTATAACTGCACAGATTCATCACTGAGTATTGACGAAATACGTATGTATTTCTAATTCATGATGATTGATTTTATGAATATAACTTATTTCACGGGAAGGTTTTAAACGATAAGTCAAGCCTCCGCTTGCAGTTGATAATGTAAGTTATATCCGAGTACATAGTATGTATAGTATTTTATATGTTGTTTTTCTTTATTCAGTGAAACTGGGGTGACCCAACTTTGCCAGCGTTTGAGTACCATTGAGAGAAGAAACATTTTTATCTTTAACCACGTGGGTTTACAAGTTAACACCTGTCTGACAGTGTGCGTGTGTCCAAAAATAGACAGAGTACAACTCTCACTAACGGTTTTATTAAAGACTAAATGCTTATACTGTGCCTTTGAGCCAGATAATATTTCTTCACAAACTCTCAAGTACATTTTCAGCCTTTGTGGCAAGTAAGATATTACAATCTATAACTTTTCCGACACTGTTGACAAGTGGTGGTGTGACCAACTAAATTCCTATACTGAGATAAGGCACCCGACCTGACATTCCTCATTACTAGAAACCTAAGCTATTGACACTGTGCTCGCTGTTAACGTTCGTGCCTGGACAATTTTAATGTGACAGAACCAGATATCCTAAAAATAAGTAGGACCAAGATAACCTTCCCTGAAGCAGTGAATTCAACCCGTCTTTTTTGGAACTGGGGTTGTCTTCGCCACGGCTACCATTGAAGATTCTGTATATGCATGTCCTAAAAATTGTGTTTCCAGAAGTTGCTACCAAAGCTGTAAGTACGCATGAAAGCACGTGATCACGGCTGAATGAATAGAGAGAATGCAGGACTGAGTGATTCCTTTATTGTTGTATTTTGGCACCCATTTTTTGCTGTTTACAATTTCTTTTATGCAAGTTTTGTTGCTAACAATATTTTCCTTAGGATAGATCATACTAATAGCAAAGTCTGTTCATACCTTTAAAAAAAGGATAATTATTAGACTACCGCAGATGTATCCGTGACTCTTTGGGGCTATCACTTTTCTTCTAACGGGACTGTGGGCTATACATCGAGGGAAAAGATCATAACTGTGGGTCTGTCATTTTCTTGTAGAAATTCATTGTATTTATGACTATTTGTTTATGATTGATGTAATTTTATGTGTTGTGATGGAATTTTAGAATGATAATTAAAATTCATTTTAAACTTAATCATCGTGTCGGTCAGCTCGTTCCAAAACATCTATATAATCATTGTTATAGTGTTCCCGCGTGTGTGCGTCTAACTGTCGTCACTTATATGTGTGTGTATGTGAGTGGATATATATATATTTAATATATATATATTAGGATAGACTGTCTGACTCCTATAAATCTGTTGTAGAAGATAGGCTGAGAGAGAGACGATTGCTCGATTTCAGGGACAGCCTCTATTATTCCTACCATCTCACTCGTGGAAACCTATTTCTATATATTATCTCTCACTGTGACTATCACTTATTCTAATCTATTCAGAAGGGACCAACCCAAGTCTTAATTCTCCTATCGAAAATCTACGACAGTGCTATGAAAATTGCATGTGTATCAGTTAGAATCCAATATTTCGTGGTATTATGGAGACATCGTGTTGAATGTACAATGCTAGGGAATGGTAGATACATCTGAGCTACACACAGTAATGAGACATATTTTTCAAACTATACCACCCGGAGTTGTTACAATCGACTATGCACCATGCAATGCAAAGCCGATGCATTTCGAAAGACTGTACGTATCGTGTAATTTCCTCCTCACTCAAATTTAATTTTTTTCCTCCCGTAGCCTTTCGAGCCGGAATCAAACCTAGAAATCCATTTGAAATAATGTTTGTTCTATCACTCAAACAATGAACCATTGTGCACTTGTGTTGAAATGTCAGTAGATTTATCTATGATATTAGCATGTCTTTTGTCCTTAATTTCATCAGTGTGAACACACATGCATTGTTAGGTTCTTTAAAAAAAAACCAAAAAAATCCCCCCCTCCCCCCCCCCCCCCCCAAAAAAAAAAAACCAGACAAATTAACTAACGCCAAAGGATTCCACACTGAATAAGTATGGCCAGCAGGTTGGCCTGAACATCAATTTGAAGAAGACAGAGGTCATGACATTAGATGTGGGCAATCCTGAGCCAATAACAGTAAGGAATCAGAAGTTAGAACAGACAGACACATTTACTTACCTAGGATGCATAGTAACACCTGACGGCGGAACAAGCAAGGACATTAACAACAGAATGAATAAAGCGAGAACAGCCTTTGCTGTTCTCAACAACATTTGGAAGTCTTCCCAGTACAGCACAAACACCAAATTAAGACTGTATGAGAGCTGTGTACTTTCTGTGCTTCTCTATGGTGCGAAATGTTGGAGAGTAACAGAGAAGGAAATGTCGAAACTGTCCTCCTTCCACACAATCTGCCTAAGGAAAATTCTCCGAATCTTTTGGCCAAACACCATCAGCAACCAAGAACTACTTATTCAGAGTAACCAGGAGGACATGCACATCATCATAGCTGGCAGACGCTGGAGTTTGGTTGGCCACGTCCTCAGAAGGGACCCTGATACATCACAAGAACAGCTATGCTATGGACCCCCGAGGGAAAGCGAAAGAGAGGCCGACCAAAAACAACTTGGCGGAGAACTGTGGAAGCTGAGATGCAAAGAATGAACCCCAGTTGGGACACTGTACGAAGCATGGCCGCCGACCGACCAAAGTGGAATCAATGAAAAAAAACACAGGTACGTTGAATAGCAGATTCCAGATGTACTGCTGGCTGGACTGTGATGCCTATATTTTCATATATATTTGCTTTAATAAGGCTAATCACTTTTCTTCAGAAATACATATGCAGTGGTTTTTGATGGTACTGTAAGGTTGTTGCGTTACCTAATGTAATGTATGAGGTCAGCTGTGAAGGCTCCTGAGATAAATGTAGATGAGAATTACAGAATGTGTTGTAGTATAAAATACAAACACACACACAGAGATAATTAATAAGTCTAATAATATTAATAAAATTTATAACACACTGAACTAACTCAGACTGTTTTAGTTTAAAATATTAATTTTGTCTTTAAATTTATTTGTTCTGGACCAAGGTTTTATTTTGGCCAGAACATATGAAATGTTATGAAGTTATAAATGGAATGCATCAATATATGGCATAATAAAATGGAATGTGATTACAAAGGTATGTTATAAGTCTGGTTAATATTAATTAATTTTATAGTATCTCTGGGAGAACCTTTACTGGATATGCTGTTGGGATGGTGTCATCACACCCTCTCTTTGAATAGAACTAGCTTTGTCCATTGTCTTATGTACTTTAGAAAAAGTTTATTTCCCAAAATTTCAGGATATTAGTGGCGGGAAATCTTTATAAGTATTCAAGAGTTTTGGTGAATCATCAGCAGGCCATGGAGTTACTCATCTTGTATGAGATTATATGAAGCTGGAATCCGGTGGCCCCTCCTCTTGGTAGCTGGGATACACTGCGATACAGCACCAACACAACTGTAGGCGGCACACACGTCAGCTTGAGTAAACTTGTATTACTTTTGTGGCACTATCCTAGTGCCACAACAGAAACTCACAATTCTAAAACAAAGTTTGTGCGCTGTGTCAGTAATCTATTTACTGTACCACTTTTACCCACAGCACAACACATCAACAATACACAGAGGGGGTCAGATCTCTCTGACCAACGAAGCACATCTTACCCAGTTGTTTTCATATAGTATCAGTTCCCCCAAGACTGCATTGTATCTGAGATATGTTCAATAGTTTCCTTTTATACAATAAGATAGGTGATATGTTCCCACCGATCTCAACAATAGATCCGCCTTCCACAGTCTTAGTTAGGCGTCCATATATTTTGTTTATCTCTAGACCCTGAACTTGGGCTGGGGACCTAGAGCGAACACTTACTTGTCGTAATCATTTTATATGATATGGCAGTATCAATCACTCGAAATATTACAATATACAAAAGAAATACTTTCATTCTTACCAGAATTTAGAATTGAGAACACAGTTAATTTCTAGCAAAACTCAGCTGAGCTGCTGGCTATGTGATGGCGTCCCACTAAATGTATAGAATATCTTCTGGAAACAAAACCACAGGTAATAAACCACTGTGTCTCTGGACAGTCTGGTAACGAATGGCAAAATGTGTGCCTCTACCCCGCTACTATGATTTCATTCATCCAATCACAGACTCCCCCCCCCCCTAACTTTCAAATCTTTAACCAAAAGTCAAATTTCAGTCAGCTCTCAGTCAAGTATGTATTACGGTCTGTTGGTCCGTCTGTCTCTACTTGTTTTTTCATAAAAAACACGCTTGGTTCTTGGACCAACGCCATGCAATACCCTACACACTTCTGCCTCCGAAGTTATTTTTAGCCACAATTCTCCCCCTTTCCCCTCTCTTTAATTACAGCTCGATTTTTGCGTTACGTGCCTCAAGGTCGAGAATTTGAAACTTTAGTGAAATTTTCAACAGTGCAGTCGCTCGTCTGATATGAACAACACAGTCTTTTGTCAATATCTTCCTTATTATCTATCCGTCTGTATAATTGAAAGTATATTATTTCTCTGCTCAAGACGGGCTATCAAACTAGCTAGGTTTTATATTCTTAACATTATTATTAAGAAAAAGTTACTTTTTTAAGGTTAGTTTTTTTTTTTTTTTTTTTTTTTGAAATATGTTCGAGAACCTTCTCCACGGCGTTTGCCGCTGAATTCAAATAACAATCAAGTATCGTAAAAGTCCAAGAAATGACTGTTTCTGACACGAGCTAAAGTCGTTTTTTTGTCCATTTCCTTACATTGTGTCAACTAGTGACGTGAATTTTTTTTTTTCTTTTACTACCAATTGCGTATTTTAGCCTTGCTGTATTCAAACACGTGTTCAGTCATATTTTTCCTTTTGTGTTCTCCGTTTTCTCTCCCGTCTACAAAGGGTAAACCGTTTCGTCTGCACGTCTAACTCGTTAGTTTTAAATGGCGGGTAGGAAAAAGCGGGCATGGGCGAGCATGTCTCCTAGTATCTTACGCATTATTTTTATCCCTACATTTTATCGTTAAATTTGAAGATATTTTAACGTTGTATCATGGTAAATTCATCACAACACAACGTCCTGCTCTCGGGACTATCTTCTACAAATGGCGTCAAGCCGTTGAATTTTCTTAATAATATAAAAGGCTTTGGCCAATAAACGAACGACAATTTTGAAATTTGAAATTACAAGCAAAAAGCAGACTTGATTTTTGGACACTACCAAGTTTTTTTCCTCTCTCCTTCTTTGATTTCTACTGCTAAATATACTTTGTGTTAAGCCATCCCATAATTTTTCTCCCCCTTTTTCTGCCCCTTTCTTTAACAGATTGCATGTAACCTTTTCCTGCCTTTTTCAAGGACGCGTCAAAAAGTCACCGTTAGTGCAAGTCCAAACGAGCATGTGTTGGTCTGTCTGTACGAACAAATACAGTCTTTTGTCCATAACTTTATTTCTATCTGTCGGATTTTTGATTCGAAAGCATATTATTTATCAGGACAAGACCAGCTCTGATACTAGCCAACTTTTATGATCATAAACTTAGTAATAAAGAATTCAATATATTTTCCATTTTGGTGTTCGTTGTTTTCTAAGTTTCCACTACTTGAATGTTATAAAAATCGCCTCAGATCTTCCTTTTTCCCGATAGGAAGAAATTATGCGTGTGTGTATATATATATATTTTTCCACAGTGTCTGTGGTTAGAAATGTATTTGGCTGGCGAGGTATTTTTAAATTTTCAAACTTGAGATTTCGTTTTCGACACAAGCTAACGGCCTCGTCTCGCACTGTTGGCCCGAGTTGCTAATTCAAGCTTCTAAGACTTGATAAGCCGGCAGCAGGTGTCCGCTCTCTCATTCTTATGCGTTCGTGTGTTTTATTCTTTCTATCTTTCCTAGAATCCTACGCTAATAGAATTTTCAAATTTTTTATCGTTAACCCTTGACGGGCGCGTTATAAATGCTAATACTACCCACGAGGCGATAAGATTTCACACTATATTCTGTCCTGCTTTTAAATCAATGCGTTTTCTGGCGCAGGAAAGAAGACGCGTTACAACTTTACTAATTATGACTTTATTACATATAATTTATGATTTTATTGCTGTATCACTGTACTTTACCACAATAGTACGTATGTCATTGTCTATTGTTTTATATTCTGGGGTGTTTTTTGCTTTCTTTCTTTTGGCCATTTTATTCAAGATGTCATCTGTCATCCAAATTTGATTTTTCTTAGACTCCTTTTTAGGTAAATTTGCTGATTGTATGCTTGTTTTTGAGCATTCCCATTTAGCGGTTGCTTTTTCTTCTGGGTTTTCTCTTCTATATTGCTCCATGCTTTCTGTCAATAACTTGATATTTATTTTTGACGTCGATTAAATATTTCTGTTTTATATCTGGTTGTTTCAGCGCTGATATTTCTATCTGGGGTTCCTCCTGTCTTCTGTTTCCTGCTCTTTTCAGCTTTATATTTACTTTCATGACGACTGGATTGTGATCTGAATTTGTGTCGGCGCCAGGATGTGTCTTTGCACTTGTGACACTGTTCTTAAATCTATGTTTTATCATGATATAGTCGATTTGATTTCGTGTTACATCTCCTGGGCTTTTCAATGTGTATAATTTCCTTGGGTGGTGTTCAAAAAAGGTGTTACATATGACCAGCTGGTTTTCTTCACAGAACTGGATAAAGTCTGTCTCCTCTATCATTTCTTGTCCCTATTCCATACTGTCCCACTATTTTCTTGTATTTTCCTTTTCCTACTTTTGCATTCATATCACCCATTACTATCAACACATCTGTTGATTTGACTGGTTTAAGTGTGTGTTGTAGCTCCTCATAGTATTCTTCTATTTCTTCCTCGCTGTGATCTTTAGTTGGTGCATAAGTTTGTAAGATTGATATGAAAAATGGCTTTGCTCTCATCTTTAGTAACACCATTCTGTCATTTTGTGTCCAGTATCCACATACGTATTTTTCTAACTAAATACCACTGGCCAAAACAACAAGTCTGACACCGGGGGTAAATACTACTGGCTAAAACAACAAGTCTGACACCGGGGTAAATACTACTGGCCAAAACAACAAGTCTGACACCGGGGGTAAATACTACTGGCCAAAACAACATGTCTGACACCGGGGGTAAATACTACTGGCTAAAACAACAAGTCTGACACCGGGCATGGCAAAAATTACTCATAAATTTAGACTGGAAGGCATAATAATTACAGAATTTCTAAAAGATATTTGTTTCCTAAGGTTTGAGTTGGTGGTTAATTTCAAAATCGAATACAGTTATATTTTGCATAAGAATAATGCAAGTAATTTAACAAATGTAATGATATTGATACCGAATGAATGTTTGATACTGAATAGGTTAGATGTTGGTATACCAGTGATACAGACTGGTGGGTATAAGCTGGCATGGAAACAATACTTAGGAGCTAAAAACACAACAGGACAAATGGAAAAATATAGAGAATATGTGACACTCAGAACAGAAGTAAAGAACAAAGTGCTAGCAGCAAAACATAAGTCCTGGGAAGAATTTGCAGAAAAGCTAGAAAAAGATGCACAAGAAAACCAGAAATTGTTCTATAAGACCCTAAAGAACATGAGGAAGGAAAAACAATGCCCTCTCAAATTTATAAAGGACAAGCAAGGCAAATTGCTTACTGCCCCGAAGGAAGTAATGGAAAGATGGAAAGAATATTTCTCAGAACTCCTTGATGGTGAGCAGGGTCAAGCATCAGAAACGATAACCACTAGCACAGAAGAGGAAACCAATGGTGATGAAGATGACATAAAGATGGAAGAACTGAAGGCAGCACTGGAGAAAATTAAGATGTGCAAAGCAGCAGGGCATGATGGTGTAACACCAGAAATGGTTAAGTACATGGGAGCATCAGGCGACCTATTACTCTTAAGGGTCCTACAGGCAGCATGGTGCAACAAGACCATACCAAAGGATTGGGAGATTGCCATCATAACACCAATTTTCAAAAGGGTGACAATCGACAGTGTGGAAACCATAGAGGCATATCCCTTCTCAGTGTCCCTGGTAAAATCTACTCTAGAATCCTAGAGCAGAGACTCCGACGCCTAGCTGAGCCACAATTGGATGAGGTCCAGTGCGGATTCCAAGCAAACCGAAGTACTCAAGACCTAATCTTCACACTCAGACAGCTGAGTGAAAAGGCCCTTGAGCATAAGAGTGAGATCCATCTTTGTTTCATAGATCTGGAAAAGGCGTTTGACAGGGTCCCCTGGAGCAAACTTTGGGACTGTTTGGCAAGGAAGAATATTCCAGCACCTCTGATTCATGCTATACAGAGCTTCTACAAGTCTTGCAGAAATTATGTGAGGACAGCAAACCATAAGTCAGAAGAGTTCAGGACCACCACTGGTGTAAGACAAGGTGATATCCTATCACCTTACCTCTTTATACTCCTTATGGACGATGTCATCAAGTCATGTAAGGAGAGAACAAGAAAGTATTCAGTGGGGTACTGGAAGATGAGACAGGTCTATATTTCGGAGCTGGCATTTGCTGATGATGTTGCCATGATTGCTAAATCAGAGGCACATCTCCAATCCAACCTGCAAGTCTGGAAGGAAGAGCTGGAGAAGAGAGGGATGGTCATAAGCAGCTCTAAAACAAAATCCATGGTGATATCACGAGAAGAAAGAAAACATCAGATTAAGTTGGGAGAACAGGTCCTGGAGCAGGTCGACCACTTTAAATATCTCGGAGCTATTATAGACCGAAAGGGAGGCATCAAAGAAGAGTTGGCCACTCGAAAAGCAGCGGCTGGGAGACTTTTTCAGGCCATAAATCGAGGATTCCTCAGCAAGAAAGAGGTTGGTAAGAAAACGAAGATGGCTGTATACCGCTCCACCTATGTCCCAGTCTTGACATATGGATGCGAGTCGTGGGCAATGACTACAACCCACAAAAGCCAGATCCAAACCTAAGAAATGAGGTATCTGAGGAAAGTGGTTGAAGTAACAAGAAGAGACATGGTCCGCAACCAGACGATCCGTCAAGGCCTAAAATCCCACCCGCTGCAGACCCAAATAGAACAGTCCCAACTAAGATGGTTTGGCCATGTCTGCAGAATTGGAGAAGATCGGCTACCACGACAAGCATGGGAAACAAAGAGCCAGGGATCCAGACCTCCAGGACGACCCAGAGTCCGCTGGGAGGAAACCATTAGACAATCTTTGAGGGACCGAGGACTAGAATAGAACCAGGCCAGGAAGAAGACAGCTGATAGAATAGTCTGGCGCTCTCTTCCAAACCTCTACACCTCACGGTAGAAGGGGAACGACTAAGTAAGTAAGTATATTGTTCAATAGTCAAGAACAGTCAATTTTCTAGGAATGACGTTCCAACGATGAAAAAATATACTACTGATTCTGCTTCAGGAACTGTGGCGATGGTAGAATCGGATTTCGTGTTCTTCAAAACAGTAGTAACAGTTATCAAGAAACTTGGTCTTCTGAATAGTAACAACCCGTGGCAACTTCAATTTGACAGGCAACGCCGGGTACTTTGCATTCTGTAAAAATCAGAGTCTCACCTTGTAGACTCACGTATTTGATCACTACTGATACCGAATGAAATGTTTGATACTGAATAGGTTAGATGTTGGTATACCAGTGATACAGACTGGTGGGTATAAGCTGTAACATCACTGGCTGATTGATTGTATACCTGATGTGTACTGTCACTGGATACTGACTGGTATATCGTGCTGTAATATGATTTATCGCGAATGCGTGACATGAAAGTTCGTCAAGGTGGACATCTATGTAGCAGTGCAGACTTGTATCACAACATGTAACATACAAGAGTGTGTGTGGCATTCATCACATTGAAAGGTGTAGATGTAGGGTTGATGGAACCATATGTTGTACGTGTTACAGGTATGGAGTTAAAAATATAGGTGAACAGCTGTATACGTTTTCACCATTTATTATAGTCACAGCAACAAGACGCAGACAAATCCATGTAAGCATGACACAGGAACATGGCGGATATGAAGACAGTTCACTACAATTGCATGTACATAAGTTCCAATAAATATATGATTATCAAAGTGTTGCTGACTCCAATTTATCTCTCATTCCACAACTAGCAGAAAAACCCCGCATTACAGAACGGGTAAATAACTGTATAAATATCCAACAGTTTCATTCTGACTCTTCTTAAATCGCTCTTCTTAAGTCGACCCCAAACATGGCGGGCGACGAAAATAGCATAGTCCATCCCTCTAATCGAACGTATCGAAGATAGGCTGTCCTTTCGAACTCCCTCGTACATCAGGCGAGTTTTCATTTTCAAAGTTATAATAGCAATAACTGGTAACTCATCTGGTCTTCCACTCCAGATAGTTATATATATTAGGCCTCTATAAAACAGTAAACACTGTGGATTCCTCATGTGTAGACATAAGTGTCTAAGTTCAAAATATACCGCTAATCATGCGGGTTTTAGAATAACATCTATTCTCCTGGGTCTCTGTGTGTAAATCTAAACCTAACGATCTTAGATGGCTCCAACGAGCATAACAAGTAGAATACTCTGCCTTCCAACCATTCGTGAGCTCTCGTCACCGGTTGACTCAAAATATGTTCCTTACAAAGGAAGTGTGAAAGTTTCGTTTTTTACCTTGCTTCGAATTCCTAACACAACTTAGAAGCAACTGTCGTCTTCCTGACGAACAGAAATAACACAGGGGACTTTAAATAACAGTGGAAGAGTTTCCATCCCCAAAGGCAATGCAGAGAAGTAACCAGACATTTCGTCTGACCGACCCAGTTCAACAAAAATGCCTCCCGCACAGGAAATCTTCTTCAAACTCCCTAGTTCGGGCATGCGCTGTTCGCATCACCTCTGACCTAAGCAGTCAGCTGGTATAACCTTTTAGAGGAGTAACTACATATTTACTTTCCCTCAAAGCAAAAAATGAGTATTCGCCCTTAGATTAGGGTTCTAACGAAAAATACATTAGACCCAAAATCTTATTCAAAATATTTTCAAACATAACAAGTATATAGACAGACTACATTACCAGTTATGAAAACTGCACGTAACAGATATATTTAAAAGAACTGTATTTGACAACAGATGACAAAATTATAAACTTGCAGTCAATAGATTTTAGAAGGGAACAAAATTAAAGAGAACCTCATCAACTTTACTAGACTAAAGTAGGTGTATGTGCTTTTAAGGGAGTTATGCAGTCAGAGTTGGATTCAAGAGTCGGAATCGGAGAGGCGTAGTTGTAGTCGGAATCAGTTACAAGCTACCGTGCTTTGACTTCTCTAATAATTTTAAAGTTACCCAAATGCAGAGAACAAACACCTGGAGTTTACCAACACATTCTTCTCTGATCCTAATTTTTCATTTATTTATTTTTTTAAATTAAAACAAAAGGAGAGAAGAGAAAAAAATCACTTTCAATTAACAAAATGTTTTAAAGAAGTAATAATTCTTCTCCAAACTTCCCTACGCGCGTGCTATCATTACGATGTACTGCAGCCTCTCTTCACTCAAAAGTAGGCTGTCCAAAGTGAGAATACAATAAAGTATAATATTCTCCAAACATAAACATTTTTTTTCTCCAGACCTGTGGTATTTGTCCATTCGAAAATCGCACATACAGGCATATTTAGGTGTAATGGAAACAGGAAGTACGCTCTACACTAGATCGCTTAGCTAGACAACGGCTTGTTTACCGCTCATAATCAATGTTCGACCGTAGGCCTACGTATGATACGTATTGTATTTTTGACGATAACATATGTATTATACGCGTACGGTAAAACTTCCGTACGCTGAAGTACGTTCCATCACTGTGTCAAAAGTGTCAAAACCTGAAAATGTATCCCCCATTGAAACATGTTATGCTGTCCTACAGAAGCTAGACAGCTAAAACTAAAGGCAATTTAATTTACTTATATTTATTCTAATATCGAGCACAGATAACAGAAGCAACAAGACCTTTCATTACAAAAATGGGCACATAAACTTATCTGCTGTGACCATCGGCAACTAAGCTTAGCAGGTTTTCAGTACTTAGTCGAAATCATCGGAGTCATCTGCCAGCCAATTAACGTTTGGCTCTTCATAATCCACTTGGGTGATTTTGTCCATCAGACGTTTTAACATCTGTTCGTCTAGTAATTCAAGCTATAGTTTAAATAAAACATATATGTATGACGTTTACCAATGGTGTGTTACCGTGGCCCGAAAGGGGAGCAAAGAATAGTAACACTTTACCGTACCAGGCATGTCGTAAAAAGCGACTAAGGAGGGTTGGGCATTGGGCTGGGTACCCCATCATGTAAAAAACCTGTTTACCAAAATACGTCAACGAACTATGGGCAACCTAAATATAGAATATAAATCAACACAGCTGCCCAAGACAGAAGAAGGTCCTCTGGAAAGGAGGCGCATGAAGCAACCCAGAGAAAGCCGAAAGGAATCTGGGTTGCCAACTAACCTTTTCTCGCCTAAGAAAATCTCCAGGATTGGCACCTGGAGAAAGGCAGAGGTAGACCAAAAAAACACACGAAGAAGAGAGCTAGATACAGAAGTGAATATGATGAGGAGAACATGGAAAGAACTTGAGCGAGTGGCACGTGACAGGAAGACTTGGCATATGTTTGTTGAAGGCCTATGCTCCTTGGGGAGCTAAAGGGTATTGATTGATTGATTGATTGATTGATTGATTGACTGATTGATTGATTGATTGATGATATTTACCTTTAAATTGTCAGCAAACGCTAGTTATATAAAAAGAAAAAACTTGCTATTTTTAACACATTATGCGCCAATGACGTAATTTCCCGCTATACCTATGGAAAGCGCCCCATGTCAAACTTGAGCATATTAATTAAACGTATAATAACGAATTATACGGGTATTTTATTTTTTGCCATAAAATACGTATAAGGGACGGTATTGCCTCCCCTGCTTTGCAATAGTGGTCTAACAGTTGCCAAAACTCAAGAATATTTACTATGGGCCTTCAAAGGTGTCTACATTCGCACAAGATTACTCTTGGCAAAGATGTAGTTAGAAGGGTAACGACACTTCTATCACAAAGTGAGTCTTCACAAGATATTCAGATAAGCGAAAACAATGCTGCTTTGGCTGAGCACCTTAATTCTAGAAACTGCCGACCACTTTTGTGAAGAATTAAGCAATGATTAATTTTAGCTCGTTAAGCCCCCACCTCTGATTTACTCAGTGGAATTCTTATTAGTGTGGTATAGCTCTGTTTAGAGTGTGTGTAGTAAATTGACCGAGACAAACAAAAATTCACTTTGGCAGCTTATATATGGAAGTTAGCTGCAAATGACGTTTCTGCTCCTTCTGATGGGTTAGTTCTTTTTACACTGCTCACGCTCGTCGCTGGTCAAGGTTGTAGGGTGTAGCTCATTTCCCAGAAATCTCAAGGAGAGTCTACAGAGTTGGTCCCTCGTCGTAAAGCTTAGGCCACTGTTCCCTCCTTGTTCCAGAGATAGTACTTTCTGCTGGTACCACCAATAACTATGATAAAGAATAGAAACGAAACGCTCTTATGAGTATTGCATTTCCCGACACATACTTATGTGTCCCCTTTCTTCTATTCTACAATCCCATTTATCTCAGAATTAACCCTCGATGAGAATTAAATTTAGTCCCTCGGGATAAAACTTTCTTTACATTTAAACTGGATAGCTTTAGCTTACCATTACATTTAAATTAAAAGGTTAATAGTACAGACAGAATATGTTTACATTTACATTTCCACTGATTTAAAAGTGTTCAAAATATCAATTGAATGTTTTCATTTATGTTTACACTGATTTGAAAAGTTTGAAACTTCAATTAATTTTAAAGTGTATATGTTAACATCGACATTTACACTGGTTTGAAACTGTAAGTATTATAATTAGAATGTACATAATTTCTTCATCTTTTCCTTCCTGTTCCACATGGAACCTGGGACTACTTTTTGCTTTTAGTTCTTTTTACGAAACTTGCAATAAAATAATCACCAGCCCTTGGCACAGGTGGTTCATGAAATCATCATTCTATACGCTGAAGTTGCCAGCCTCAAATAACTAGGACCTCCACTAGCGATTTTTACATATTAATATTTACTTAGTAATATATATTTATATATATATATATATATATATATATATATATATATATATATATATATATATATATATATATATATATATATATATATCATATATATCATATATATCATATATATCATATATATATATATATATATATATATATATATATATATATATATATATATATATATATATATATATATATATAAATGTATATATATATATATATATATATATATATATATATAAGTTAGTTCACATATTAGTAATATAAAATGTAAAATGACAACTTACGCCAATCCTGGCTCACAGACTTTTTGCTCAGATAGATAAACGAGACTTGAATCGGCCTCTTACGCGCGTCTAGAGTGTCGTTTCTTTAATAAGATAATTCCCTCTTTGACCCCGTGTTTTCAGTTTCCTCAGTCCCGGTTTCCTTGTTAAAATGATAGAGATTTCCTGGGCTGTTTTTGTAAGTCCGTCAAGATTCTCCAAGAAAAGGTCCGGCCTGATAAAAGGAATTCTGAATTCTAAATCTGGCACGTTCTGGTGTCGTCCTGGCAAGCATGGATCTCACAATACATTTTGCAGTGAAATAACACTGAAACGTGTCAGGTTATATGCCTGTCCTACCCCGCACCTGTTTGTTATGCTACTAAGTAAAAAGCCAATCGTTTTTAAACATAAAGGTCCCGTAGGGAAAATCAAAATATTTCCGACATGGGAAAATGTTGTGCGTGATGTAGATGTCATTTCTTACATATATGGAATGACAACATCCGATTTCCTGGCAGACAAACTCACACACACATCTGTAAACTGTGTTTCAGATGTAACAAATTATTACTTTATCAGAAAGTAATCTATTCGCAGACGGGCAATCTCGTTATCTGTCCCGTACTCTGGCCTTTATCTGCGATTAGCAAATACGCTGGCATTTTCGTAGGGCAAATCTGTCGAGGATAAGATTTGGTACAAAGGAATTTTACCAACCTGCCTGTGGTTAATATTATTTCTGCCGCTCCTTGCAAAGCTTAGCGAAGGGACGGGAAACAATCTTATCCCTGAGAGGAGTGTAAGAAGAAAAATACATAATATCTGCTACACATAGCAGAGAAAGAAAGAAAGAAATGTGACAATTGAAAGTACACAATAAAAATCAGTATAAATATGTAACTGATACTGCCGTAGTGAAACAGAGATCGAGAGGGGTTGAAGGAGACAAACAAGACATTGACAATTCGTTCAAGTGGATGGCACAGAACAGGGAACTCTTGATGTGAGGTTGGTGGAGAACTATGACCCGCAGGGAGTTGATGAGTCGTGATGACGGTGATGTCTGCATTCGCAAATTGCCATTCTGCAACTATTAAGTGCCTTCAGAGACGTTTATAACACCACGGTTAATCTAGACACAATTAGTCTATTTTATGGATTATGTAAATTAGGCTTCAACAAGGTTTCTTATACATAAGACCTCGTTCTCATATTAGCGAGTGAAGCAAATAGCTTAAGTTATGAACAAGGATTTGACATTAACATTGAGAAAACAAAAACTATGATAATTAACAAAGCATGCGATAGGCCAACGTTACAAATAAGAATAAATGGGAAAATTCTGGAACAAGTCAAGAGTTTCTCATATCTTGGTCATTTAATGATAGAAGATGGCAGATGTGAAACTGAACTCAAGAAGAGAATAGGAATGGCCAAAGCTACACTCAACAATATGAGACAAATACTAAAATCTAAACAACTAACTCACATATACAAACTAAGAATAAGTGAATGTTATATATATTCTTTATTACTGTTTGGCAGGGTTCTTCAACGCTGGTGCTTTCGGAATCTACTTTAGTAACACTGGGCCCTTTAAATATACTACTTGTCAAAAGTCAAGGGCCACTTAGAAAAACCTTGGTTGAAACCATAAAACAAATCTGATTTAAACGTAATTGGTATCAGTTAAAACGGCATTTATTGAATACCAAATTGACATGTCACGTAAAGAAATGGAAACACACATTCAAACGCAATAAAGCTGTGAAGTGTGTCACCCACCTTTTCAAAAGTCACACAATAGATATTGGACAAATAGACATTTCAAAATCGGGTATGACCACCGTTTGCAGCAAGACATTCAAGACAGCGTAGACGCATCGCGTCCACAAGGGTCCGAAGAGTATCCTGAGGAACAGCTTGCCATTCCTGAAGCAGAAATGCAGTCAGCTGTGCAACATCCATTGGCAGGGGGTGATTTGTTGACAATCTTCGACCAAGGACATCCCAGAGGTGCTCAATCGGAGAAAGGTCAGGTGAATGAGCTGGCCACGCCATCCTGATGATCCCATGTTGCTGAATAAACTCATTCACCACACGAGCTCGATGGTGTGGAGCGTTATCATCTTGGGGGATGGCATTACCACCTATGGCCTCCAGAGCAGGCTGAACAATTGGTCTCAAGATTTCGTTCTGGTATTTGGGCCGGTCAAGTTGCCTTGGATGATGTAGAGTGGGGTCCTGCCGTGTCTGTAGAAGCCTCCCCAGACCATGAGACTCCATTGTTGCCTTGTCCATCGGATGTGCTCGCGACACCAAGCAACACGGGCTCTGCGATGAGCAGGAGTAAGAGGGATTATGACTGCAGGATGCCGAGCAGCCAGTCCAAATTCATGTAAACGTCTGCGAATGGTGCTTTGACTGACATTAACGTTTACAATTTGTCTCAGCTGACATCTTAGAGGGGAACAAGTCACTGTTCGATGACGCAGGGCTGACAACAAGAGGTACCGGTCATCATGTCTATTGGTGCATCTAGGGCGACCTGGCCGGTGGCGATCCTCCACACTTCCTGTGGCCTGAAATCTCTCCAAAATTATTTGGATAGTAGAGTGTGACACTGCAAGCCGTCTAGCAACCTCACGGACAGATAAACCACTTTCAACCCACGCTATAGCCCTCATTCTTTGTAAGGTGTCAAGACTTCTTCTCGGTGGCATGGTTTTTGCAAGTGATGAAACTACCCTAAGTCTGCTGATTGTAAAACAAATTAAGAGTGAACTCTGTTCACGAAAAGTCGCCATTGCACGTGGAATGTCAATCAGCACGATTACGTCACCCGTTTGGTTGTACGGAAGTTTGAAAAAACAGATGAAAAATGTGAATTTATGGTCAGCAAACCAAATTGCACGTGATCACCATGGTTGTCGGTGAGTTGTTTTTATGCATAACGTGCATGGAGGACTGTCAGAGGAAGATATTGCACCCATTTTTACTAAAAACTTCCTTCATTTAATCATTCTATGTTGTGGTAAAGTGGGATGAGATAAATAGTTATAGGGGACTTAGTGTACTGACTGAGATCAGCTGTGAAGGTATCTGTATCTAATAGCTGTAGTGTTTTACAGATAACCTTACTTGCTACCACATTTATACCTCAGTCAGAATTATTCTGGAATATAGTGATGACTACGTTGAATGTCTAGGGTTATGTATATGATGAAGTGTAAGTCACAATAACAACAGACAGATAAACAATTTAATTTATTCCACAACACTTTACAACACTGTGACACTCACATACAATTAACACTCTATAAGACTATATTAAATGAGTCAAGTGTAAAGTTTCAAATATATATGTATTAATTACTTTCACTAATAGATATCCTGATTCAACTACACAGTGAACCAGGAATCACAATCAAATGTAATCACAATTTATATATACATAATTTATAAATATGAACATTGTAGTGACATATTGTATTAGTATTATCCTATGTGTGTCAGTTGTGTAGTAGTACTATGAGGTAATACTGGTTTTGTTTTCAAGCTATGTTGTTATTTGTCATCATGACTTCAAGTGTTTGTTTATCTTGGAAATAGTATGGGGAAAAGTTCACAGTTCCTATCAATTGAAACAATTTATTGTCCCTCTGTGTTACTATAATGTCAATTTTAGAGGGGGACACATAATGTTGAGCTCCTCTGGCAACAGAAGCTTATCTTTCGTGATGGCGGCAGGAAAAGACTCCTCTGCTCGATTGCTTCCCTGTGTTCTGGAGACACCTCCCTGGTCGCTATCTGGACCAAGGAGTATGCTGTCAGCCTCTAGATTCAGCAAAGCTCAGACCAGGTGCTGCTCAATAACTTTAGGACCACGGTCCCTGAAACAAGAAGGTTGTACCTCCTACTTCAGAACTAATTTATAATCTATTTCCAGACTGAACACAATACATAACAAACACTGAGTTCAGAGTGGTAGGCCCACGGCTAGCTTCATCTGAAACACTTTACACCAGTATACTCCTCCCTAATGGTTACTACGCCTCTGCAATTCCAGTATTAGTTCCTTCTAGTCAATAAGATAGGTGTCAGTGTACTGTTTGGCAATTCCATGTAGTTTTACTTTTCTCCGACACCTCCTGTTCAGCTTGGAGCACTATCTAGGCTTTGCCTCATGTTGGCTACTGAACCACACACATATATATACATAAATTATCAATTCACATTCAATTTTTCATCAAAAGGATATCAAATATTTCAAGCTTACCACAATTCATGGAAATAATACACAAATACGTTGACTGGCGATGAATATGGCACAATTTCGATTTGCCGATGTCCCAGGCTTTTATTTAGAAAAATATGCACTGGCTCTCAACGCACTGTTTCTTTAGTAAGTTTATTTGAAAAATGTGGCACTGAACTGACGCTCCTAATTGACTATATTGGCGGGTCTAACCAATCGGGCCATGTTTACACAGCTTTTCAAAAAAAGTACCCTTACTACCGTTTTCCCTAACAACAAAGAATTAGTATTTGTAGGCCGTCTAATCGTGTTTAGCCTTACATATCATTCTATCCAATCAAATAGGATTTAACATGTTGGCCCATTTCCCGTAAAATAGTGGTTTCAAAACATGCCACTGTGCGATTCTGATTTGGTGTTGTCTGACACCCTCACTATTTTCTTTTGGTTATAATTTGTTAATTCCTAGACTGTTTGCGTAACACTTAACATATTCTTGGTCAGCAAGTCCTAAGGAACCCAAATATATAAATTTAATGGAGCCAAGTGGCTGCGTTCAAAATATACATTTTCTTCTACCTCCCGTTCACTTCGATCGATGTGGTGTCTGGGTACTGTCATGTTTTCAGACATAAAACAGTATAATGTCATGTTTCCTAATAAGCGTTTTACAGGTTTTTAAACCTAACTCTCGTATGGGTAGTGTTTTTTATCACGGTCTATTTGAAAAAAAGTTAGTGCTTCTGGCCTTTCGCGCGTGTTGGCATTAATTGTATAGCGAGACGCGTGTTAGTGTTGCATGCGTTCCGGCTTTCAGCCCTCCCTCTCTTTCTATCCTAAGTCCATCTGTCCTTTCGTTTATGTTAACGTAGTGTAATTAATGCTAGTATTAATTTAGGTCATTAATCAGCTTGCGTATCTCAAGGTTTTCTTAGAAATGCAGTACACGTTTTATTGTAGAAAGCGTGTATTGATGCAGTAGGCTTTACTATCAACGTGAAAGCGTGAGAATATGCAGACGAAGCATAAAAAGGGGGTTTTTATTGTTCAACTAGCATGACGTTCTATTCACACAGGCGTACGCTATTGGAAAGCACGGGTCTTTAACCATTTCTCTTTCCTTTTATTGAATTTATGTGTTAGGCTTTACATGTACCTTTTAATTTATATATGTGGATTAGAATTTCTCACGACATATGTGCTTATATAAAAGTGTATTGAAAATAATAGGGTGGCCCTTGACTTTTGACGAGTAGTATATAGTCTACACCGCCCATCATTGTGGAAGATACTTACAATCTATGGTTTTCCAACAAAATATGTGAATATAATCAAAGCGCTATATGACAATGCAAGATGTTGTGTTAGAACAAATAAAGGGAATACAGAATGGTTTACAGTAGAAACAGGGGTGAAACAAGGCTGTATTATGTCACCACTACTTTTTGGAATAGCTATTGATTGGGTTATGAGAAACTATACCCACAATGAACAATTGGGTATAAAATGGACAAATGGAAAATTCCTGGGGGACCTGGATTTCGCAGATGATGTAGCATTCTTAAGTTCAACACCAAGACAATCCCAAGAAGCAATAAATGCCTCTAAAACTAAAGCTATGAACTTTTCTAACGAGACCTTTGATATCATCTTGAACGGGGAAAAACTACAGAAAGTTGAAAGTTTCAATTATTTAGGCAGTAAAATGACTCAGGATGGTGACACAACAAGAGAAATCCATACTAGAATTGCTTTGGCAGCTAGCGCCTTCAATAGATTATCTAACATTTGGAAATTACGATCATTGAATATACATACCAAGCTTCGTCTGTTTAATTCAAATGTTATCTCAGTGTTAACATACGGCTGTGAGAGTTGGAAAATAACAAAATCATTGGAGAACAAGCTGAATACATTCGAGAACAAATGTCTTAGAAAACTCATGAACATCAGTTGGAAAGAATTCAAGACTAATCGACAAATAAGAGAAGACTCTAGGCAGAAATATGTCTCCGACTATATAAGGAAAAGACGATGGTCATATATCGGTCATGTCCTACGAATGCAAAACAACAGAATACCACTACAGCGCGCTCACTTGGGTTCCTGAGGGTAAGCGGAAAAAAGGAAGACCAAAAGAAACACTCAGAAGAACAATAATAAGAGAAGGAAGAACGTTGGGCCTAAATAATGTGCAAGAGCTAAGAGGAGTGGCGTCACAACGAACAACCTGGAGAGCACTGGTTTCTGCCTTATGCGCCGTGTTTGGCGCTTAAAGAATTTATTATTATTATTATATATGTGTGTGTGTGTGTATGTGTGTGTGTGTGTGTGTGTGTGTGGTAATGGTGAAGTCTCTAACACTTCACTCCCCTATGCAGTATGTTCTTTGTGACTATCTCCACCTTTTTTTCACTTCCAAACAGGATACAAGTCAAACAAGGGCTAGAAATATAATACAAAGCTCAACAAAGCAAATATTGCAGAACAATAGAAATTCGAGCAGGATCAACATGGATTAAGTTGGTTCTAGGTAAGACGCGATCAATTAAGTCAAGTCAGGTGGTGTGGCTGGGGATATAGGCGGCCATGTGCCTCCATATTTGGTGATTTGTTTTGCTCTCCATCCGTTGTGTTTTTCATTTCTTCCCGTACCATAATGTCTAGCTATCTTTTATCTCTTCTCTCTGTTTTCCTTTACCTCACTTTTCTTTATCTCGCCAGCGGTCTCGGTGCTTTTCGTTGTTTGTCACATGCCAAATGAAGATTAATTCACTGGACAACAAATTTTGACTTTTTATGTGTGTCTGAGATTAAACTATGGTTATCTTTATGTTGTTTGGGCTGCTGAATATGAAAATGGCCGTTAAAACGCCAGATTAGCTCTAGTTTTTTTTAAAATATCTATAAAACAAGTTTTACACATTTGCATATACATACCATGATATAATAATGCTCATAGCGGAAATGATTCACAGCGACGCCTTTTTGCCTGTCGCTTGTAATGAGTTTCTGAAGCATCTCTCACAAGGGTCCAACAATAGTCTGTTAGCATTGCTGCATTCCATTTCCCTTGGTACTTTTTTTCGATGGTAGTAATGTCCTGATGAAATCGTTCCCCATGCTCGTCACTGACAGGACCGCAGTTAGCAGGGAAGAAATCCAGATGAGAGTGTAAAAAGTGTAAATTCAAAGACATGTTGCACTCTAGTCTCTCGCAGCGCTAAGCGGGTTTCTACAAGCTCCTGGTAATTGTCAGCCTTATTGTTTCCTAGAAAGTTTGTGGCCACTTGCTGGAAAGCATTCCAAGCTAACTTTTCATCACCTGTGAGGATATCATCAAAACGCTGATCTCAG
This sequence comes from Oreohelix idahoensis, assembly GCA_024509875.1. Classification (NCBI taxonomy): domain Eukaryota; kingdom Metazoa; phylum Mollusca; class Gastropoda; order Stylommatophora; family Oreohelicidae; genus Oreohelix; species Oreohelix idahoensis. The sequence goes on along the minus strand of JAMPIV010003987.1, from coordinate 61,431 downwards.
AAGAGCTGACGTATCTGTGGACCGACAAATACACCTTTCTTGATTTTGGCCTCACTAAGTCTTGGAAATTTATCACGAAGATATAAAAATCCTGCCCCATTTCGATCCATGGCCTTTACAAAGTTCTTAATTAGTCCAAGTTTGATGTGGAGAGGAGGGAGCAAGATCCTGTGGGATTCTACAAGTGGTTCGTTAAGTACATTCTTTCTCCCCGGTTCAAGTGATTGTCGTTGGGGCCAATCCTTTTTCTTGTAGTGGGAAGTCCTGGCATGGCTGTCCCACAGACAGAGGAAACAGCAAAACTTTGTGTAACCTTGCTGTAGCCCCATCAAGATGGCAATGATCTTCAGGTCACCACAAATCTGCCACTTATACTTGTCATAGTTGATGGTGTGTAACAGTTGTTTCATGTTGTTGTACGTTTCTTTCATGTAGACTGCATACCCGAGTGGAACAGATGGTAAAACGTTACCATTATGGAGCAGCACAGCTATTAAGCTCAACTTGGACGAATCAATGAACAGCCTCCAATCGTCGTCTTTGTAGTTGATGTTTAGTGCTGCCATCAGACCCAACTATATCAATGCAAGCAATGAGGTTATCTGTCATTTTGAAATATGGAAGCAGATCTTTTTGCCGAGCACGAAAGACAGAAACATGCACATTCTCTTCTAGAAGATTCCATTGCTGCAGTCTGGACCCCAACATTATTTTTTTGGCAATTCCAGATCTCTCACTAGATCATTCAATTCACTCTGGGTAATTTTATGGTGGTTGTGCAGACTCTTCAATAGGCAAGAAATCAAGATCTCTTGATGTATATGCTTTCACAGGTGACAGATGTCCACTGGCCTTATTATCTTCTTCATCATCCAGAGTATAAGATTCTGATGGGTCCGGAACAGGAAGTCCTTCCCCGTAAGGCACTGGCCGCACAGCAGAGGGTGTATTCGGATAGGTCACAGGTCGCTTTTTCTTCTTAGAAAAACCATGTCCAATTGGAGGAGTCATACAAAAGTAACAATCATTAAGATGGTTTGTCGGTTGCCTCCACACCATTGGAACTGCAAAACTCATCGATCGTCCTTTTCAGTTCAACCAGCAGCGCAGATTCGTTGCACAGGAATGACAACATATGCGCAGTGGCGTATCCTGGTAATGCGAGCTAGGCGTGCTGCTACTTAAAATGAATATGTACGCCTACTATTTAACTTCTTCCCCTCTTGATTTAAAAACCAACTATATTCAATTACGCAACGATAGTTATTAGGGGTATATGTCAATTATCTCCGAAATACTAATTAACTTACAACTTGAAACTCGCTGTCACTGTAATAATCTGCATTCCCGGCAACTAACAAAAATTAATCACAAAAAACACTGGACGGACACCGCCGATTTTTACAACTCCGAGAGCTGCAATACCACCGCACGCATGTTCATATTGTATTGACGTATCTGGCCATGACCCCGATCCACACAAACCAATCTTTAGACGTGAATCCGAAAGGTACCGCACGCATTGTGACGGAATTACCCGAGAAACTTCGGGCGATTGTAACCAACCAATAAAGACTGCACTATAAAACGCGTCTGGGAAACTGAAACTAGATGTACTCGTAGATTCTATGCGGGAAAATCCGTTATCCTGATGCGTGCGGTCCGAAAGCAGAACTTTAGAAGAGAAATATTTTATAGAATAATAAATTAAATTTTTATTTTCCTTCGGGCATAGGTATGCGCAGCACGCACAGCACACATAGAGAATACGCCACTGCATATGTGTGGGGCCCAATACCGGTCCCTCCAATATTTGACACAAGGCTGGAGTCACATGGCCGGAGTGGTTAACAGATATGGCGTCCGCCTCTAGTTCTAAAGGTACCGGGTTCGCTCCCACTACAGGCGATATAACTGATAGACTTTTCTTTCAGAACCAGTGGTTTCTAATGATGTCATTTCCCCCCCCCCCCCCCCCGATTTCCTGGGTAGTGAGATCGGATGTCTAGCCTTCTCGGATAAGGGCAAAAACTAGAAGGGCCCATGTTCAAGGTGGGCACGTTAAAAATCCCTCGGCAGTTTGAAATCGTAAAGTGTAGGCCATACGGCCATGCCCTGGCAAAATTTTAAAAATTTGGAAATCTACCCACCGCAAAAATATTTGTATAATGTGCGATTTCTGTATACACGCACTGGGATCCTCGTCGGTGCTACGGAGTTCATAGACTGTGCTGAGATCCTCATTGTGTGATCTAAGGGACTAGATGGGAGCACTGATAGAGTTATCCGTGTGTTGTGAAGATGGTGCTGAAACAACCAAACCAGACAAAAGGAATTTTCCGATGTTTTTGTTATTTCTTATAGTGTTAAAGTTTAAGGGTCGCTTATTCTCTCAAGTTTTTTTTTTTTTTTAAGTAAGGTAATGGTATACATAGTTGTAAATAAAATTGAATCAGGAGTAATAAAATATACAAGTGGGACAATACGAAAATAAAACGGGGTGCCCGCCACCAACACGTTCAGCATAGTTACCTTTTCTCAGCAAACGGTGAATACGACCAACGGGAAACTGTAGCCCTGCCCTGGAAGAACGGGACTTGGACTTGCCCTTGACTTTACCCCCTTTGCCACGACCGGACATGATTCTTGTTGAATAAAAAAAGTTGAATAAAATGGAAAGCAACAAGCTAGCTTGTTCGTATCGGTTATCGGAAAGTTGTTGTTGTTGTTTTGAAGAGATGATGGGTGGAGGGGCACTTAACAGCTGACCGTTATTGCCTCTTGTCGTTCCATCTTGGTCTACCCTGTTCAACCTAAAAATTGGTTATAATTGGGGTATTTAGTGTCATTTTATGTGTGCTAATTTTGTATTTAATTTAAATAACTATTGTCTTTTGCAGTTGCTGATTTTAATTTATATTAGTATTTGTCCATTTTATTTTCTCTTTTGTATTGTTTAGGTTTGTCAAAGAGATGGATAGATTTCTTAGCTTAATCTCAAACTGTAGAAATTCACCTTTTCAACAGCGTTCTATTTCAAACAAATCTTTTAATGTCTTTCAGCATGAAGTCAAATTTCAACAAAAGTCTGGAATTCAGAACATTTTTACAATAATAAGCACAATAAAGTTTTAACATATCATCAGATGCTTTCATCGATGCAAAAATCCCTTTTGCATCTTTATCTCATAGGCCTACTCAATTTGTCAAAGATGGCGAACTTTTTCTTTCCACCGTTTTCTTCCTTTAGGTTCGACGACATATTCTCATCCCTTCAGATTAGTCCTTGATTTCTTTATTATCATAGGTATTCCTTGAGTTAAATATTTTCCAACCCAAGGGTATTTTCAGCTCAGCATGGTTTTAGGTGTAAGACTAGTTTTGCAAATTGACTCAATCTTCGAACCTAGTTCTGCTGCAACCAGAGTTGGAAGCTCTATTCAAAAATATGCGTTGAATGATAGTTACTACTTACGCAAGTAAGGAATATAAAACCACTCAATGTCCTAAATTACACATTTTATAATAAATGTTGCAGTTGATTTCCTCAACCTAAGGAATATGTAGAGCTGGACCAGACACGTCCTCCAAAGTTTCGCTCCTTCATTCTGACTGCCAGATGGCGTCGTTGTTCTATATTCCCCGGGGTAAATCTGAGCTATCCGATTGGTCAGGGGAAATCACCCAACTATTAGAAATGGCGTATAGAAGCGACTCTGCCCTAAATATGTGACACTATAATTTATTATTTTCTGTTTCTCATAAAATATAAAATTATGGGGTGGTCTGTGCTTCCTCTGTCTTGTTAGAATATAGTCTGTTTTCTGAATAAAGCACGGTATACACGGCTACATACAGATCCCGGGGCCCTGCAAATGTATCCCGTAGGGAGACATTTGTATACTATCAATATCCAAAACTATCCCCCCAAATTTTTAAATTTTTTTTTTTAAAGTCGAAAAATGTTTCCAAAAAAATTAATTTAATTCCTATACTGGGGTCCTATGTCTATATGAGGTCGTCTGCTATGTAAAAAAAAAACTAGTAGTGGACATCAACTTCAAAAAGTGTAACTTATTCATCACATCATAATATTTTTCACCAAATTTTCTAATTGGCAACACTGACTAACAAAATATTCCTAACCTTCTTCTAATACAATAGATTGTCAACAAAAAAATTTTGACGAGTGGCAACACTGGGAAATATGAGCAATAATATATCTCCTTGTCCTAACTCAATGTCATTACATAGTTGAAATCATTCTATTAGGCATGGTGGGTGAAGCATGTTATATATTCTTCGTTCTTATTGTATGCTCCCTATCATAAGACTCCAAGTAGTTCAGAAGAATCTTGTGTTATTTTCAATCTTGGTTTTCCAATAAGTTTTGGGCCTACTTATTTACTGATTATGCATTCCAATTATATTCCAGTATAAAGTATTCCAAATATCCACATTATCCTTGTAATGACGATCCAATTGTACAAATCAGTAATTCATCCGTAGTGATTCATCACGTTTTCGCTTACGCATTATGACACATGGGAAACTATGGCAGACATGAATATAACCATTTTCAAACAATTCACTTTGATAACCAATTACAATGTACACAATAAAATGATTGAAAAATCTCATGACTTGTTCCTATTTATTTATGTCTGAATTTTTTTTTTTTTTCTGTCTTGGGTTTTCTCTAAGTGATATGTGTAGCTATTTTTTTTTTCAAGGTATCCAACACTTCGCCAGGTATCCATATAAATTATGCGTTTAGTAGTGATCCTGTTATTAAGAGTTTGGTTATGTCCAATCACTGATAGATTTATTTTCTTTATCCTCTGTCAAGACAATCTTCTTTGAAGTATATATTTTTTTCAAAAGTCTTTCTTGAACTATCAGTTAGTCATTATCCAACATCAACTAATCAGTAAGCATTAAAACAATATGTTTACAACATTTTACCAACATGTGAAATACAATGAAAAAATTTTCAAAGCATCATGGACTCTGTACATTAGGTTCTATATTACTTCATTTTTCCTCCAATTTGTCAGTTATGGTGCTCTAGATCGTTTATTTAATCCTTTCTAGTGGTCCTGTTATTTCTAGAGATTCCTCCTTAATGGTTCCTTATGTACGATACTTAGCAATGCCTTCTACAACATTAGTTAAACAATAATCATTTTTGTAAACATCAACAACATTTTTTCCTATTTTATGACAACATGAGATAAAATAGTTTTGTACATATATTCAGTATATCAACACCAACTCTGCCTTCGCAGGTCGAGGGTTTGTCAGAGTCCTGCGGTGTTTATTACATCTGCTGACTACAGCCAGATGGGTAACCTATTTAAATTTTCTAAGTTATTTGCAGGTGTGGGGCATGAGGGAATATATATACATATATATTTTTTTTAATATATCCATGACTCGTCTTCATGTATTTCAAATCCAGATATTCTTTTTCTTTTATATATATCCACTGTGTTGATCCATTACCCATTTGTCCGTGGGGTAACATCATTATTTTCAATCCATGTATCCTATGGGCAACATTGAATTCTATCCATGTATCATTTTGAGTGATCCAATCGCCGTCAAAATGTATCAGTCATATTTGGCTCTATGATTATTCAGTCAAATTATAACAACCGTTTCTATATAAATATCAGCAAGCAATTATCATTTGCTATCCACCTTATTATGACAATGGTTATAATACACAGCATATGTAAACATCAAGGAAATGTCTTCTCCTATACGGAGGTAATCTTATCATTTATTTTCTGCTGGATGCGGTAATTATGCAACTATTTTATTCATATGCCCTTTTTTTTTCTCGTATATTTGTGGTTCTCATAGAATGTTCATATTCCATATGTATCTCGTATTCATTGGTAATCCATACTCTTATGGTTCCTTTAATGGCAATCATTTGTCCCTTGCTTTGATCTATGTCCGTGGAAATCCATAAAAATTTCCAAGTATTTTTTCTCGTCTATTTCGTAACTACGAAAGACTACAATTGTATTTATTAGTGGACAGTACTGTGGGGCATTTATGTATCGACATTACAACCAAACGTCAGCTGTGACAACATGACATAAAGTTTCACCTTAATAGCAAATTGCATCTTCATCATACACAAACAGTTGCTTCTTCATCTCATGTGTCATTAGTGGTTATCATCCGGTGATGGGGTATTCAATGTGGGTTCAGCATATACAAATGCTGTAGAGGGGTATTTCATTTGCTAGGTCAGCATGTGCAAATGCTATTTCTTTAACATGGGCAAAGGTATCATCAACAAATAGGTGCCATTTGTTCAATCTGGGGTTAGCATATACTAATGCTCTCAAGGGATTCTTCATTTGCAGAAATTCAGCATGCGCAAATGTCATTGGGGTACTTGTGATAGGCAGTATCAACAAAATATTGTTGGAGTATCAGAGATCATGCTGGTGGGGTGTATGACTGGCATAGGGTGATTTATTTTCTCTTTTTCTTTTCTTTTATGTCGGCTGCTAACCTCAGGGCAGTCAATGTTTTACAATATTGGCTTATCATCATCAAAATGTGTGAGGGTGGCATATAAACATATAGCAATCCTATAGAATGTTTTCTCTTCTTTTCATTTTTTCTTTTATGTCGTTTGTCTCTTCCATTTTTTTCTTTTTCATTTCTTTTTTTGTTTGTATCACAAGTACTAAAGAATGATAAAAATCAATTCACTAAACACTAGATATACTATCAACATTTCTAATAGTAATTCCTAACCAATAGGGCTGCAAGTAATAGTTTAGGTTAGAATAGAATGAATGTTGTAGCAGTATCTGTTGTCAATAAGTGGCGAGGAAAGGGTACATCAAGGATCTCCTGATTACAACATGATTGTAATTCCGAGGAATGAATATGATTGGGATTGAAAAGATCACAAGTCTAGAATGTCGTCTCAATATAGTGGAATGGAAAAAATAGTAAGTTAAAAATGTTGTAACAGTGGGGTGAAGGAAATCTTATTATAGAGAGTCAAGGTTGGGATATGGAATCTCTATAGGAGAATGTTTAAAATTCTTGACAGTACTAATATACATCTGGGTCTAAAATAATAATGTACATTTAAAAAAATGAATAATCCTGTGGAGAAAAATAGCATAACATGCAATACTAGTTTTGGGTATGAATTATATGCTGTTAAGAGATGTCATAGTAGGAACAGTATGATTGATCAAGGTGATAGATATAAAGGAGTTTAGCATAATTTAGATCAAAGAAATATTAGTATGGGGTAAGAAAAACTACTGGTGTAAAGTGCCTGCATGAAAATGCACTAAGATGCGAAAGTTCGGAACTCTGGATCTGCAAGGACAAGAAGTCTGGTGAATGGAGCGTGGAATATGATCAGTTACAAAAGTAGAGATCAATGTTACAATAGAATAGTGTGACAATTGTGTTATAGGTAAGGTTGTGTAACATTCTAAATATTAAGAAAATGTCTGTAACTAAATAATGTCTGTAAACTCGTAACACTGTGTGTTATCAATTGTTTTGTCATTTTTTTTTCTCACAAAACTATACTATCTAAAGAAAATGCTCCGTGGGCTGGTCTTGATTTTCTTCTGGGCATCAGTAGTGGTATGGCTGGGAAAAAAACTTTCTGGCATAAAGTCATCTATACTTGTCAATCTGAACATAGTCTGAAACGAAAGTACATGTGAAAGTTAGTACATTGTTAAAAAGGTTTTTTCACATATGCGTTGACCGTACATGGGATGGCATGTACATTGAAGACTTGAGGGGCGTGTCTCTCAGAACAGTTTCAGTACCAGGGGGTTATAACTATATTTCTCATAGTCTCTGCCCGCTTGTTGATTTGTTTCTCCAATTCCAGCAGTGCCATAAGGAAGGCCGAATTGGGATCATCCTGTGTGGTGGTGGTTGCAATACTGGGTATGGCGGTGTTGACAGTGGGCACAGTACTGGAGGTAGCGTTGTTGATGGGGTTGACAGCGGGTACAGTACTGGAGATGGTTTTGTTGACGTTGAGAGGTTGATGGGCAACTGAAGAAAACGTCAATGGCTGTACTGTAGCTGGAGGTGACATGACATTGACTGATCGTTGGGGCGCAGAGGAAATCGGTGATGATGGCAATGTAGTCTGGGAATGTGTGGCTGGAGGTGACATGACTGGCGGTTGTGGTAATTTTACAACTGGAGCAACAGGAGGCTCAGGTAAAAAGGACTCAACCGTGGTGTGAACCTGTACTGGTGGGATGCTGATTATTGACTCGATACCGCTATCTGAGTCTGATACAAAGGACATTGTGTCGTCATCATGTACATTGGAGTCTGATACCAATAAGGTGCTATCTGCATCACTGGTTTCAATAGAACTGGCTGTATCAATGTCTGTTTCTTGTTCGTACAATTCTACCATTTCTTTGTCATTTTGTTCGTTGGGGTCTGACAAAGCTGTGCCGGGGTTGACACTGTAGTTTCTCATTTCTTGTTGCGTTTCGTCTTCATAAAGATTGCTGGTATATGGTTCAACAATCTGTTTGGGTATGGTTTCTTCAGGATCTGAACTGGGGATGTGATAGGTATCAGCTGACGATTTTTCACCGCGGGAGTAAGTTTGAGTGTGAATATAAGTTGCTTTAGGAAGGTCTGTTTGTGTTGCTACACAAACCATCGTTGTTTTTGCACAAATTAACTTGGTTTTATTTGTTGTTGGTACTTGTTTTGTTGGCATGGGTTGAGTATTCCAAAGAGTTGATTGTGCTAAATTTACTTGTTGGGATATCCTGTCTGTCTTTCCTGGTGTTATGGGACCGATGTGTGCTCTCCATCCGTCTGTTGTAAGGAGGCAAACTTGTCCGTTCCTAGATGTCATGTTACGAAACTCCCAATTTTTTCTTGTTTTAACTTCATTTATGAAATTTCGTACAGTCATTCTTTGAGCTCGTTTATTCAATGTGTTCCAGTGTTTGTTAGCTGCCGTCGTGTGCCTTGACGTGCTGTCATTATACCTGATCGATGATAGTATACGAGGTCTGCTTTCTGTTCCTCTGTGGCGATAATATGGAGGTGTTTGTCTCATGGGGGCATGGGATTTTGTGTGCTGGGGATTCGAACGGGAAACAGCGTGGATCGGATACCTCCGTTTCTGCCATGTGCTATGTGGTTTTTCGTATGTCCGGTAATCAATAAATCGTCTATCTCTGTCAAGCTGAGGACGACTTTTACGTTGATATATGTTGTTTCTACTGTAAACACTGTAACTTCGCCTATCCGCGTATGTTACTTTACGATGGGTTGAACAACTGTCATCATCTTCATCCGGGGTGTAGGATTTTCTGTGTCCTTCATGTGAAGGGTTTTCGCTTCGTCTGTGTACGTGTTTAGAGGTATAGCAACCTCCCGTTGTAGAGTTGTATAACATTTCTTCCTTTTCAATAAAACCTGCATTAGGCTTCTGTAGGTCTACAGCATAATAGCTTCCAGTATGCGAGCCATATACATATTTATCTGGGGCAGTGGGATGTGCGTCTACTTTAGGATAACTTCCTGGCAGACAATATTCATTTCTCTTGTTGAAATTGGGCGGGTGGCGCGGAACGTGTTTGTTATGCATTGTCCAGGTATTTTCATGTGTAAAACGATAGCTGTATGGGCTGGCCTGCCTATACTCTTGTTGTCGATACATTTTCTAGTCTTATTTATTCCTTGTTAATCGTGGTTTCCTCCATATTTTGCCTTAGGGTTGATGCTATGAGCGAATTGGATTTTCTCTGCTGCTTTGTACCCCAAGAGGACCATAGTCCTGTTTGCTGCTGAGAAGTGGTTCTACCCCGTGTGGCAGTGTTGCAGGGTGGAAATCTTCCATTAATTGATCCATTGGGTCTTCGCTATTTTCTGTTTGACAAATTTAACTAGTGGTGGGTTTTTTTTTCAACAGCTTTTTTTCAAACAAATCTTTTAAAGAGAAGTGGTCAAGGCATCATTTTACCATACGTGTAAAGTGCCGGCATGAAAAATCATAGGCCTACTCAATTTGCCAAAGATGGCGAACTTTTTCTTTCCACCGTTTTCTTCCTTTAGGTTAGGCCTAACTTTTTATTTTAGGTTCGACGACATATTCTCATCCCTTCAGATTAGTCCTTGATTTCTTTATTATCATAGGTATTCCTTGAGTTAAATATTTTCCAACCCAAGGGTATTTTCAGCTCAGCATGGTTTTAGGTGTAAGACTAGTTTTGCAAATTGACTCAATCTTCGAACCTAGTTCTGCTGCAACCAGAGTTGGAAGCTCTATTCAAAAATATGCGTTGAATGATAGTTACTACTTACGCAAGTAAGGAATATAAAACCACTCAATGTCCTAAATTACACATTTTATAATAAATGTTGCAGTTGATTTCCTCAACCTAAGGAATATGTAGAGCTGAACAAGACACGTCCTCCAAAGTTTCGCTCCTTCATTCTGACTGCCAGATGGCGTCGTTGTTCTATATTCCCCGGGGTAAATCTGAGCTATCCGATTGGTCAGGGGAAATCACCCAACTATTAGAAATGGCGTGTAGAAGCGACTCTGCCCTAAATATGTGACACTATAATTTATTATTTTCTGTTTCTCATAAAATATAAAATTATGGGGTGGTCTGTGCTTCCTCTGTCTTGTTAGAATATAGTCTGTTTTCTGAATAAAGCACGGTATACACGGCTACATGATTAACTATTGTCCTTTACACTTGGTTTTAATTTGATTTAGCATTTGTTCTTTTTGAGTTGTTGTTTTTTATTTATTTTTTTTTATACCTCGTTGTCTTTTTTTGTCGTATGAGTAGTTAGTAAGTTTTGTTGTTGTTGTTGTTGTGAAATTTCTCCCAACAACTATATCTCTTTTGCCTCCAATGAATTTTACATTTTTTTTTTGTGAGTGTCTAGTGCTCATTAAATGTAGTCCCATGACCGATACTACTGTAGGGGAATGAAATGTGAGAGACTTCACTATGCGAACATATTCAAATACCTAAGCACGACAAACACATCATACTAATAGATTGTTAATGGAACCGCGCCCTAGCTTGTAATAAAGACAACTACACGCTTTTATAAGTGACTGTTGTGGCAGTTAGAGAACGATTTACAGTCAAAGGGAAGGAATAAGGAGAGTTAGAGGTGGGACGGTTCAGATAGAGTACAGGAAGGGGATTCGCGGACAATGTTGCGCAGGACAGAGGTGAACGGTAGTTTGGTGAAACACGCTTTTCTCAGCGGGCAGTTCAGAAGGCGTGAGTTAGTGTGCGGATGGCACGTACGCTAGCAGCCATGATAATGGCAGTATTCAAGTAGTTTAGAGGATGAATATTTCACGGACAAGAAGTAGGTTTGGGTAATGATTAACCCGAAATATTGAATAGGAGAAATTCTTGTCTAGAAGGAGAAACGGTGTGAGTTAGATATTATTCAGAAAGGAAAAGGTACGTAGGGTGAACTTTATTTCATATAGACAGTAGTCCTGTTCTTCAGTGTTGAAAGGGAAAACAACATCCCCGGAGAGGCCCGGTCTACCAATAGATAACCTGAACACTGAGATGATAGATAACAATAGACATAAGAAATTATAAGGAAGAAAGAACAGAACTAGAGACTATAGCACCTGCATGATCACTGATGGTTAAAAGGTCAGAAGGTGTAGATTCGATACTGAGCGAGAGAGAGTGAGGAAAGAATGAACTTACATATTATATATTCTATGATGGACCCAAATGTGGAAGTCAGAGCAGACAGCAATGATCCTTTCATTATGTAAATAAAAACTATTTCAACTTGACTATGTCGTGATGTGCTGTGGAAACCTGATGTCGACGCATGCCACATATTATGATTTTGGTGCCGTAACCAACCTCTAGCAGCAGCACTCACACATTGTTTCTAAACAGTAGTTCAGCAACTATTCTTTATGCTGTCATCTCTCCTCGCTTCAGGCAGAAGACATAGAGACGTTTGACACTGTAACAGATTTCAACAACCACGAACGACAGATAGCCATGATAATACCTACAGAATAACACAGACAGAAGACACCATAATACATTTTCGTATCTGTGGCAGACCTCACCAACTACAGACGGCAGAGTACAACGAAGAAAAAAAAATTTCATATTTACGTTTAGATAACATGAAAAAAAAAACAGAGTGACAACAGTGTAAGCTATAAACACAGAACAAAGTGAGCAGTATCGGAACCAGCCAATCGAAGACGCCACCCCGAAAACCAAGTCAGAATTTTCTTCTTTCAAATCGAACTACACGAGAATAAGTTGCCACAACGAGGCAAAGTACGCCACACATTATACAATTCAAGAGCAGAGATCAACCTCAGCCAGCATTGAAATCAGTCATTCACCAAGACAAAGTACAACACACGCACTGGTTGATGACAGACTTCAAGAACCACAGACGGCAGAACAACGCAGAATTGCAGTTTTACAACATACGAAGAAAAACAGGACAGTCAAAGTGTAAACAGAAGCTGACGGGTTGCGAACTGGTCAACCGAAGACGCCAGCTCAGAAATCAGGTCAAGATTTTTTCTCTTCACGTCTTCTGCACGAGAGGGGTCGCAAAGACAAAGCGGGTATAATATTCACAAGTTCTGTAACGTCAAGTCAGAAAAAAAAATTGTTTTCATTCAAATCTTTCAGCACGGGGACACTTATCACAGCAGACGGTCAGGTCAACGGGTATCGCTCAGCAAGTAGTCTTAACAGGTCATAGAGTCCAGTACAGTAACCGATTCACGGATAGAAGCCTTTGTATGTAGCAAAACAGTGTGTAGCAAAACAGTGTGTAGTCCGGATGGTATAAAAATATAACAATAGTGTTTGTTAACAAGAAAAGTCGGTCGCGTGCGCAATATCGCGACAAACGAGTACTCCAACGTAGACATCTTAATTAATTAGTTTAATTCGACATTGTTGTAGGCTATTATTATTCTTGCCTTATTAATTAGACATTATAGTAATATTATTGTTATTAATATTATTACTGTTGTTTAATTATTATTCTTATCATTATTATTAGTATTGTAGTCTCACTAATATTGAATTACCGTATAACAGTGTATGCATAATTTTTTTTTGTAACTGTAACATTATATTTTTTTTCAGGAAACCCAAGACTAATAGAAAAATTTCTGTTCATTTTCAGGTGCAAGTTAGTTTAAGTTAACGGTAGAAATAAGTAACTATTTTTCAGATTGTGATGATGGCACAGGCCGAACAGACACAGTTTAACATGCAAGACAGTCAGACTTTGGCCCTCATAAAGACGATTACCGACACTTTAGACCTTTAGCACGCTGCCGGCGAGACATCTCGCCGAAGGTAACCTATGTTCTGCCAGCTGGAGGCGATATGTTACGCCTTGCGGCTGTCATCGTTTCTAGCACATGACTTGTGTACACGTGATTTTCAGCCCCGGATGATAAGTTGTAACTTTATTTACAAGAGAGTTAGCTTCCGTTTCCGATCTTAAAAAAGTGATGGGTGTATCCGCGTTTATTTTTTGTAAATTTTTAAAATCGAAATGAATCGGCATCAGACGCGCGGCCATTTCGCTCTAATTTTATTGCATTCTGACGCCATGCGGTGGGGATGAAATTTTTGTCTTTATAAGCGCTGAAATCGGTTCTCAGAATATGTTTGATGGCTGAGATGGAAACGAAAGTAAAATGGCCTTTCAAGTATGTATAATTTTCGGAGTTAGGATTAAGAATATCGGAAAAATATAGGATTACGGCCGAATGTCACGGCTGGCTAGGGAATTTGTTGCTTTGCTACTGATGATGGGTGTAACGAAAAGATCGTCATTTGATTTGTATTGCTCTATTGGTCAAATGACTTTCATTGAGATGCAAGGGATATGGACGCTTCGTTCGTTGGTCATTTTTTTAATTTTTTTTTTTTAATTTTAAAATTAAAAAAAAAAAATTTTTTAATTTTTTTTTAATTTTTTTCGTTTTTTTCATCTTTCCTTTCCTCTCTTCCTATCACATCTAACATGTACACAAACAAATTTTATATCATCAGATTCACCATTCATTTATTTACATAAATTCCAAAAATGATAGCAATTGACCAAGAAACACAAAAACTATAGACATTACAAGTCGCCCACTATAAAAACGGGGGGTTGTGAAAAAGAATGCAGCTGTAGGGCAAGTTTTCTGAAATTTTATGCAGCGTGCTAAAGGCTAACAAAGGTCGACAACAGTGCTAAATACTCAAATATAAAAGGTAATGTAGACTTATTTTCAGGTGACCCACACGCATGTCGTAAGTGGCTTACAGACATTGACAAATATGCAATGTCAATAATAGCAGATGAATTGGAGAAAGTTAAAATTGCGATTTTTTTCATCTGTTGATCTGATCAAAGACTCTATCAGAAGGCAATTGGACACATTACTTAATGAAAGAGATCTTCAAGCAGAGTCTAAATCGTACGATATGATAGGGAAAGGACATTGTCACACTTGTGATAGAGAAAACAGGGACACAAACAAAATCACAGAAATAACTGCTGGACGGGAACACTGGGACACACTTAATAAAAGAAGAATAAGAATGGCGGTCAGGAATTTTATGGGAGAAATTAGAAAAGGGAAGTCCATAGAAATAAATAGCATCAACATAGCAAACCCACAGAAGTGCCAGATAAGAACACAGAACGGTTGGGAAATGAAGGTAGAACCGCTAGGAGTGTGGAGAAACATAATAGGATCGGGTCAGCAAAATGTCCCAATAAAGGAAGAAGGTAATAGGAATAGACCATGGACAAGTCAAGTTAGGACAACAGTCCAGAAACAGGAAAACATACAGAGACAGGGTCGGCGTTGGTACACAAGAACCAGAAACACATGAAACACAGATGATTAGTGCCGGAACACAAACTTGAGATAGATACTGTAGCGTCACACTTGGGGCCAGCACACAATGAGAAAGACGTCAGGAGAGAAAAGGAAACATGGTCACAGGTATTAGACAATACGAGAAAGTCTAAGATTCCACTCAGTGTAAAAAGGATGAACCAACAAACTGCTAAAGAAGTAGTGGTACCACAGCATAGGGATAGTATCGAAGTAAACAATAAGAAGGATGAACCGATGCAGTCGACCAGAAAAAAAAAGTCGACAGACAGTTAATGAAGCAGAATATAGCAGTAGACGGAGATGGTCGTCAGAATTGGTGTCGACTGACTCAGACAGTGTAGGATCTGACGAGAGTGACGGTAGTCACAGACACAAAAGTACTTATAGAAGAGGAGAGAATAGTAGAAGAGGTAAGGAAGAAGGCAGCAAATGTGGAGATAGTAGTAGAGAAAGGGAGTTGACAGTATACAATCTGGAGAAAATAATAGCAGACAATGCAGAAATGTGGATGCGACATGCAGCGACAATCACGCAGACTGAATGGAGGGAGGCGTATAAACGACAAATTGAAGACTCGGAGAAAAGAAAGACGAAACAGGAGGGTGTAAGTACAGTACAAGAAAAGTACCAGCTTGACATAGAATCAGAATTCGATTCGTCAAGTGGGGAGGATAGAGTTATGGGCCCCGACGAAATTGGATACAGGTCGGATGAGCTCGAGCATATAACGGACGACGAAGGCCGTAGAATTTATTGGCCGAAAAATGAGATTAGTGATCTTGAACGTATAAACCAGAAAAATACGAAGGAAATTACCAAAATAGTTGAACCAAGCATGGATGAGTTGAAAAATGTAATAGAAGCCACCATAAAGCGGCCTGATTTTAACTTCTCAAGAAGCATGGTTTGGAGAGTTCTAGAGGGAAAATATCATACAAACTTTCCACAAACAAGAATTGAAATTGATAAGGTTCTGACGAAAATGATAGATGATGCAAACAGGAAAAGGTGGATAGAAAAGGCAGAGCAGGCAAATCGTCATCGAAGTCAGAAGAAAAATAAAGGAAAAAGAAAATATAGATATTAAGTGAAGTAGTGGGGGAGATGAGGGATAAAAGGTCATGAAAAATGACGAGGATATTATGTGAGAAGAAGAAGAGCCATAAGAGATGGCGAAATTAAGAGTGAGTAATTGAGATATTGGACGGGGAGTATTAAGGGCCATGGGAGATGGCGAAAACAAGAGAATCGCTTGGATAAATAAGTATGGGAAAATTGAGAGTCACGGAGAAGTGACGGGAGTATTGAGAAGCCACAGGAAGGATGGCACAGACATATAGAAGAGATAGTTCTAGAAGGAACTTATGTAGAAGTAAGAAGCCATGGAGCATATGGCAAAGAAAGAGATTTTTGCGGCAGTGGACGAGTCTTATGAAGGCTTTGGGGAGAAATCATATTTTTTTCTCTCCGTAATACATGAAGAGAAGAGAATTGTGTTGAGAACGTTCCAGGGAGGGAACGAAAAACATATAAAAACGTTAAGTGCGGCGTATGCCAGATTACAAATGTGAGTCTATGGAGGGTAACCCTCACCGAACATACACAGTAGAAATTTAGACATGGAGAGACAGCACAAAGAGAAGTTCCAGGGAGGGAACGAAAAACATATAAAAACGTTAAGTGCGGTGTTTATCAGACTACAAATGTAAGTCTATTGAGGATAACCCTCACCGAACATATATAACAGAAATTCAGACACTGGGAGACAGTGTTGTAGAAAAGGAAGTCAAGTGACAGGTCAGCAGCAGAAAAATACGCAAGTAGGTCAAAGCGACAACGCGGTTTAAGATAGGTAGACCAAATAAGTTGAAAATATTTCCGCGTAGTAGACCAAGGACAGGAGTCTAGTTAGCAAAGGGTGGATAGGAGGATGGCAATTCAGTGTTGCCATGATAGTAAATGGCTCACGCCATCATGAACTATGTATATAGGGAGACATGACAGAAGACATGTTTGGCTTTATACGAGAGAAGAGGAAGGCCAGACAATTCACACCAGGTGTGTGGTGACAGAAGATAATACTATATGAGGGGTTTACGTGTATGACAACAGGAGTGACTGGATGTGTAAAAGGAAATAAACTTTGTATGGATAAGTACACAGTTGGCAGAATGTGAGTGAGAAAGACAAGGGTTAAGAACAGTCATAAATGTGATGAGGAAAGGTCACTTAAGAAAAGTGACGGGAAAAGAGTTATTCCTCAGTTTTGTTATGATAATATGTTGTAACATAAGAAAATAATGACATGTTATGAGAAAAAAATAATAATGACCACTAAGAAAGTGGAATGTATAATAATAATAATAATAATAAATTCTTTAAGCGCCAAACACGGCGCATAAGGCAGAAACCAGTGCTCTCCAGGTTGTTCGTTGTGACGCCACTCCTCTTAGCTCTTGCACATTATTTAGGCCCAACGTTCTTCCTTCTCTTATTATTGTTCTTCTGAGTGTTTCTTTTGGTCTTCCTTTTTTCCGCTTACCCTCAGGAACCCAAGTGAGCGCCTGTAGTGGTATTCTGTTGTTTTGCATTCGTAGGACATGACCGATATATGACCATCGTCTTTTCCTTATATAGTCGGAGACATATTTCTGCCTAGAGTCTTCTCTTATTTGTCGATTAGTCTTGAATTCTTTCCAACTGATGTTCATGAGTTTTCTAAGACATTTGTTCTCGAATGTATTCAGCTTGTTCTCCAATGATTTTGTTATTTTCCAACTCTCACAGCCGTATGTTAACACTGAGATAACATTTGAATTAAACAGACGAAGCTTGGTATGTATATTCAATGATCGTAATTTCCAAATGTTAGATAATCTATTGAAGGCGCTAGCTGCCAAAGCAATTCTAGTATGGATTTCTCTTGTTGTGTCACCATCCTGAGTCATTTTACTGCCTAAATAATTGAAACTTTCAACTTTCTGTAGTTTTTCCCCGTTCAAGATGATATCAAAGGTCTCGTTAGAAAAGTTCATAGCTTTAGTTTTAGAGGCATTTATTTGGAGACCAATTTTAACCGAGAGATGACACAAATTATTTATTGCTTCTTGGGATTGTCTTGGTGTTGAACTTAAGAATGCTACATCATCTGCGAAATCCAGGTCCCCCAGGAATTTTCCATTTGTCCATTTTATACCCAATTGTTCATTGTGGGTACAGTTTCTCATAACCCAATCAATAGCTATTCCAAAAAGTAGTGGTGACATAATACAGCCTTGTTTCACCCCTGTTTCTACTGTAAACCATTCTGTATTCCCTTTATTTGTTCTAACACAACATCTTGCATTGTCATATAGCGCTTTGATTATATTCACATATTTTGTTGGAAAACCATAGATTGTAAGTATCTTCCACAATGATGGGCGGTGTAGACTATCAAAGGCTTTTTGAAAATCGACGAAGGTGATAATAAGTGGCGATTGCCTTTCCACTGATTCTTCTATAATTGTTCTTAGTGTGAATATTTGATCAATACATGATCGTTTCGGCCTGAAACCCGCTTGTTCTTCTCTGATCTTTTCGTCAGCATGCAATTTAAGTCTTTCTAAACATCATGCAACATAATAATTTTCCAGGTACTGATAATAGAGATATACCACGCCAGTTATTACAGTCTGATAGATCACCTTTCTTCGGTAACTTTACAATAATACTGTCTTTCCATTGTTGTGGTGGTTGTTCTTCTCTCCATACTTCATTTATAATATCTAAAATTCTCAAGAGGTTGTTGTCATTAACTGCTTTAATCATTTCCCCTGAAATTTCGTCAACTCCAGCAGCTTTAAAATTTTTTAATCTTTTAACGGCTTGTTTGATCTCGTCCAGCGTGAATTCATCGCAAGTTATTGGCAAAGTGGTTGTGGATGTTTCATTATTAAAATCAGGTGTTACTGTTGGTGGTGGTCTGTTTAGCACCTCCATGAAGTGCTCAGCCCATCTCTTCATTTGTTCTTTTTCTGTTGGTATTGAATTCCCTAATTTACCTTTAACAGGTGTTTCCATAGCAGTAGGCTGGTGACATAGTTGTTTTGTAATTTGATAAAGGCACCTACTATTACCAGTTCTTGCAGCATTTTCAGCTTCTACGGCCAGTTCAGTGATGAAATGTCTTTTATCTCTTCGAGTTTTTGTCTTCACTTCTTTATTTAACAAGTTATAAGTTAGTTTGCAAGATTCAACTGCATTATGTGTACTTGCCGCTAGTAGTTTAAGTTTTGCTGTTTTCCTTTCTTGTATTTTATCCCAAGTATCTTCTCTCATCCATTTTTTCTTTTTATGTACTAGGTATCCGGTGGTCGCTACAGCTGCTTCTGTCTAAAAAGTATGTTTTTTGAAATCATGTAACGTGAGCAGATAGGACAAAGCAAAGATGAGTGGTCGTAAATGGGAACGAGATGTTGATGAATGTACGTTCCCAGTACAATTTAATTGTGTTGTGTACAGGGAAATTGTCCTTTGGCACAGATAAGAATTGGTAATGTGCTGAGCTAGGGTTGTAACAGCACATTGATAAAGATTTTTTTTATATAGGACAAGTACAATAATGGTGTTGGTACAGTCATGAAAATAAATTTTTTCTCCTACGGATAAATAATTTATTTTTAAGGGAGAAAGGGAGATAATGTGGCAGAGAACGATTTACAGTCAAAGGGAAGGAATAAGGAGAGTTAGAGGTGGGACGGTTCAGATAGAGTACAGGAAGGGGATGCGCGGACAATGTTGCGCAGGACAGAGGTGAACGGTAGTTTGGTGAAACACGCTTTTCTCAGCGGGCAGTTCAGAAGGCGTGAGTTAGTGTGCGGATGGCACGTACGCTAGCAGCCATGATAATGGCAGTATTCAAGTAGTTTAGAGGATGAATATTTCACGGACAAGAAGTAGGTTTGGGTAATGATTAACCCGAAATATTGAATAGGAGAAATTCTTGTCTAGAAGGAGAAACGGTGTGAGTTAGATATTATTCAGAAAGGAAAAGGTACGTAGGGTGAACTTTATTTCATATAGACAGTAGTCCTGTTCTTCAGTGTTGAAAGGGAAAACAACATCCCCGGAGAGGCCCGGTCTACCAATAGATAACCTGAACACTGAGATGATAGATAACAATAGACATAAGAAATTATAAGGAAGAAAAAACAGAACTAGAGACTATAGCACCTGCATGATCACTGATGGTTAAAAGGTCAGAAGGTGTAGATTCGATACTGAGCGAGAGAGAGTGAGGAAAGAATGAACTTACATATTATATATTCTATGATGGACCAAATGTGGAGGTCAGAGCAGACAGCAATGATCCTTTCATATGTAAATAAACCACTATTCAAATTACTATGGCGTTATCGCATCACGTGCTGTGTGTGTGTGTGTGTGACTGTGTGGTATACAGCATAGTATAGCTAACCACAGAGGTAAGCGAACCTTGACAGACATTGCCATATATGATTCATAATAACCACCAGGGCTGCCACACTGTATTGATTCTGTAACATTCAAATGAAACAGCGAGCTACAAATAATTATTTACGCCCACAGTTATACACAGTTCTTAGACATAAAGCACAGTAAACCACGATAATGCAAATGAAACATTATACATAAACAAATATCTGTCAGCAGTAACTGTCGACATCAGCGAATAAGGAATGAGAACAAAATATTGTATCTCTTCTGTTTAAACATTCTTTTCATTATTTCATTTCGCATAATTCTTCTTAAGGAGCATGGAGACACCACGGCTGCTGATTGGTGTGAACGAAAGAAAATAGAATAGAAAAATATGTGCGGACAAAGCTAAATGTATAAAAACGAATTATAAAACTAATAATAAAAATTATGCAAACTGTAAGTGGAACACACTGTTGACACTCTGGTCAATCCCCCGTGAGAATAGCCGCAAGGAGACAGTGGGAAAACTATGAATTAAATTAAAAAGATGGAGGAGCTTGTGTGGAAAAGAGGCTGGCGGCGAGAAGCGAAACATAGCAACACGAAATAATCTGATCATCAGACAAATACCCTGCCAGACAAGTTTTTCGGCCCGTTTACTTTTTCTCAACTATTACACAACATTCAAGATGCACTCGAATAATAGGCATAGTGCAATAATAGTGTATGAATTGTCAATAAATAAATAAGAAATAATGTCATAAATGATTTGAATTCTAACTTTTTTCTTTCTTTCTTAATCGTAACCTCTTCTACCCTGTAAACAGAGTGTACAGGTAACACAGAGGGCACAAGGCTCTTGGGTGAGCATGCAATCAAATTGTTAGACAAACAGGTGATTAGCCTATTGTGAAATCTAACTTACGGGAATTAAAATAATACACAATATTAATTAACCAACAAATCTTAGTTTGATTTCTACATTTTCAGAAATCATGATGCTCTAAATTTCTATAAACCATTTTTAAAAGATACTCGGGCAAAGCCGATTACTTAAAACTAGTAATAAATAAATTTTTGAAAACATGAATATCGCTAAGGGCAACTAAATAATAAAAGCTAGGAGCAGCTTTTGTTAATGCAAATAACATTGTTTTGTAACTAGTGTTTGTTAATCTGACTATTTTGTTTTGTCCTGTAAAGTTTTATTCAAATATTAACAGTTGCCATCATTCCATGGAAAGTAAGCTTCAATTGATCTCAAACGTCCTCTGTCTCTTGTCTTGATTGTACACTCTGATAGACTCTTGTCTTGATTGTACACTCTGATAGAACTCTTGTCCTGAACATCTCTTCATGCTATCTTTCCACTTATAAAAGTGCCATTCTTCTTCTTTGGTCCTTGCTTACTAGCTGATAAAACAATCAGTTACTATCACGCCCGGTGACGTCTTGAAGGGCAGCATCAAACTGTCTCCTCTTTGCTCGGTCGGCAGCCCCAGCTCTGGTTCATGCTGTGCATTTGTGTGACCGGCTGGCCTACACTAGCATTTATACGTGCTATAATGCTACATATAAGAATGACAGACATTAAAAGCAGATACGGCGTTTTCGCACAAAACGCAAAATCATTAAAGGTTCAGTTAGCAGTCACGGCTCTGAGAGGGCAAGGTAGTGCAGTCCCAGAAAATAATAATGAATTGGTGTTATGCGCGGGAAGTGTGAAGTGAGAGTTGTGATCTTGGGTTTTTTCCAATTGTTAAGGTGGAAAAGAGAGGCGTGTGAAAAATGTCGAAAAAACAGAAAGACGTGTGCAAAATGTCGAAAACAGAGAGACGTGTGTAAAATGAGCGAGACGTGTGGAAAATGGCGGGAAAAAGAAGGAGCTGTATAAAAAGTGGAAAAATGCGAGAAAAGACAGAGATTTGCTAAATATTCATTGTGTTTTGTTAGGCAAGACAGATTCGAGTTTCGTCTTGGAGATTATGAAGATCAGTAGTTTTTTTTTTCTTTTGGATATAACTCACTATTTTGTTTATACGTAAGTAAACAATCATGTCATTGTGAAAATACCAGTGCTTGTCGAATGACGTTCAATAAACTTCTGGTTGAATTTACTGCATTGCTGTTTTTGGAACGTTACAGTTTTTCTTTTGTATATACCTTGTCATTTTGGGGCCGTTTTGCTTATCACTAAACCTAAAAGAGAAGAACGAACCTGGAAAGGAAAATTAGCAAAAGTCAAGAATCTCCATCTCAGGCGGAAGGCCTGTAGCACTTGAACAACAAAATATAAAGGATTAGCTCTGATTGAAAACAAAATCAATATAACTACTTGCGCATTTAACTGACATGGGCACATATCTGCTTCCACAGTTCTCCGCCAGATAGCTTTCGGCCGGCCTTGCTTTCGCTTTCCTTCTGGAGTCCATAACGTGGCGGTTCTGGTGGCGGTGACTGGGTCTCTTCTAAGGATGTGGCCAACCAAATTCCAGCGTCTACCTACAGTGATGGTGCGCATGTTTTCATGGTGGCTCCGAGTTAGCAGTTTTTAGTTGGTGATTGCTTTCGGCCAGAAAATCGAAAACAATTTCATTAGGCTGGGTGTGTGGAAAGAGGAAGTTTGGACATTTCCTTTTCTGTTACTCTATAGCACTAATGTAAAAGCCCGCCATAAGACAGGAATTAAATTCAAAAGCACCAATACCTAACGGCAATTTTACTTATTCAAAAGTATTTTTAAAAACCAAAATATTTGTTTTACATCTGATGTTAAAAGTCTGAACATGACAGAAGAGCATCTTGATTTTCTGTTGTTTTAATCTGGTAAAACTTAAATCATAGATCTCCGCATCTTCCTGTCTCCAGTTCATGTACTGTTTATCAGTTGTGTTGTTGACTTGGATCTCCGCATCTTCCTGTCTCCAGTTCATGTACTGTTTATCAGTTGTGTTGTTGACTTGGATCTCCGCATCTTCCTGTCTCCAGTTCATGTACTGTTTATCAGTTGTGTTGTTGACTTGGATCTCCGCATCTTCCTGTCTCCAGTTCATGTACTGTTTATCAGTTGTGTTGTTGACTTGGATCTCCGCATCTTCATATCTCCAGTTCATGTACTGTTTATCAGTTGTGTTGTTGACTTGGATCTCCGCATCTTCCTGTCTCCAGTTCATGTACTGTTTATCAGTTGTGTTGTTGACTTGGATCTCTGCATCTTCCTGTCTCCAGTTCATGTACTGTTTATCAGTTGTGTTGTTGACTTGGATCTCCGCATCTTCATATCTCCAGTTCATGTACTGTTTATCAGTTGTGTTGTTGACTTGGATCTCCAGTTCATGTACTGTTTATCAGTTGTGTTGTTGACTTGGATCTCCGCATCTTCCTGTCTCCAGTTCATGTATTATTTATCAATTGTATTGTTGACTTGGATCTCCGCATCTGTAGCAAGTTTGATTTGCTGGGGAGGTTATGATGTTATACCTAAAAGGAAAGAAATCGGTGTCTGTGTTAACCGTGTGAGGTCAAGCACATGTAGGCCCCAGACTCTAATAGATGATAATGATGTATTTGCAGGGAACCTAACGCTACCTCCTTAGATCTCACACGGTCACTATTTTGGCTCTAGTGTCTGGTGTATGATGTACCTAATGTCTAGGGGAAAAATGAAAATGATGGTACATAAACACAAAACACTTTAACTCACTATAAGGAATTGAAGAAAACAGCGGTTAAGGTTTTTCTTTAAAATAGAATATTTTCTTTTTACAATTTAATCTGCCTGTCCCGCCATCTCTTTTGGACAGGTCTTTGAAAATGAGGAAAAGATAGTTTACATAAAAAGGATTAACTAAAATGTGTGGACACTTTGTCCAATAAGTATAAAGTCACTCTATCTCTCCTGTTGGTGTATTCACAGATTACAACTTTATTATCTAATAGTGTTTGTCCTTTGTTAGGAGGGGCTGTAGTTTCACCACGCCCCATAAAATCCAGGGTATGATTGAAAAATACCAAAGTTTATTGTAACTGAAGTGTCAGATATACCCAGATGCTAACACATCACCTGGGATTCTTTGTAGAAGGATAATTCAGTATGTAGTTGCAGAAAATATCGATATATCAGCACACACAAGCTCCTCCAGCTATCTGCTGACAGCATAAACGTTTTACCGGAGACTTAGGGGCGTTACACTCACTCATCAGGTTTCCTGTCACCGGCTTGTAACAGAAAATAAAACCTCTGCAATAAAAAGGACACCCTGGCCTTTTTATATCTGATCACACTTTATTATTATTATTTACATATGGTGGTATGGGGTCAGCCTCGCGTGCATACAGGTGCACTCGCCCCTAATTTTATATGACTCACACCTTGCTGTGACCACACCTCAGGTCTCTATGGCAGATACGCCACTGTACTTTTACATAGTTTTTCTCAATACAATAACGTGGAGTAACCACATTTCCTTTTGTATGATTTGCTCTTCTTTTTTTTAAATTATAACGCTCCAGGCATGTTTAACAGTGTTCATGGAACACGGAGGCTTACTAACATATTCTAATACAATAATATTAAAACAAAATCATGACAATATACAACAGTTAGATACAGTTCAATGTGAGGACTCAACAATGTCTGCTCCCGGCATGTCCTTCACTTTTCCCAATAGCAGTATCTAACTTTGGCAGTTGTAATAAACATATTAATACATAAAGCATTCTTACCACAATTTCAAGAAATAGTAACAAATAACGCTGACTTGCAAAGAATGGCCTCAGTTTTTCTCTGCACTGCCCAGACTGCTAATTAATTCTTTATTTTTATAAATTAACACAGCTGATCTCAGCGTATTTGATAGAAAATGTTTTTGTCAACTGGCGATAAGCATTGAAAGCTTTTTGCTAATATCTATTAGTACTGGCCAATGGAAAACTTGCGACTACCAGAATTCAAATGTAGTTTTTGAAAAAAAAAAAAAATTCCAAACAACTCTGTGTCTGGTAGTCGATTGGTCAGTCTGCGTTAGTTATGCCCAATAGAAAAAGATGTTTCGTTTTTAGTTACATTTTTCCTATCTCTCCCCTTTCACTCCTATCCCAACTAATAGAATGTGAATTACTACCATGCCTCTTTTTAAGCTGGCGTCCCCACTAACGTTATGAAAAAAACAAGCAGGAACCACAGTGTTACTAGACATTTAGTATTTTCTCAATAACTTGGCTAATACTTGGACTACCATATTTTTTAAAACACATTTGGGCTCAGGAGATACTAAGCTATAATAATATGTGATTTTTATGGTCAGATTCCATATGGTTTAGATTTTCAATTTTGTCACTGTCAATCGTCAAATAAAAATTTTACACAAGTCGGCCATCTTCCCCCTCTCAAGCAATTTTATTCAAATAACTAACTTGTTTGAGTGACGTCAGAAATACATTACTTGGCGAGAATTTAAACTGTCTGTGTGTATATATCATCGGGCCAATCCCACCACGTGTCAAGCGAAGCGGGGTTGTGCGCGGCGGGTGTTAGAATTGGCGTTAATTATTACTGTTGTCTCGTGTTACACTACCAAAAAATGTAAGGATTACTACTATTAGAGGCGTTAAAGTTAAAGTATTACGTTAACTCAGACAGTAACTTGGCGGCACACTTCTGGAAGATCGTTAATTATAAGTCTTGCCGCAGTCTCTATCAGATCGGGCAAAATGTTAAAAATGTTTAAAGTACGTCACAAGGAAAGCGAGTAGGTTTATACGGCGGGGTCGTTTTTACGCATTACCATGGCACAAAATTCAGTGCGATGCTGGCGTATGAGATGCTTATAGTCAGACACATACGGGCGGGGTTATTTATTATCATAGGACTAAAATCTTACTGAAATGAGCGATTATCTCGCAGATTTTACTACACACCTCCCGTCCTATAACATGCATTCATTTGCAGGTTATAATCTGCGAGATAACTTAGCTCAAATGAAGTCTTACGCGTTTTTCTGATCTTCATCATAAGGATGTCTACTCAAAAAGTCTGCACCGACGTTCTGTGGGCCGGGAATATATTCAATCAGAAATGAGTATGGCTGTAATAATAATGACCATCTCAATAATCTGGAATTTTCAGGCTTGGCTTGTGACAGGAATACAAGAGGTGAATGATCCGTTTGGACCACAAATGTCCTGCCATATAGATAAATCTGGAATTTTTTTATAGCCCATATCAAAGCTAGACATTCCTTTTCACTTGCTGAATAATTTTTTTCCGCCTTGTTCAACTTGCGGCTTGCATAAGCGACTGGGTTCAATTCTCCATCTTGTGAGGAGGACCTTCGCAACAATGTAGCGCCCAGACCCACATTGCTTGCGTCACTTCTCACGATAAATTCTTGATTCAAGTCAGGCAATTGCAATACTGGCCTGCTTGTGAGTTTTTCTTTTAACTCCTGGTTAGCTAATTCACACTGTGCGGACCAATTTATTGTATCAGGTTGACCTTTGCGAGTTAAATCCGTCAGAGGAGCACATATAGAGTTAAAATGTTTAATGTACTTTTGGTAGAAACCACACAACGACACGAAAGATCGCACATCTTTCTTTGTTTGTGGCCTAGGTGCTCTTTTCAATTTTTCCAGATTCTTGGGGTCAGGGGTCATGCAACTCTGATGTACAGTATGTCCCAAGAATTTCAACTCTTTACAACCAATACAACATTTTGTTGGTCAGCGGTCAAGTTAGCCTCTCTGAGTCTATCAAACAGCATATTCAAAGAGGTAACGTGTTCCTCAAATGTTTCCGTAGCAATGAGGACATCATCCATAAAATTCGAAATACATGGATTTTTCAGGGGATCCAACAATTTTCGCATCATCCTAAAAAACACACTCGGGGCATTTTTCAACCCAAACGGTAACATGTTGAACTCATAATGACCTTCCGAGGTGCTAAAGGCTAAATAAGGTCGAACCTCAGGCTTTACTGGAATTTGGTAATAGCCTTTGCTAAGATCCACCTTAGAAAACTTTTTTGTCTTGTTCAGCCTGGCAAATAGTTGAGTAGTATCAGGTAATGGATCCACCTGACCTTCTGTGACAGCATTCAGTTTCCTGTAATCTATGCACAGTCTATGTTCCCCAGAGGGTTTTCGCAACAAAACCACACAGGAACTATAAGGAGACTCACTGTGAGAAATAATCCCCTCTTGTAACAAATAATCTATCTCCTCTTTCAAAGCTTTTTCTTTAGCGAAAGGAATAGAGTAGGGCCTCATACAGATAGGGGCTGGGTCTAGTAGTTTCATATCATATTCCAACAAATTTGTGTGCCCCGGTTTATCGGTTAGCACATCTGTATGTTTCTCAAGGACCTGTTGAACCTTCTCCCTCTGTCCTTTTGTCAGGTGATTACTGATCTTCACCTGTGCAAACGTTTCACTGGTTTTCAGTGGAAATTCAAATGAGGTGAGAGGGTCATTTTTCATTTCGGTTGCGATAGACAAGGCCATTAGGTGTGTTCCTTCCTGGATTTGTCTGTCCAGATATTTCTTCAAAAGGTTCACATGATAGACTTTTTCCTTTCCCTTTTTGTCTATCTTATAATTTGTTCTGGATACCGTTTCCAAAACTGTATATGGACCTTGTGTCACGTAGGTCTTATGATCATTAAATTGCCTAGATCTTCTTCCTATTCTCTCACCCGGATCCTTTTAATTTATTATCTGTCTTTACCTTTTTCCGGTATTTTTTGCATCATTCGTTTGCGAAATATATTTCCTTCCTAATTCGCAAACTTTACCTGTTTCTTTTCTGAAAACTGAGAATCGCACTAGCATTCTATTACATAGATGTCAGTCAGACGAGAAGTGTTATAATGCATTCCGTCAGACCGGAGAGCTGACAGCTGTCTGCAGTTTCCCCGGGGACAATGTTTTCTACGGCTGAGTTCTGGGCCTGTAGTGTGAAAACTCACTCCGCGGGACATGGCAAGCAGACTGAGTGTCTGCATTTTTCAGAAAACCGCGAGCGTTTCGTCAAATAGCTCCGGCGAAGCGTGAAAATCGCCCATGCCTTGTAGACGGTTGTCTGAGATTTGCAACTGTCACGCGCATATCTCGGTCACTGGTGGCAGTCACGTCACGCCTTAAGCTGACGTAGGTGTTTTACACGTAAAAGGGGAGATGATTTCGGAGTTTGAGAAAATGTGGGATTGTTTGCCCCTGTTTTCAAATATCCACCCAGGAGCTGAAATCTGATTTCATTTCAGTCTCCAACATCTTCAGTAGACGGAACACGCGTGCTAGCGAATGAAGCTTGTATAGCGAATTTCATAGTTCTCGTCAGATTTCTGACGAGCTTCTAACTACCTATCTAGTGAATTATCCTAGTCGTGGTGTTACCGTAGTTCTGGGGTGAGATTAATACATTATATCTAGTATTTTGTGAAGTGATAAAGTGTTAAGTCGCTTATTTCATATTTCACTAGTTAGATTTTGCGCAGAGTGCCAAATTTATATAGTCTGTATTATTTTCTAGTGACGTGTTTCAGTGGGAAGCAGAACAAATTATAATTTCTAGCATTAAACAATAATGTAGCTATAATGAAGTTAATTTTACTGCTAAGTAATCAGACGAGATCATATTTTTCTAAACTAACTTATAAATGCTAGAAGCCTCATGAGATGTTGACGGAACACTCACGTGTTCCTAAATTCATGAGGATTGATGATTTTTTTTAAATATAACTTACTTTACGGGAAATTTAAATAATAAGTCAAGCGGTACGCTTGCAGTTTAAAAATGTAAGTTATATTGGGTACATATTGTAAATTATTTGATATGTGTTCTTTCCTTTTTTTATATAGTGAAACTGTGGTACCCAACTTTGCCAGCGTTCTAGTACGTGAACATTATTTGTGAAGAAACTAATCACTTTCATTACCTGAACTTTAACAGTTAAATGAAGTAAGAGGCCTTCGCGCCAGAATTAATTCTTCCAGAATAACTCTTCAGTACAGTTCAGCCCGTGGTGGCAAGCAAATATCAGTAACATTCCGACAGAGTTTTTTTGACTAGTATTGTGGTTACCAAATATAGTACCTTCCTGAAAGTAGACACCGATCTGACATTCCTTAAATTCTAGAAACCAAAGCTAATGACATTGTGCTCTGCTAACTTTCGTGCCTGGACAAAATTTTATGTGACTTAATCAGACATTCGAAAAATTAGAACACTGAAGGAATCGTTCCCTGAGACAGAGAGTTCAGTACGTCTTTTGAAACTGGGGATTTCTTGGTCGATGACTGCATTTTCGGGTCTGTGTGAAGGTCCTAGAATTTATTATGTTCCCAGAGGCAGCGAGCAAAGTTGTAAGTATAAATGTGAGCACATGGCCATGGCTGAATGAATGAGTGTACGCAGGTCAGAGGGTTATTTTACCGTTGTATATTGTCACCCATTTGCTGTCTTAATTTTTTTTTAATCTGCAGAATTTGTTGCTATTGCTATAGTTTTCTTTTTCTTAGGCTAAATCAGATTATTCAACTCTGTTCATACATTTACGAGAAAAAAAAAAAAACTCTTAGACTCAAACCCTATGTATCTATAACTGTTTGGGCCATCATCTGTTCTCTTAACGGGGCTGTGGGCTAAACCTAGAGTTAAGATTCTAACGGGCTATCATCCTTGTAGCATTTTCTTGAATTTTATGACTATTTGTATATGCTTTTCCTTGATGTTGTGAGAAGATTTTAAATGATAATTAAAATCTCTCTTGAACTTAGAAATTGTGTTGGTCAGCTCGTTGGAAAATATATATATATCATTGTTATAGTTTTCCCACGTCTGTGTGTTTAACTGTCGTCACGTGTATGTGTGTGCCCGTGAGTAGATAGAGATTTATGTAATATATATCTGTGGTTTAGACTGTCTGACACTTTAAAAGCTGTCGTAGAAGATAGGTGAGAGAGAGAAGAGTTCCCGATTTCAGAGACAGCCTCTATATCACGATTCTATCATCTCACTCGTGGAATTCTATCGCCTTTTTCACTAACTCTCACTGTGGCTATCGCTTATTCTAGTCTATACAGAAGGGACCAACCCAAGTCTTAATTCCCCTATCTAAAATCTACGACACCTTGCCATCCGATCTGAAGTTTATTGCTGCTGCCGGGCAATAGAAGAA
Source organism: Oreohelix idahoensis (assembly GCA_024509875.1). NCBI lineage: Eukaryota > Metazoa > Mollusca > Gastropoda > Stylommatophora > Oreohelicidae > Oreohelix > Oreohelix idahoensis. The sequence goes on along the minus strand of JAMPIV010003987.1, from coordinate 30,866 downwards.
GTACCTTCTCCCCTACAGCAAGCTCCCTATCCTTCGCTTTCTTATTATAATAAGCAGCATGCTTTTTCCTGGCTTGTCTCAAATTATTACTTGCCAGTTTCCAACTAGTTTTTAAACGAGTGGTCAGTTCGTTCACATATTGATAGGATGAGGTAACAGTCTCCTCTGCCTTCTCATCAGTCCAAGTCCTTAACAATTTACATATGGACTTTTAATTTTTCTGACATATTTTTCATAATATTAGAAGCCTTGTGTTGAGGAAGTTTCTTCCTTGTGTCATCACACAAGAATCTACCACTACCGATTCTTTTCCTGGGGTTTTTTCCCCACTTTAGGTTCATTGTGAGAGAAGATCTCTCTCTTTTCGTTTCCTCCAGTTTACATAAGTCCAACCGAGGGATTGTCGGCTTATTCTGGGGTAAAACCACTTTTGGCCCTCGACACAGAGTTGCCATTTTAACTTATTCAAGTGAAGACTGTGTGTGAAAAGGGGGTTCCCATTCCACTTTGTCTACATTATTAATTTTATTTTTCTTTCCATTTTCAGGCCTAAGTTTGCCCCGTGGCGTTTCTAGGTCCTGATTATTATTTTCCCCACTTGTGGGTGTTCCCTCATGAAATATGCCGCATGCTTTGACAAAATTTTCAACGATGACCATTACATCTGGCCAATAATAATTTTGAGCAACTTTTTGGCAGATGGTACGTACTTTCTCGTGGTCCCCATCTTTTCCAACATGTAAACTCCGTATTACGTCTGCCCGAAACATCTTGGGAAGTACCAGTTGTCCGTGACCATTTGAACCAGTTCCGGCCTTCCTATACAACAATTTATTCTTCATGTAAAAATCCCCTTTGCTTGGAGGTGTGTGGCAGTTACGCAATTTTTGAAAGCACGGCTTCAGTGACCTATCCTCAGCCTGTGCCTTCCTCATCTCTTCTGGATGAGTATTTATAGGTTCATATTCTTCCTTTATGGAATGTGATCTGGTCTGCACTGTTGCCATGACCAGAGGTCTCTTGGGAGCCCCCAAAAAGACATAACGACACCCCAATATCAGAGGGTAGATGGGTGCGTCGATCACTGCTGCTCTGATTACACCTTCCACATAGCGAGTTTTCACATTTATTCTTGCAATGGGAAGTGTCATGAGTGGTATGTCCTTGGTCGCCCATTGTATCTCCACTGTTTCTGTGGTATACTGATCTGGGTTCACCAAGTGCGAGCTCACGACAGAATCAAAATCTAAACCGGTATCATAGAGGCACCTAATGGTGACATCATTGCATACAACATCCTCACAAACTGGGGGGTGATAAGGTTCCTGCTGTCCAGCAGGTTTGTCCTTTACTTCTTTGTTCCCCATTTTCATAGCAGCAAATCCAGCAGGTTTACTTTTACAAAATTTAATGTCATGTCCATCCCTCTTACAATATCTACAATATAATCTACCTTGATGAAAAGGTTTTCTTTCATCATTCTTTCTGTCATTGAAATGTGAGGTTTTATTTTTATAAACATTTCGAGGCCTATCAAAGTTTTGCTTACCTCTATTGTCAAATTTATTATAGTTTTGTAGGGCCTTATAATGATCTACTGGTTTCTTTTTGGTGCCAGCTACCTCTGACTGGGCTGCCTGATACCTCTCAGCGACATTAATTATCTCACCCAGCCTCTCCGCGCCCTGTTCCATGAGAAACTTTCTCATGTCTGGAGCCATGGACTCTCTCATCTGTTCTATGAGTATCATCTCTTTGAGATCTTGGGTTTTCCCCAAAGTAGCCCATTTCTCCATATATGTTTCTAACCGGGCGGAGAACTGGTGATAGGTCTCACCCCACAGTAGCCTGGCATTCTTAAATTTCTTTCTATAAAACTCTCCGTTCTTTTCGTATCTTAACAGAAGAGCCTGCTTCAACATGTCATAGTTGTCTTGGTCATCCCTGCTCATTTTGGAAAAAACTTCATAAGCTGTTCCCCGAAGACCTTGAGACAACTTTACACCCCATCTTTCTCTTTCTAACCCATAAGTAGTGGCTAATACTTCATATCTGCTCAAATATGACTCAATGTCATCATCCTTTTCTACAAAATAGTCTAGATGGAACCCCATGGCTGAGTTGGAGGCCCCCTGACTAGCAGTAGCATCAGAGGTAGAGGGGCTGTGACCATTGTCTGGAGCAAGGCTTTGCAACTCTAACTCCCTTCGTCGCAACTCATGCTCCCTCTGTAATCTTTTCTCTTGTGCTTCTGCTTTCCTCTCGGCAGTCAATTTCTTTTCTTCTGCCTCCCTTTGCAGTCGTTTTTCTTCTGCTTCCCTTTCGCAGTCAATCTCTTTTCTTCTGCCTCCAATTTTTTCGCCTCTCTGTCAGCCTCAATTTGCAACCTTTTGATTTCAGCCTCTCTATCTAACTCTAATTTTTTAATCTCCCTAGCCTCTTCTACCTGTATTTTCCTTTCCTCAGCTAACCTATGTTCTTCCCTAGCAATAAATTTATCACATTCTGATGTGACATAGTCAATCAAGACTTGACCCTCCATATTCATTTCTCTGGCTGTCTGCACAGCCGCAGAGCGAAACTTGGCCAAATCTGCCATCTGATGAATGCAAAATGTTCTAACTAAATTTCTAAAATAAATGCAAATTTACTTAATTAATTCCAGATTCTGACACTTCATTAATTCCCTAATCTTGGGCAATAGTAATTACACTGACAAACAACATTTTTCTTTCTTATATAAGAATAAGTGTTCTTAGGTCAGTTTCTTGCGCTGATTTCAAATTTGAAATCCGTTTATCTCTATCACGTCGGGTTCTTAAGATATTTGTAAATAAATATATTTTTGGGAAACCGTTATTTGCTCCGTTTCATTTTTACTATATAACTTTTTAAAAATTAATAAAATGCAAAATAATTCTACTTTTTATACTGCTAAAAGATGCATGACATATGTTACGTTATATTTCAAATAGTTACTGTATTTTGAAATAATTCCGAATGAAATATGGCTTCTAGAAGTTGTAGAAATTCGGCTGATCTGTTCTGTTACGTGTGCGGATATTTTACAGATCGTGTTCACCAGAAAAACTTTACACCATTGCTAAAGAAAGCATATGAACTTTATTTCGATTCGAAAGTTGATGATGCAAATAAATCTTGGAAGCCAAATGCAGTTTGTTCGACTTGTGAAAATACATTGGCAGGTTGGTTACGAAAATCGCCGAAGCATAAGTCGATGCCTTTTGGAGTGCCAGTAATATGGCGTGAACCGACAAATCACGCTACTGATTGTTACTTCTGCTTGACAAATATCTATGGTTTCACTTTTAAAACTAGAAAGTCTGTGGTTTATCCAAATATTGAATTGGTTTCGAAACCAGTGCCTCATGATCCAATCACGTGTCCGATCCCAGTTCCACCAGAACAATATCCGTTGGACGTGAATGAACCATCAGAAAGTGATAGTTTACCTGCTTTAGAAACTAATTCTGACTCGGATTATATACCGGTGAATGATGGTGTTCACTTAATTAACCATTCAAAACTTTCAGATCTAATACGTGATCTCGCTCTCACCAAAGGACAAGCGGAATTACTCGGTTCGCGACTCAAAGAATGGAATCTTTTAGCGCCCAATACTCCGATATCTAAATTTCGTCATAGACACAGAGAACGTGTTCAATACTTTGAGATGGATGATGATATTTGCTATTGCAAAGATGTAAAAGGTCTAATGGTGCACCTCGGTCATGAGCACATAGTCAACGAATGGCGACTTTTCATCGACTCTTCCAAGACTAGTCTAAAAGCCGTGTTATTGCATAATGGAAATTTATTTTCATCAATTCCAGTAGCCTACTCTGTTCATATGAAAGAAACTTATGACAATATGGCTATACTTTTGGCAAAAATAAAGTACAATGACTACCAATGGCGGATTTGTGGAGACCTAAAGGTCATTGCAATTCTCACAGGCATGCAGACTGGGTATACTAAATTTTGTTGCTTCCTATGTGAATGGGACAGCTGCAACAGACAGGAACATTATGCAAGAAAGGTGTGGCCTATCAGGGATCATATGCAGCTCGGGCATAAAAAATGTAATACACGAGCCATTAGTTAACAAAGACAGCATCATTTTACCACCGTTACATATAAAGTTGGGGCTCATGAAGTGTTTCGTAAAAGCGTTAGTGAAAACGAGCAAAGCTTTCACTTATCTTCGAGAAAAGTTTCCGCAAATTAGCGATGCAAAGATAAAGGAAGGTATCTTTGTAGGACCTCAGATTAGGAAAGTTATTGCAGACAAACAATTCGAGAACTTGTTACATGGTAGTGAACTTCGCGCATTGATGGCATTCAAATCGATCGTCGATAACTTTCTGGGAAATCACAAATCTGTCGACTATGTGCATATTGTTAAGTAGTGCATAGATGCATACAGAATTATGGGCTGTAACATGTCCCTCAAAATCCATTTGCTCGATTCGCATCTTGACTTTTCCCCCTGACAACCTTGGCGAAGTCAGCGATGAACATGGAGAACGATTCCATCAAGATATCGCCGTAATGGAGTCACGTTATCATGGACGGTGGAGTGTGACCATGCTTGCCGATTATTGTTGGATGCTTCATCGCGATGTACCATATGCCATTCACCGACGAAAGTCGACTGCAAAGAAATTCAAGCCTACATAACTGTTATACTTCTTGTACAAATGATGTTGTAATACTGTATGCGTTGTTAAAAAACTTCAATTGCGTATTTCTAGAGATCCCGACCTGATAGAGAAAAACGGTTTGCAGATTTAAAAACAGCGCATTAAAATTGACCAGAAAAACATAGAATTGTTAGAGAAAGAAAAAAAAAAGTTTTTTTTTTGTTAGTCCGACCCCTGGGATAGAATTGATGTTAATGCTAAAGAACGAAGATGGCGGTATACCGCTCCACCTATGTCCCAGTCTTGACATACGGATGCGAGTCATGGGCAATGACTACAACCCATAAAAGCCAGATCCAAACCTCAGAAATGAGGTATCTGAGGAAGGTGGTTGAAGTAACAAGAAGAAACATGGTACGCAACCAGACGATACATCAAGGCCTTAAATCCTACCCCCTGCAGACCCAAGTAGAACAGTCCCAATTAGGATGGTTTGGCCATGTCTGCAGAATGGGAGAAGATCGGATACCACGACAAGCATGGGAAACAAAGAGCCAAGGGACCAGACCCCGAGGACGATCCAGAGTGCGCTGGGAGGACAACATTAGACAATCTTTAAAGGATCGAGGACTAGAATGGATTTAGGCCAGGAGGAAGACAGCCGATAGGATAGTCTGGCGCTCTCTCTTCCAAACCCCTACACCTCACGGTAGAAGGGGAACGACTAAGTAAGTAAGTAAGTTAATGCTAAAACCCAGACCCCAATGTATGTAGTACTAGGAGAAATTCAAATCCCGGACGAGCCCCCAATATATGTAGCAAGTTTGATTTGCTGGGGAGGTTATGATGTTATACCTAAAAGGAAAGAAATCGGTGTCTGTGTTAACCGTGTGAGGTCAAGCACATGTAGGCCCCTGACTCTAATAGATGATAATGATGTATTTGCAGGGAACCTAACGCTACCTCCCTAGATCTCACACGGTCACTGTTTTGGCTCTAGTGTCTGGTGTATGATGTACCTAATGTCTAGGGGAGAAATAAAAATGATGGTACATAAACACAAAACACTTTAACTCACTATAAGGAATTGAAGAAAACAGTGGTTAAGGTTTTTCTTTAAAATAGAATATTTTCTTTTTACAATTTAATCTGCCTGTCCCGCCATCTCTTTTGGACAGGTCTTTGAAAATGAGGAAAAGATAGTTTACATAAAAAGAATTAACTAAAATGTGTGGACACTTTGTCCAATAAGTATAAAGTCACTCTATCTCTCCTGTTGGTGTATTCACAGATTACATCTTTATTATCTAATAGTGTTTGTCCTTTGTTAGGAGGGGCTGTAGTTTCATCACGCCCCATAAAATCCTGGGTATGATTGAAAAATACCAAAGTTTATTGTAACTGAAGTGTCAGATATACCCAGATGCTAACACATCACCTGGGATTCTTTGTAGAAGGATAATTCAGTATGTAGTTGCAGAAAATATCGATATATCAGCACACACAAGCTCCTCCAGCTATCTGCTGACAGCATAAACGTTTTACCGGAGACTTGTTGGCGTTACACTCACTCATCAGGTTTCCTGTCACCGGCTGGTAACAGGAAATAAAACCTCTGCAATAAAAAGGACACCCTGGCCTTTTTATATCTGATCACACTTTATTATTATTATTTACATATGGTGGTATGGGGTCAGCCTCGCGTGCATACAGGTGCACTCGCCCCTAATTTTATATGACTCACACCTTGCTGTGACCACACCTCAGGTCTCTATGGCAGATACGCCACTGTACTTTTACATAGTTTTCCTCAATACAATAACGTGGAGTAACCACATTTCCTTTTGTATGATTTGCTCTTCTTTTTTTTAAATTATAACGCTCCAGGCATGTTGAACAGTGTTCATGGAACACGGAGGCTTACTAACATATTCTAATACATTAATATTAAAACAAAATTATGACAATATACAACAGTGAGATACAGTTCAATGTGAGGACTGAACAATGTCTGCTCCCGGCATGTCCTTCACTTTTCCCAATAGCAGTATCTAACTTTGGCAGTTGTAATAAACATATTAATACATAAAGCATTCTTACCACAATTTCAAGAAATAGTAACAAATAACGCTGACTTGCAAAGAATGGCCTCAGTTTTTCTCTGCACTGCCCAGACTGCTAATTAATTCTTTATTTTTATAAATTAACACAGCTGATCTCAGCGTATTTGATAGAAAAAGTTTTTGTCAACTGGCGATAAGCATTGAAAGCTTTTTGCTAATTAGTACTGGCCAATGGAAAACTTGCGACTACCAGAATTCAAATGTAGTTTTTGAAAAAAAAAAAATTCCAAACAACTCTGTGTCTGGTAGTCGATTGGTCAGTCTGCGTTAGTTATACCCAATAGAAAAAGATGTTTAGTTTTTAGTTACATTTTTCCTATCTCTCCCCTTTCACTCCTATCCCAACTAATAGAATTTGAATTACTACCATGCCTCTTTTTAAGCTGGCGTCCCCACTAACGTTATGAAAAAAAACAAGCAGGAACCACAGTGTTACTAGACATTTAGTATTTTCTCAATAACTTGGCTAATACTTGGACTACCATATTTTTTAAAACACATTTGGGCTCAGGAGATACTAAGCTATAATAATATGTGATTTTTATGGTCAGATTCATTATGGTTTAGATTTTCAATTTTGTCACTGTCAATCGTCAAATAAAAATTTTACACAAGTCGGCCATCTTCCCCCTCTCAAGCAATTTTATTCAAATAACTAACTTGTTTGAGTGACGTCAGAAATACATTACTTGGCGAGAATTTAAACTGTCTGTGTGTATATATCATCGGGCCAATCCCACCACGTGTCAAGCGAAGCGGGGTTGTGCGCGGCGGGTGTTAGAATTGGCGTTAATTATTACTGTTGTCTCGTGTTACACTACCAAAAAATGTAAGGATTACTACTATTAGAGGCGTTAAAGTTAAAGTATTACGTTAATTCAGACAGTAACTTGGCTGCACATTTCTGGAAGATCGTTAATTATAAGTCTTGCCGCAGTCTCTATCAGATCGGGCAAAATGTTAAAAATGTTTAAAGTACGTCACAAGGAAAGCGAGTAGGTTTATACGGCGGGATCGTTTCTACGCATTACCATGGCACAAAATTCAGCGCGATGCTGGCGTGTGAGATGCTTATAGACAGACACATACGGGCGGGGTTTTTTATTATCATAGGACTAAAATCTTACTGAAATGAGCGATTATCTCGCAGATTTTACTACAGCATCTTCCTGTCTCCAGTTCATGTACTGTTTATCAGTTGTGTTGTTGACTTGGATCTCCACATCTTACTGCCCCCAGTTCATGTACTGTTTATCAGTTGTGTTGTTGACTTGGATCTCCACATCTTCCTGTCTCCATTTCATGTACTGTTTATCAGCTGTGTTGTTGACTTGGATCTCCTCATCTTACTGTCTCCAGTTCATGTACTGTTTATCAGTTGTGTTGTTGACTTGGATCTCCACATCTTCCTGTCTCCAGTTCATGTACTGTTTATCAGTTGTGTTGTTGACTTAGATCTCCACATCTTCCTGTCTCCAGTTCATGAACTGTTTACCAGTTGTGTTGTTGACTTCTGACCATACAGTATAATCAAACTGTTCAGTCCCCTCTATCTTTCGTGCCCAGTCTCCTTTTCTTGCCCCGTTCCTGCTGCCACAATAAATAACAGCATTCGTCTTCTCGTACTTTGCGCCCTTTCCTTAGGCGAGTGTTACTTTTTTCAGGAGCGTTACGAAGTCTTCAGACAGAAAACCTGGGATTTTATGTATATGATTCTGGACCGTACACAAGTACAGAAATTACGCAGCTCTCATATATTTTTAATTTAGTCGTTGTACTGTACTGGAGGAAAAAAGTGTCATTACTAAAGTGTTAATGGACTTCTTCTTCTTTGATCCTTAGCCGCCGACCGTCAAAGCAGTCAGTGGCCATCACGCCTAGTGGCGTCTTGTAGGGCAACAACAAATTGATTCCACTTTGCTCGGTCGGCGGCCATCCTTCGTACAGTGCCCCAACTCTGGTTCATTCTTTGCATCTCAGCCTCCACAGTCCTCCACCAGGTTGTGTTTGGTCGGCCTCTCTTTCGCTTTCCTTCAGGGGTCCAAAGCATAGCTGTTCTTGTGATGGCATCGGGGTCTCTTCTGAGGACATGGCCAACCCAGCTCCAGCGTCTGCTAGCTATGATGGTGTGCATGTCCTCTTGCTTGCTCCGAGCAAGCAGATCTTGGTTGGTGATGGTATTCGGCCAAAAGATTCGGTGAATTTTTCTTAGGCATGTTGTGTGAAAAGAGGACAATTTCGAAATTTCCTTCTCTGTAACTCTCCAGCATTCTGCACCATAGAGAAGCACAGAAAGCACACAGCTCTGATATAATCTTAATTTTGTGCTTGTGCTGTATTGAGAGGACTTCCAGATGGTGTTTAAGCTAAAAAATGCTGTTCTTGCCTTATTCATTCTGATGTTGATGTCTTTGCCTGCCCCGCCGTCTGGTGTTACTATGCTTCCTAGGTATGTGAAGGTGTCTGTCTGTACCAGTTGCTGATTCTTTACTGATATGGGCTCAGGATTCCTCCCATTGAGCGTCATGACCTCTGACTTCTTTAAATTGATGTTCAAGCCCACCTGCTGGCTAAACTTATTAAGTCTATCCGTTTTTTCCTGGATGTGTTGATGTGAATGTGCTAATAGTGCAATGTCATCTGCATATTCCAGATCTTCCAATGTAGAAAATGTAGACCATATTATTCCTCTTGGACTGCCCTCTGTTGTCTGGCGCATCACCCAGTCTATGACTGTTAAAAATAGAGTGGTTGATAAGGGGCATCCCTGTCGTACTCCTGTCTTCACCTCAAAAGTTAGGCTGCTCTGCCCAACACTACACGTAAAGTTGGCATAGAGGCTTATTATGATTGACACTATGCAGCTTGGAATTCCATAAGCCCTCAGTATTTTCCATAAACTGTCCCTATGTATGTTGCCAAAAGCCTTTTCAAAATCAACGAAGTTAATGTACAGCTGTCTTTGCCATTCTGAGCACTGCTCTATAATGTTCCTGAGAGTTAATATATGATCCACACATCTTCTGTTCTTTTTAAATCCTGCTTGTTCTTTCCTCAGTTTGTGGTCTACTGCTTTTGAAATTCTCTGTATAATTATCCTGCCTAGTATTTTGCTGGAAACTGAGAGAAGAGTTATTCCTCTCCACTTATTGCAGTCTGCAAGATCTCCCTTCTTGGGCAATTTGACAATTATTCCTTTGTTCCACTCCGTTGGTGTTGTCCCTGTTTTCCAGTCTTGGGCAAATAGTGGTTCTAATAGTTCTGCTGCAAGCTCAGGGTCTGTCTTAAATAGCTCTGCATTTAAGTTATCATGGCCAGCAGCTTTTCCGTTCTTTAACCCTTTGATTGCTGTGATGATTTCTTCTTTTCGTGGAATGTCTGTATTTATATCTAGATCGTTTTCAGCCCCAGGAACATTCAATTGTGTCTCTGGTGGTTCCCTGTTCAGAGTTTCTCTGAAGTGCTCTGCCCATCTTGTTTCCTGTCCCTCTGCTGTCGTGATGAGATTTCCTTGCTTATCTCTTACTAATGTAATATTGTTTGCACCTCGTTTTCCGCTGATGAATTTAGTTATTTTGTATACTGTGCTTTGTTCATTTCTCAGTGCTACCTCTTCTGCCTGTCTTGCAAGATCGTCTAGGAAATTCCTTTTGTTGGCTCGGGTTTGGCGTTTAACTTCCTTGTCCAGCTGACTGTACTGTTCGCTATATAGTTGCTTTAACCTGGGGGACTTCGCTTCTGTTGTCTTTCTTTTCATTTCCTTTCTCAGTGTTATGGTGTTTAATGTGTCTGGTGTTATCCAGTCTTGTTTCTTCTTTTCCTGGAATGGACTTGCCTAGTTACAAAAGGTGCTACGAGTATGTGAGCGCTAAGATATATGTACTCGTAGATTAAATTATTCGTGAGACGATTGTCCAAAATGTTTCTGTAACCATATTTTCTCTTCAATACAATTGATTTAATCTAGCATGCACAACTTCGTCCAGATCGATAGCTTCCCCTTGTGGCAATCAAAGGGTCTATGTTTTGTTTAACAAAAAATCAATTCCGCCGGAGAGTTTATACCTTAAACTACATGCCGACTTGTCTAGAAAATGAACGTAAGATTTCTCTTTCCTATTTTATATTCTGGATAAAGGAATTAATTTGAAAATTGGTTCAGACGAAAACGTCAAAACATTATCTTGAAATTAAATGGATCTTTTCTGTTGCTTAAAAAATTTCATTTATAAAGTGCTTCTTCAGTTTATCTGTTGATTGAATAGACTCTTTATATATATATATATATATATATATATATATATATATATATATATATATCTATATATATATATATATATATATATATATATATATATATATATATATATATATATATATATATATATATATATATATATATATATATATATATATATTTATATATATATATATATATATATATATATATATATATATATATATATATTTATTTATTTATTTATTTATTTATTTATTTATTTATTTATTTATTTATTTATTTATATATTCATTCATAACCCTCCACTCCCAAAGGAGCATAGGCCTTCAACAAACACATGCCAAGTCCTCCTGTCCCGTGCCATCATCTCAAGTTCTTTCCATGTTCTCCTCATCATTTTCACCTCTGTTTCCAACTCTCTTCTCCATGTACTTCTTGGTCTTCCTCTGCCTCTCTTGCCCTGGGGGTTCCAGAATAAGGACTGCCTTGTAATGCTATCAACAGGTTTCCTCAGTGTGTGTCCCATCCATCGCCATCTTCTTCTTCTCATCTCTTGTTCCACTGGCACTTGTCTAGTTCTTGTCATCATTTCCACGTTGGTAACCTTGTCATACCATTTTAATCCCTCTATTCTACGCAAGCACCCATTTATGAAAGTCTGTAGCTTTTTGGTTGTTGTCTTTGTTGTTCTCCATGTCTCCGAGCCATACAATAGGACTGACTTCACATTTGAGTATAAGATTCTTATTTTCGTGTTGGATCCGATTTCTCTTGATCTCCATATATTTCCCAATGCAATGAAAGCTCCTCTTGCCTTTTGTATTCTTATTTTGATATCGCTGTCTGTCCACCCAACTTTGTCTATATTACTGCCAAGATATGTGTACGATTCTACATCTTGAATTTGTGTTTCTTCAAGTTCAACCCTGTTATCATTACCTGCATTTATTCTCATTATTTGTGTCTTTTCCCTGTATATTTTCAGACCCAATTGCTGTGACCTCTCATCGAGTGTTTTCAATTTGTCCTGCATCTGATTACGGTTATGGGACAGAAGAGCCAAGTCATCAGCAAAATCCAGATCATCCAACTGCTTAGTCAGAGTCCACTGGATTCCATTTCTGTTGTGTGTTGTCGATGATCTCATAACCCAATCTATTGCCAGCAAGAAAAGAAATTGAGACAAGAGGCATCCCTGTCGCACTCCTGTTCTTATCCCAAACGGTTCTGTAATATATATATAGACAAAATTCCCTTAAAAAATCAATAGATTGTGTGAGACTGAAAGCACTTTTATATCTAGGAATACAACTGGTTATAGGTTGAGAGACCCTGCCTCGCCAAAAAGAGGTCTTCTTCTTCAAGTGCCATGCCTGTTGGCGTAGATCACAACTTCCTGTCTCGAGCACTATTTGTCAAATCTATCGTTGTCTTTTTTCTATGCCATGATGTCAAACTTTCCAGTAGTATTCTTACTTCTAGACATGAGGGATAACCTTCTCATGCGCACTGTCTTCCTTCTTCTTCTTTGATCCTTACCCGCCAACCGTCAAAGCAGTCAGTGGCCATCACGCCTAGTGGCGTCTTATAGGGCAACAACAAATTTATTCCACTTTGCTCGGTCGGTGGCCATCCTTCGTACAGTGCCCCAACTCTGGTTCATTCTTTGCATCTCAGCCTCCACAGTCCTCCGCCAGGTTGTTTTTGGTCGGCCTCTCTTTCGTTTTCCTTCAGGGGTCCAAAGCACAGCTGTTCTTGTGATGGCATCGGGGTCTCTTCTGAGGACATGGCCAACCCAGCTCCAGCGTCTGCCAGCTATGATGGTGTGCATGTCCTCTTGCTTGCTCCGAGTAAGCAGATAGTTTACCCGTCTCATTCATTGTCCTGACATTCCAAAATTCTATTCTTGTATCATGTTTTGCGGTCAGGACGTCCGTTCTCATGTCAGTGGCTTCCTTTCGGCTTTCACCACTGACAGTCATACGAGCCTCAGACTCCGGATGTCCGTCCCGCAGCAAAATTTGTTTATTCGTTGTTGTTTCCGTAAATTCATTTTTTTTTTTTCTTTTACATAGACAGGGGTGTCAGCCCTATGCTAAAACCCCCAACCTGGAGGACCAGGGTGTCTGCTTTGGTCTGACTCCTGCCCGCGCAAACCTGTCCTCCTTCATGACACCTTATTACTCTTTTCAGCTCCCTATGGTATTTACAACGTTCTTCCGTAAAACCACATTTCTTTGGCCACTAGTGCTTTTCCTTACTTTCTTACTAATTGTCCATTATAGGTTTCATATAACTCTGAAGAACTGTCTTTCTTATGTCCACATACAATTAGTTGTTGCAAAAAAAAATACTTTATATTTTAAGGAAGACCTTTTCAGCCGAGCTATTCTACTGTTCGCTCCTAAGATACATCTTCCATCCGATATTATTAGCATGCCTATGTATTTGAATCTGTTGACTTGTTTTAAAACCATTCCATCTCTATCTATCTATCTATCTATCTATCTATCTATCTATCTATCTATCTATCTATCTATCTATCTATCTATCTATCTATCTATCTATCTATCTATCTATCTATCTATCTATCTATCTATCTATCTATCTATCTATTTATTTATCTATCTATCTATCTATCTATCTATCTATCTATCTATCTATCTATCTATCTATCTATTTATTTATCTATCTATCTATCTATCTATCTATCTATCTATCTATCTATCTATCTATCTATCTATCTATCTATCTATCTATCTATCTATCTATCTATCTATCTATCTATCTATCTATCTATCTATCTATCTATCTATCTATCTATCTATCTATCTATCTATCTATCTATCTATCTATCTATCTATCTCTCTATCTATCTATCTATCTATCTATCTATCTATCTATTTAATCTTTCTCTCTCTATCTCTCTTTTCTCCTCTCTGTCTCTCTCTCACACAAAGTCATATATATATATATACACACACACACGAGGGCTGTCCGGGAAAGAATCGGCCATAATTAATATTAGAAAAACCGTTTGCGCGACATCGATGTAACTTGGCAGCCAAATAGAGTAGCATGTTATGCACATACGTGTGCAATGTTGACGTTGCTGCACCAGTCAGTACGACCGTTAAAAGCCGTTTAGTGAACACGTGCACTGTGTGGTCGTCGCATTCAAAATGGCTGAAATTTTCTACCTTTCAAACATGATTTCAATTTTGGAAAAAGCCAAAAGTTGCAGGGTGCCAAGTCTGGGCTATAGGGGGGATGAGTTACCTGGTTGATGTTATGTTTCAACAAAAAACTTTGCACTAGATGTGATGCATGGGCAAGCGCGTTGTCGTGATGAACACGTCAATCGCCAGTTGCCCACAATTGTGGTCGTTTTCGTCGTACTGCATTTCTCAACCGACGGAGAAGATACAATAGTTTTTGGAATTCCCAGATCTTTTTCTAGTTCTCGCTCTGTCAGTCGCCGATCTTTGTTGATTGCAGCCCGTACATGTTCAATATTTTCCGGTTGCAGGCCTTCCAGAAATGGGATCACATTCAACAGATTCTCGACCATCTTTGAAGCGTTTGTGCCACACCTTTATTTGTGTAGCACTCATTGCATCGTCTCCAAAAGCCTTCTGAATCATCATAATAGTTTCCTAGGAGGAATGTTGAAGCTTTACGCAAAATTTGATGCAGATTTTTTGCTCTACTCGTGCAGCCATTTTGAATGCGACGACCACACAATGCACGTGCTCACTAAACGGCTTTTAACGGTCGCACTGACTGGTGCAGCAACGTCAACATTGCACACGTATGTGCATAACATGCTACTCTATTTGGCTGCCAAGTTACATCGATGTCGCGCAAACGGTTTTTCTAATATTAATTATGGCCGATTCTTTTCCGGACAGCCCTCGTATATATGTGTGTATTCGACAACGTAAGCGATTGACGTGAAAAGTTGAAGTCCAGCAGTGAAGCTATTACAGGTGTAATGGTAAAATCTATATTGTGGTACTATGGCTATGCTATTTACGATGATTGTAAACTTTAGAAAACAGGAGGTACACAAGATAATAGATCTATAATTGCAGTGTGTATTAAAGTGTGTGCGTGCAGACAAATAATACAAAACGCTAGAGGAGTTTTCCCTGCGTTGGGAAGCATTCGGAAATCACAGGAATTCAAGTCTAAGACACACACACACACACACACACACACACACACACACACGAGCGCGCACACATACACACAAAAGAATCTTCAACTCATATTAGAAGGAAGTCCTATTGTATTGCTCTGAAGCATAGACAGCAGTAAAAATGACAATACAATCTTTCATAAATGGCTGCTTGCGTAGATAAATAGATTGAAATGTTTGACAAGATCACTAATGTGGAACTGATGACAAGAACCCTGTGGAACAAGTTGTGACGAGAAGGAACTCACGTTGGAGAGGACTGACACTGAGATAACTAGCTGATAGCATTAGAAGGCAGACCTTGTTCTGAAATCTCCAGACTAATAGAAATAGATGGAAACAAAAGAGACATATAGAAGATAATATGACATAGAAATAAAGGGGATAAATAAGTCATGGAAACACCTTGAACGGACAGCTCTGTACGGGGTTCTTGGTGTGTATGTCTGTTCAAGGCCGATGCTCCATGGAGAGGTGAAATGTAAAGGAGAAGAAGAACGTAGACAAGAGTGAGATAACACTGCACGTCAAATATGTGCATCGTAAAAAGTTATACAAGTATATTTTTTGCTCAAGTCAACATTATTTACTTGAATGTTGTTCTTTAGGTTTTGGTCCATGCACAGGGGAACTGGTGCATAGGGTACCTGGTTTCATCTCCAGCAATAAAGAGGCCGACAGATTGGCAAAGGAAGGGGTAAAGCTACCTCTACCTGATACAAACATAACTTTCGAAGAGGCAAAGAGTTTTATCAGAACCAGATACAGAAACAAATAGGAAGCAGAGTATCCAGGACACACAATATGATGCATATTACCAGCTCAGCAGAAGAGAAGAAGTGATAACACTAGTCAACAACCAAAATGTACCAGAAATGAAAATAGCTGATCTTAACTAATTTTGGTGTGCTGAAAACGAAAATGACATTTAAAAATGTTGATTGGCTCTAGTTTTCAAGATATATGCTACTAGTTTATTTAATTACGCTCAATTTATATATATATGACGCAACTGTCGTGGGCGATTGCATAATTTTTTCTAATGACCAATAAAAATGTAACTAGAAGTTGATGATGCAATCCTACCTATGATTACATCACCTTTGTGTATAAATATCTTATCTCTGATACAATTTTGCCATTAGTTAGTGCATTTGTCCTTATCAAAAGTATCGTAGTTAGAAATGCCTAGGACATGTGTGAACAGTGCTAATAATTTCTGTTATATATGTGGTGAGGTGACATTTCTATCACAAAAACGAAATATAACTAAAGTGATTAAGAAGGTGTACAGTTTGTATTTTGGCTGCAGAATAGGAGATCAAGATAAGAGCTGGGCGCCACACATATGCTGCAATACATGTGCAGCATATCTTAAACTGTGGTTGACTGGCAAAAGGCAAGCTATGCCTTTTGCAGTCCCAATGATTTGGAGAGAGCCCACTGATCATCTCAACAACTCTTACTTTTGCATGGTCCCTCCAATTGGGAAAGGCATAGCAAAGAAGAAAAAATGGACTCTGGAATATCCAAACATCCCCTCTGCAATACGTCCGGTACCACATGGCGATGACCTACCAGTTCCCAAAGTGCCAGAATCATTTTCAGCTGCTTCCACTGATGAAGAAGAGGACATTGGTGGTCCTGAACCATCAACCTCAAGCGACCCAGATTTTGAGCAAACTACATCCACTAAACCACACTTAATAACCCAAGGTGAACTGAATGATCTTGTAAGAGATCTGAATTTACCGAAGAACAAGTTGGAGCTTTTGGGTTCCAGATTGCAACAGTGGAATCTCCTGGCAGAAGATGTTACAATTTCTGTGTATAGGAACCGCCAGAAGCTGCTTATTACATTCTTTTTCAAAGAGGGTGACCTTTCTGCGTGCATCAACATTTCTGGTTTAATGGCAGCCCTCAAAATCAATTACATACCGGAAGAGTGGAGGCTTTTCATTGATTCATCCAAGATGAGTCTTAAAGCTGTTTTGTTGAATAATGGTAATGTGTTACCATCAATTCCAGTTGGTCACGCAGTTCATATGAAAGAAACTTATGAAAACATTAGGCAGCTTTTGAAGTGTATAAACTACGATCATCATCATTGGTCACTTTGCGGTGACTTAAAAGTGGTCGCTCTTTTGCTTGGACTACAGGGTGGATACACCAAGTGCTGTTGCTTTCTCTGTGAGTGGGATAGCCGTGCACAAAGTGACCATTACATCAGAAGAAATTGGCCAATCAGGCAGTCATTGCAGCCTGGCAGTAAGAACATTGAGAACCCAGCACTTGTTGACACCAGCAAGATTTTGTTGCCACCCTTGCACATTAAGCTGGGTCTCATGAAAAACTTTGTCAAGGCAATGGAGAAAACAGATGAGGCTTTCAAATACCTCATCAGAAAATTTCAAAGACTGAGTGAAGCTAAAATAAGAGAGGGGGTATTTGTTGGTCCGCAAATTTGAAAACTTCTTCATGATGACGAGTTTCTTTGCGTGTTGCATGGCAAGGAAAAAGCAGCATGGCTAGCATTTAAGTCAGTGGTGGACAATTTTCTTGGAAACAACAGATCTGATAATTACAATGAAATTGTAGAAAATCTCCTTCTGAAGTATAAGAGTCTTGGCTGCAACATATCTTTGAAAATTCATTTTCTGGATTCTCATCTGGATTTCTTTACGTCAAACTGTGGAGCGGTCAGTGATGAGCATGGTGAACGATTTCACCAGGACATTGCTGCTAAGGAGACAAGGTATCAAGGCAATTGGAGCCCTTCAATGCTTGCTGATTACTGTTGGACTGTGACAAGAGACACCTCATCGATTGACTACAAGAAGCAAGCAAAGAGAGCTCGAACAGCGACTGAATAATGACGAAATGGGTTCAAATGTGCCTTTTTAAAACATGATATGTGAACTTTAAATAATGTTTTTATTTTTTCTATAATTTTATGTTGAAATATCAATTAATTGAGTATGTAACCACAATTTTTATAATGCTAAAGTAGAAAAACTAGCTGTTCACCCCAGAGAATTAAACAAGCATACATTATTTGTATTACTGTAATGTAAATTCATCATTTAAAAAAAAAAACCAGAGCCAATTGGTGAATTTTATTATGATATTTGAAATCAGCATGTCAAAATCAATAAGAAATGGTATATTTAATTTCTGGTACAAATAACTTTTGAAAATTTGTTGACTAGTGTAATCGTTAGATTCCGCACAGGTCACAACAGATTAGGATACCATCTATTCCACAAGCTAGAAATAGGAACTGCCGATGAGTGTAACTGTGGCACCGATAAAATGACTGCTGAGCATTTGCTTCAAAAATGACCAACTTATAAACAACAGAGAAAGCAAATATGGCCGTCACCATTTTCAGTACAATTTCAAGTACCATTTTCAGAAAACCCATATGGAAATGCAAATGGCCTCAAGCTTACCACTGTTTTCTTTGAAAATATTCAAGTAGATGTCTGAGAAGAAGAAAAAGAATACCAGGATATAAATGAGGGTTCTAATAATTTGGGTATGTAGTGTTCTTACCTCTACACCCCGAGGTAGACGAAGAACGACTAGATAACTAAAGAAGTAAGTGTTCTTTTTTCTACATTGAATGGTTTTTTTTTCTGCCTTGGTTTTTCCAGGTTGTAATTTCTCTGTCGCTTGTTATACAGTGTTGTTGTCTGTTTGTGTATATACATTCACATGTTGGCATAGAAGGAAATGAAAGGGCGATAAAGAGCCAAAAAAAGGACATCTAATAAAAACCAAATAGATGTGGCAATGAGTATAACAGAGATCAAAAACTTGATTAAAAGAATAGTAACTGAGGAATGAACAGGTATCTGGAGAACTAAAAACACCCAGCAACAAGAAATTACTTAGACTACAACTGGGAATGTGCTCCCCCTGGGGGGGGGGGGGTGTACGGGGTATGAAACAAATAAGTTAACAGTAACAATTTAAAGGAATTTCGAAACAATCGTGGCGTCTGTGATATTGAAGATTCTTTTCCTTCTTAAAGTACCACCCGTAGTGACATAGGAGATCATGTCTCTCCATAACTTCCTGTCTCCAGTACAATTCATCAATTCTTGTGTTGGTCTACTTCTGTACCATAATGTCAAACTATCCAGTATTTGCTCTCTATGTCTTTCCCTATCTCTGTTTCCTTCAAACTTACCTGTTGTTACGATATATTCCAACTTTCCTCTTCTCATAACATGCCCAAAAACAGTGGATTGCTTCTTTCTAACTTGTGAAATAAGTTTCCTTTGCGCATGTCGAAGATTAAGTATTGTAAATTTCGACGGGTTTTTGCCCTCTAATATTAGCATTATTTAAAGAAAAAAAACGATTTAATAAACTTTAGAAAAAAAAAATTAGGAAGAGTATCTGATGAGAATGAGATAACAGTGGCTGAAGATGAGATGGAAAGATCCACATAAATGGCAGTGGGATAAGAGTAACGATATGGACTGGCACTAGATATGGATAGATTGAGGACATCAGTTAAAGTATGAACGAGGGATTGAAAGTAATGCTGATGATTATGATGAATATGCATCCAGGCCTGTGTAGTAGCTTATAGAGCCCACATTGAACTCTGCAGCCGTACACAATACAATATAAAGACGAATTAAACAGACTTAACACAATTGTTGATGTCATCGCTTAGTCACACAATTACATTGTATGCTACTGAAGAAAGCACTTTGACAACAATAGCTCTGCAAATAATACTGAGCTATTGTAAGAACTTTTGTTTTTCAGTAGTTAATTGTGAATATATGTGAAAATTGATGTGTACGGGGTTTTTTACAGTATAGCGATACATTTAATTAGTGGCGTATTCACGAAAATTATTTTGTGATGGTTGGTTATTTGTATGGGACAAGCCTGTGCTGTAGGTTAAATCTTGGAAAATACCCCGCCTCCTCCCAAGAAGCACTTCTGGAACAAACAAATTTATCGTCAGCCATAAAAGCAAACAAGAAAGAAAGAGGTGTGAGCTTGTGTATATATTTGCTTTGTTTACGTTTTTTTTGTCTCCTGCTCGTATTGTGTGTGACGAAAGGTTTTGTTCCCGAAACGTACTTTGTCATCAAATGTGATGTTCCATTGTAAAACAAACATGGCACCTGCACATTACCTTCTTTCTTAATAGCGACAAACATATATAAGTAATCGTTTTCAAAGCATTCGTTGCTCGGTCGATAACCTCTTTGATTTTCTTTGTCTTTCGCTTTCATATAACCACATCCATTTATCTCATAAAGTTGGCGGTCTGAATCAGGATTTCTCATCGCTTTCACATAACCACGCCCAATTCTCTCATGAAGTTGGCGGTCTGTCTCAGGATTTCTCATCGCTTTCACATAACCACACCCAATTCTCTCATGTAGTTGACCGTCTGTCTTATGATTTTCTCATCGCTTTCACATAACCACGCCCAATTCTCTCATAAAGTTGGCGGTCTGTCTCAGTATTCTCTCATCGTTTTACATAACCACGCCCCATTCTCTCATGAAGTTGGCGGTCTGTTTCAGGATTTTCTCATCGCTTTCACATAACCACGCCCAATTCTCTCATGAAGTTGGCGGTCTGTCTCAGTATTCTCTCATCGTTTTCACATAACCACGCCCAATTCTCTCAGGAAGTTAGCGGTCTGTCTTAGTATTCTCTCATCGTTTTCACATAATCACGCCCAATTCTCTCATGGAGTTGGCGGTCTGTCTCAGTATTCTTTCATCGCTTTCACATAACCACGCCCAATTCTCTCATGAAGTTGACCGTCTGTCTTAGAGTTGTCTCATCGCTCTCATATATAACCATATATATTTCTGTCATAATGTTGATGCTGTGTCTCCGGCTACTCTCAACGCCATACAGTTTCTCCTTCAGAGGAGCTTCCTGAAGTCATGCTGTCAATCTGTTACTTTCGCGGAGACGACACTTCTGAGGAACATCTTCTACTGTTTGCTTCTCTTTCCCATGAGGACATATGTCTATCTCACCAATTTTTTATGTTTGGAGTGGCTAAGAGGTATGGCGCCCGCATCGAATTCAGTAAGTACCGGGTTCGATTGTCAGTTGGGGAATATAATTTATGGAAATTATTTTTCAGAACAAGGGGGCCTAATGATGTCATACTCCCCCCTGGTCTCATGGGAAGTGACATCGGATGCCTAGCCTTCTCGGATAAGGGCGAAAAAAATAGGAGGTCCCGTATGCAAGTTGCACACGTTAAAAATCCCACGACAGTTGGAAATCGTAAAGAGTAGGCCATAAGGCACCATTTAAAAATTAGAAACCTACCCACCAAATCTATTTATAGAATGTGTGATTCCTATATTCACACGTTGGGATTCTCGGCGGTGCTACGGAGTTCTTCCGCTGTGCTGAGATCCTCCTCGTGTGATCTAAGGGAGGAGATCGGTGCACTGATGGAGTTGACCGTCTGCAATGAAGACAGTCCTTCAAAACGACACGAATGTTATAATCAGACGATATATGAGTCTTCAGTTTTCGGTTCTCAGTCTCAAAATTATCCCTTGGGCTCTTCTTGGTGAAATGTTAAAGTTACCCCTTCAGTCATAACTGACTATGGGAATGTGTCCCTGAGGGGATCCCTTCAGTCATAACTCACTATGGGAATGTGCCCCTGAGGGGACCCCTTCAGTCATAACTGACTATGGGAATGTGCCCCTGAGGGGACCCCTTCAGTCATAACTGACTATGGGAATGTGCCCGAGGGAATAGCCCTTAGTTCCATTTTGTCCTGGTGTTCCTTTCGGCGGGTAAAAAATTAAGGAGGGTCTGCGAGACGTCAAAGAAAAAAATGGCACTGTTTGCTCAGGCAAACTGAAAGAGGCGTTTAAATGTGAGCATGGAGCTGGCAAACGCATTATTTAAAATAAACCGCTACATAAACCATAACTGCAGAGGATATAATAATCTTTGGCATATGCTCATTGTTATGTGATTAACTGCAGTTTTGGTTCAATGATCATTAAGAAGGAAGCACACTCAGTCTATCTATCTATCTATCTATCTATCTATCTATCTATCTATCTATCTATCTATCTATCTATCTATCTATCTATCTATCTATCTATCTATCTAATGCAGGAAATGAGCACGAAGCATTTAAGTACTTTTGCTGTAGTAATATATGTATAAAAATAGCTATTTGTTTTACATAATGCGTTTACCAACCCCATGAAAAGCAATATTAAGGATATAATTAACACCACATTAGTAGTTCAAGATTAGTTTTCAGTTCCAAGATAACACATTACGAATGTATTCAAGAGCTAACCAACTCACCTTAATTTGTAGCTGTGGTCCAGGCTATCGGAGATACTGAAGCTTGCGATCTACTAATATACTACAGTAGAAGCTGGTGATCTATCAATTTCTGGCCGAAGGTTAGCGGACCTTCATTCCAGTGTTTTCACAAAGAAATTCGGTGCTTGCCAGAGTCTAAATTCACTCACTATTCGTTGTGATAGAATCATGCCCAAAATAAATACGGTCGGCTAATGCCACCCTGCACTCTACAACTACCACTGAGGCTACATCATCTGTTTAGAGACACCGGCCCAGTTTTCTCCCATGCACGCGCAGGCAATCACGGACGGTTGTCTGGCGATCAATAGGTTCGCATTTCGACATTTTCTCTCGGAGACTTCCAGCCCTCTCTCTTTCTTTCTATCTTTTTTTTAATTTGTCTGTGGATGTGTAAAGTTTTCGCAGTGTCGTTTACAAATAATTAATGGCAGTAATGTGTGAACCATAGTAATGACTAGTCTGGTTTATAGTAATGACTACTGTGGTTTATAGTAATGGCTAATGTGGTTTATAGTAATGACTAGTGTGGTTTATAGTAATGAATAGTGTGGTTTATAGTAACGACTAGTGTGGTTTATAATAATGACTAGTGTGGTTTATAGTAATGACTAGTGTGGTTTATAGTAATGAATAGTGTGGTTTATAGTAATGACTAGTGTGGTTTATAGTAATGACTAGTGTGGGTTATAATAATGACTAGTGTAAAGGTAAAAGGTAAGGGATCCCGTTACACGCCCACTGAGGCATATTGGGAATATGGTGTTAGGCCCATATTATCTTGACCGTCGGCACACTAGGGGTGATGTGGTCAGCATCACGCCGGCAATGACTGGTGTGGTTTATAGTAATGACTAGTGTGGTTTATAGTAATGACTAGTGTGGTTTATAGTAATGACACAGGTGGATTGGAAAATGACTGTAAGGGCAAGTTGTATCTATCTATCTATCTATCTATCTATCTATCTATCTATCTATCTATCTATCTATCTATCTATCTATCTATCTATCTATCTATCTATCTATCTATCTATCTATCTATCTATCTATATATCTATCTATCTATCTATCTATCTACCTATCTATCTGTCTTCCTACTGTCTGCCTGCCTGCCTGCCTGTCTGTCTGTCTCTAGCAATAGAGAGACAGAAATATGTGTAATAGTTGTATGTATTAGAGAACGGAATTAATAGCGCATGAAAGAAAATACTTCTTCTTAGTACTTCTCAAGGAATGTCGCAAGTGGCGACAAATATACCTGGAAATGGCAACTTCATCATTGAAAACAAATTGCTTCAGAAGCCACTACTGGGGGCAAGCTCTTGTGCTGGTACAGTGCTCAGAAGTGAAAAATTAAATAAATGAAAAATTATTATACAAAGATGCTATTGATGACAAATGACCATCTGTCGGCGGTGTGTTTGTTATAGCTTATCAAGAGGTTATCACAGTCTTTACGTGTGAACGATAACAACAGCTGTAACAAATAAATAAATATTGTCTCAGTCAGCGCCACATGGTTTCGTATTGATTGTGGTAAAGTGGGAGGATATAAATATTTATAGGGGACTTAGTGTACTGACTGAGATCAGCTGTGAAGGTATCTGTATCTAATAAGTGTGGTGTATTACAGATGACCTTACTTGCTACCACATTTATACCTCAGTCAGAATTATTCTGGAATATTGTGATGACTACGTTGAATGTCTAGGGTTATGATAATGATGAAGTGTAAGTCACAACAACAACAGACAGAGAAACAATTTAATTTATTCCACAACACTTTACAACACTGTGACACTCACACACATATAACACTCTATAAGACTATCTTAAATGAGTCAAGTGTTTAAGTTTAAAAAATATATGTATTAATTCCTTTCAATAATAGATATCCTGATTCAACTACACAGTGAACCAGGAATCACAATCAAATGTAATTACAAGTTGTATGTACACAGTTTATATATATATGATCTTTGTATTGACATATTTTATTATTATTATTCTATGTGTGTGATTTGTGAAGTAGTACTATGAAGTAATACTGGCTTTTCAAGCTAGGTTGTGGTTTGTCATCATGACTTCAAGTGTTTACTTATGGTGGAAATCGTATTGGGAGAAGTTCACAGTTCCTGTCAATTGAAACAATTTATTGTCCCTCTTTTGTTAATATAATGTCAATTTTAGAGGGGGCACATAGGATTGAGCTGCTCTGGCCACAGAATCTTATCTGCTGTGATGGCGGCAGGAAACAGTCTCCTCTGCTCGATTGCTTCACTGTGTTCTGGAGACCTCTCACTGGTCGCTATCTGGACCAAGGGGTATGCTATCAGCCTCTGGATTCAGCACAACTCAGACCAGGTGCTGCTTCAATAAGTTATGACTACGGTCCCTGAAACAAGAAGGTTGTACCTCCTACTTCAGAACTAATTTATAATCTATTTCCACACTGAACACAATACATAACAAACACTGAGTTCAGAGCGGTAGGCCAACTGCTAGCTTCATCTGAAACAATTTACACCAGTTGTCATAAAATTAACAGTGATACAACGTAAAAATATCTCCAAAGGATAAAATGTAGGGATAAAAAGAATGCGTAAGTTACTAGAAGGCATGAGCGCCCACGCCGCGGGTCATCACCCGCCATGGAAATTAAATTGCTGAAACGGTTACCATTTGAACGGGATGAGAACGGCGGATCAAAAGAAAAAAAAATATGACTGAAAAAAAAGGGGACGCATTTGGATTGGAGGGGAGTGAAGAATTAAGGGTGGGTTGGAGGAGGGAGTTTAGATGGGTTGGAGGGTTTGTGGTATTAGGATTGGTTTGATTAGATTAGGGAGGTATGTGTATTCTTTGG
Organism: Oreohelix idahoensis; assembly: GCA_024509875.1. NCBI lineage: Eukaryota > Metazoa > Mollusca > Gastropoda > Stylommatophora > Oreohelicidae > Oreohelix > Oreohelix idahoensis. The sequence continues at coordinate 5,410 of JAMPIV010003987.1, read as the reverse complement.
TTGTGTTTTGGTGAGGAAGGGAAAGTTGTATAGGTTGATGTAGGGCTATCTTTATTGCTAAATGTTGGTGGTGTATTTAGGGTGTAGTGTATGGGGGGGGGATGGGTGTGGTGTTGGTGTTGGTTATTATGTATTTGGTAGGGGGAGATAGTGGAGTTTGTAGGATGTTTATTATGGGTTTTATGGGGGGGGGATTTTTTTTTTTTTGGTAAGGTGGAGTTTATATTTTTGGGGTTTTTGGTTGTTGTTGGGTTGGGGGGGTGGTTAGGGGAGTGTTTGTTTAGGGGGATGGATTTTGGGGGTGGTGGGTGGTATGGGGGGGGGGGTGGATTTTTTATTTGTGGGGGGGGGTTTTATGTTTGGTTTGTTATATATTAAGTTATTGTTTTTGTATATTGATTTGTTTTATT